>VXBO01000654.1:20138-80329 GCA_013400135.1 Rhinoptilus africanus
TATGAAGATAGACTAAGGGAATTAGGTCTCTTTAGCCTGGAAAAGAGGCGTCTGAGGGGGGACCTAATTAACACTTATAAATACTTGAAGGGTGGGTGTCAGGAGGATGGGGCCAGGCTCTTTTCAGTGGTGCCCAGTGATAGGACAAGAGGTAATGGGCACAAACTTGAGCATAGGAAGTTCCACCTAAACATGAGGAGGAACTTCTTTACCTTGAGGGTGGCAGAGCACTGGAACAAGCTGCCCAGGGAGGTGGTGGAGTCTCCGTCTCTGGAGACATTCAAAACCCGCCTGGACGCGTTCCTGTGTAACCTGCTCTAAGGTGGCCCTGCTCTGGCAGGGGGGTTGGACTAGATGATCTACTAAGGTCCCTTCCAACCCTATGATTCTATGATTCTATGATTCTTCTAGCAGGCTTCTAGCACAGAGGTGTTGGAAAAGTATCTTCGGACCAGAGATCCTGACTGCCTGGTGTATCAATGTTATGGGGCAATGACTGCTGGAGCATGGCTTTCCCCACACTGCTGTGAAGTTGGCAGCTGACATGTTCCGCACAGATGTGTTGTGTGGCTGCTCTGTGAGCCACGTTTAGATTCAGTTTAGGAAAAAAAAAAAAAAATGCAAACCAATCTTATTCATTGCTTACGAAACTCCTGTTCATCTTTTAAGATCTTGGTAGCTCTGCCATGTGCAGCTTTTTAGTTCTCACCTACCCTATTGTTTCAGGATATCTGGGCATCTGGTAAGCGGTTTACAACTTCTACCTGAAAAGCACTATCCAAATGGGGCCTGGGGTACCCTGGGTAGGAACTGTGGGTGTTTCAGGCTGTCTGAGTTGGAGGGATTGCTAGACAAAAAATGACTTATTCTTCCCACTTGTCTCCCAACTCTGTGATATTCCTGTAAACCGATGCACATACAAATAGTACCGGTAACTGCTGAAAATCTGCACCATTGCTACAAACCCCCATCATGACAACTGCACCTCTGCTTTTCATGTTCTCTCTTTCTCCTCCAAAATCAGCCCTCTTGGTCCTTCAGACAGGGTGGGGATGCACATATCTGACTGAACAAATCTATCTCCAGAAGAATCTGAAATGTGCTGTAACACCAGCACCAGCCTTTTCTATTTGATATATCAAAACTCAAGAATTAGACTCATTTTGGGATTGGCTAGTTCATCCCCAGGGCAGGAACTACTCAGCTGTCCCAGTTGGGTTCACCTACCCCGTCCGTGTCTCCTCCAAACCTTTTATGACACCCTCCCCCAGCCTACTTGATGGTGGGGCAGTGTGAGGAGCAGAAAAGTCCTTGAGTGAACCACTAGCGTTTTACCAACACTGTTTTCATACAAAAACATAGCACTCTACCAGCTGCTGCTAAGAAAGTCGTCTCTATCCCAGCTGAAATCATGACATCAACCCATCCCTAATCCTTTATCCAGTCCATCCCTAATAACCTGTTCTTCAAAATCAATGAGGAAATCATCACATCCTTTCCAGAATACTTATTCTTATGTCTAGTAGTTTTTTGGGATTATCAAAAAAAGGTGCAAAATCCACTTATCTAAAATATGTCACTATGTCGGCTTCGCCTTATACTACTATCACACTGAAGACTCGTTTGCAATTTGTGAAAAACAAGGATTCAGATTTAAAGGGATGTTTTGTTTGTTTTGTTTTTTTTTTTTTTTTCTCCTAGCCAATTAATAGTTACATGCTCCCACAACAGCCCCATCCCCGCCTTGTTTTCTGCTTATACCTGTTGGTGGAGGAGCCTCAAGTGAGAAGACACCCCAGGTGCCTGCTGTGGAGTCATCATATCTCAAGTATAGCATTTTTCCCGGCCCCCTTTGTGCTGAGTGCATCTGAAAGGTGACACAGGAGAAACTTTCCTTCCCGTCCATTAAATCATTTCTGGAGAATGCAACTGTTCCAGCATATTAGTTGCTGAACTTAAAAAGGAACAAAGGAGTTATTTACAAAATAGACGTTGGGAAGGGATTAAACCTGACATCTCAACTATGGAGCCTTCCCCGGGCGAGGAGAATATACAGAACTGAAATAGGTTTTCCCTCTTCCCTGGCTGCTGGAGGAAGGAACTTCCTCTGAGTTATTGTTTTTTAACCCACTTCTGCAGACACTCACTAAACAATCTCTCCTGCTAGTTAGCAAGATCCCTCAGCGCTCATCTTTCACTGTCATGATTTGATCATCGGGTTGCAATGCAAAGAAATCTGAAAGGCTCTGTCTGTCGAAGGAAGTCTTTCTGAGCCAAAATGTTACAGCAAAAAAAGGAGGGAGAGGGATTGTCCTGGCTCAGAGCTTTCCTGTACTTTGCAGCAAGTCAGGAATAACAAGAGCTGCAGTACTCCAGCCAAGAGGGCTTTTATCCTTCACGAGCCCATGTGTTTGGAGATGTGTCTTGTCAGACCTTCAATGCAATGTGTCCTCCCCTTCCTGCTGCACCGCTCAACTCCATCCAAGTTTGAGCAGAAGTCTGGGCAGGTGATAGTCACTTGGTCCATGGAGGGTAAGGGAAAAGGAAGGACAGAACATGGGCAGTAAGTTACCAAGCATTTCTACTCCACTGCAAAAAATTAGCTCTGATTTAAGGATAATTATTACCTTGAAGCCTTGTTTATCTAGCTTTTCTCAGCTGAAAGAGCTTTAGTGAGGGTGCAGCCACCACAATCCTTATTTCTCCAACAGGTTCATTGGGCCGTGGGGTGATGTTAGACAAGGCGAACTTTTCTTATCTCCAGTGTCCCAGTTGGATGGTCTTAGTGGTGTTGAGCTAAGGTTACTTTGCGTCTCATTGTTATGGGGGATCCTTGAGGGGAGAGGGATGGGGCAGACAGCAGATGAACAGCAGGGGCAACACGAGTCTTGGTGCCTTTGTTGTTCTGCCACAGCAATGGGTCTGTTACCCCAAACTGCCACCTGCTTTGCTTGAATCATTGAACCTGACCTCTAACACTTCATAGCCCTAACACTGGAGCAGGCAAATAAAGGATTTATAACTTTATCAAGTTACATTTCCCAGAGGATGTTAATATTCAGCTGGTGCTTAGGACAGACTGTCTCTTCCTCATCCAACGGATAGACTGATTTCATTTGAAACAGTACTTTGGAAGTCCTCTAGACTGCAGCCTGCCAGGGACACCTCACATGGGCCAGGGCAAATGCTGCCCTGCTCCTGAGCTCTGGGCCTGGGGCCATCCTCAGCCCCCGAGTGATCTGCATTGATTTTCCTCCCTCAGCTGCCACAGAGGTTCCCCCTTGCAGATCGTTGTCTCCTTGGCAACTGAACCAAGGCATATCGGATAAAAATGGACTGAAACGCATCAGCCTGTAGAGCCCAAGCAATGAGATGGGAAGGAGGGGGAAGGATTTGGTGAGATGCATCACGCAGATAGACCTCTAACGCCACATGATTTGTCCCATCTCCCAGCTTGTTCTACAGCTCCTGTGCATGACAAGTCTTGCAGCTCACCCATGCCCTTCCCAACACTCGCTGTTCAAGGAAAACTGTAGTGTCCCCATGCACTTCCTCTGTCCCATCTATTCCTGATGAAGCCCACATAACTGAGGAGAGGACAAGTGTTGTCTCCAAAAGCTTTGAGCCCTTCCTGCTCCTGCAGAAAACTCTATTATTAGGAGCAATGGACATGGCCCAAAATTAAACCCAGGGGATGTGTTTGCTGCTAGTCATATGGCTGTGGGTAAAGGCACTTCTATGGCCATGTTAGTTCGGTATTTGGGTTTTCTTCGTCTTTCCCTGTTTGGCCTAACTTTGGTCTTAATTCAGCATCACTGGGATATTTAGCTTTGCAAACATGTCTGGAAGGTCTGCCAAATTTTGGCTTTAAATCAGAATCAGTATTTCAGCATAGGAAAATAGAACAAAACAGTAAACAATGTGTTTCCTCAGACAAAATTAATCATGCTGCTCCAGGCATCTTTTCCCTTTCCTACTCACTCCAGGTCTCCTTTCCTTGTCACCCATCTCCAGAGTCTGAATTTCCTCTTTCCCTTCCCCCTTCTGCCAGCTGACTCCTTTTGCTTTCAGGCAGGCCCCAGCCCAACAGTCACCTTACTGTCCCTTTCATCCAGACATTTAACATCTGGAACATCTGTCGCAAGACAGAGGAGAAAAAAACTCCAAAGGTCTTGAACTAGAGTGATTATGCAGTGGTCCCATCTCCTCTATCTTTGGACAGGCTGGGTAAAGGAAGGGGGAATTTGATCAAAAGACTGTTTTGCTTTTAGTTTAGCCTTTACATGTGTATATATACTTTTTTTTTTTTTCCTGGCAAATATAGTCTGACTTCAAGAGGTAGAATTGGCAGAGGCAGTTAAGAGTGCAGGGAACCAAAGTCCCAGCCCCTTCTGATGCAGTTCCTTTAAAACCAGCACCAGTAGTACTTTTGGAAGGACATCATTAGACAAGTATTTTCCCTCCAGTCCCTGGCAAAAAGTCAACATTTGCATTTAAATAGTGTTTTTGCTACCAAACAGAAGCATGTTACAAAATAGCTGCACAGAGATAAAGATTCCTTTAAGAGAGAGAGGGGAGGGGAAAAACCTAACCTCACTGAAAGCCCAGCCCATCTCCCATGTGCTGTTAGCAGAGGAGAGGTTATTTATGCATTTGAGAGTGTGCCCACTGAGATATAATCTAGTGCTCTCAAGAGCCTTTGCTTGCTGGAGGTGGAATTATAAGAATTAAAAATTACAAGCGTAAAACAAGGCCAGTCGAAAATGAAATATTACCCAGTGCGTGTAAATAATTCATGGGAAAAATAACCCTCCTGGGTCCCCCATCGATCCATCTTACTCTATAGATGTGAAGAGGAACAATCTGTTGAAGGAATGTTTGAAAACCTCCAGGATGTTTTCAAGGGTCTGGGGTGTTTTCCGAGTGGATGTGGTTCATGTGGCTTCCATGGGAAAGGATGAGTGATGAAACAAAGTGGAGTTTCCTCTGATATTGAAACCTTTCTCATAGCTGACCAAGGGAGAAGTAAACACTGTTGGTGAAAAAAAAAAAAAAATTAAAAAAAATCATGTTTTACTCCTGTGCTGACAGAGTGCACCAGTAATTTAACCTGTATGTGCAGAGAAGTTCGAAGGACCCAGCAAGACTTTCTTTGGCAAATATTTGTCTTTCAGCACAATCAAGCCCATTCCCAAAGGCAAAGACCAGCTGTTTGGAAAAGGTTTTGCTAGATCTTCTGTGGTTAGGCTGGCCATGTCTGAGGTTAGAGGTACTCATGTGGCTCCCTCCTGTATGGCCAAGGGGTGGGAAGGATATACAAACCCCGCATGAGGAATGTTTGGCACCATCATGGAAAAAGCAGGATAAGAGCTGGCTTTTCTGCAGCCAGTTTGCTACTTGAAAGGAAAGCTGCTGCCGAATGCTATGCAAGTCCATACCTGAAAGATGGCAATACTGACACCGAAGCACTTTTATCTGAGAGGATTTAGTCATGTAGGAGGAAGGAAGTGGAGGAGGAAAAATGTCTTCACAATTGGTTGTGTTTTCCTGATACACACATGCCTGTACAGATATTTATGAGCCAAAGCATCTTCAGAGGCTGTAGAGAGTTAGTTAAATCATAGAAAGCTAAAAGAGTCAGTATTGATCCTGTGTATCTCTCTGTCATAGGACTTGTTCAGACAGTGGTTACCTCTGCCCTCCCAGAGACATGCAGGGTCTCCGGAGCTGCAGCCTTTCTGCCCCAGCAGACCCAGAAGATACTGGTGTGGTCTCCACAGTGGATGAAGGAAGGGATGCATTTAAAACATGCTTTGTAAAAGCTTTGTCTTTGCAGTCTGTCCTTGGGCCATCCAGAATTCATATACACAGCTTAGTGTCTTACTGAGCTAATACATCCTGGCTCTTAGCGGGGCTTTTTAACTGGTAGGTGAGCCCAACATGCCAAGGCATTGTATCATGAATCTGTGGAACCACTCGCTGCAGGACACTGCCAACACTGAAGAGCTCATAGGTCCAGAAACCAATTCAGCAGATTCATGGAGAAAAAAAAAATCCATTTATGGTGATTAAAAAATAAAGTTTCCATCCCTGAGCAGAAGATAGAGCTAATGGCTCAGCACTTGTTTGGCTTGTCCATCAATGTGTCCATCATGGATCCAAATGATTCGCATTTACCTACAGCTTTTAGCAGCAGAAAACTTAATCTTATCTGATTATTTGTATCGCTCCTCCTTTCTTCCAGTGTGAGTACCTAGTAGAGATATTGGTTATGCTGATCAGAGTGTTTTGTTCTGGGAGGGTTTCATTTTGGGTAGCTTTTAGTAGTATGTGCAGTTATGTATAGATGTATGAGAAACGGTGATGGGCACGGAGATGAATTTTGGGCTGCTTTATGGAAAAAATCCTGTCTCACACACTGACTCATTTATGGCAGGAAAATCTTGTTATCCATTGCCCAGTTTGGCTCCCATTTTGTGCTTGTCTCCAAAAAATTGTAGTTATCTTAGGCACATCAAGCCACAGCAGGGACCTGGTGGCTGGTCCTGCCCGGGCTTACCAGCTACTGGGCTTTCCCTGATGTACACATTGTCTTCCAATATTTTTCTTTTCTTTTTTGTCTTTTTTTTTCTTTTTTGTCTTTTTTTTTCTTTTTTTGAGCTGGTTGAGATTTTTTTTTTTTTTTCCCCACTTTGCTTTGCAGCCAGTATAGGTGGCGAGAGGCTGTTTGTACCTGCAGGTATAATTTGTCAGGTAATGCTGTGATACTGCTGCAAAATGTCCCCCCTCTTAGTTGCAACTTTGCCAAATTCAGCAATTCAGAAGTCACACCAGGGGCAAAAAGTAGCAGACACTCTCCTGATTTCTCTGTCTCTGCAAAGTTGATGATAAATTAGTATGAAAATAGTTTCCTGGAAGTCAGAGTTTAATTCTTGAGACAAGAAAAGGTTAACAACCTTGGGAAGAAGAGAAGAGCCATGGAAAATACTGTTTGGACATCTAAAGATGCTTAAAGAACATTGAAAAAGGCAATAGGAAGAAAAGATTAGAGAAAGACAAGACAGAAAATAAAGCAGTGTTTGAAAGGAGGGGACACAGCTCTGGCTACTGGGATTATTCATTCTCATAGGAAACATAAAAGAGCTAAACAAGGAAAATGCCATGCAGAGATCACACATTGTTTTTAAGGACAGGCCCCTAGACATGATCCCCGCTGGCTGAGCTGTAACCCAGCTCCCAATCAATCTTTCCTTCCTGAAATGTCACTAACCTGCACTTAAGTGCAATAGGACTTTGCAGACTAATTGAAATTCTGAGCCAGAGTCAGGAGACATTTGCTTCAAGTAGTGTTTTAATTGTCTGCTCCCTAGGCTGGTAACAGAATATTTTGCTCCTTGCATTATTCAAGGAGACATAAGAGCTCAACTTTTTCCTTTAGGTTAGTGCCCCTCCTGTCTTAGTTTTATGTTCTGTTCTTTATTTGGCCTCCGCTCACGCATTACCTGTGTGCATCCTTGTGTACCTGCTCAGTCAGGGACCAGAAATCCTCAATCATCCCATCTGCTTAGATGCAGCATTTTGATTCAACCTATTATCCAGAAACAGGGACCAGCTGGGAAGCATGGAGCTGAAACCAAACCTCAGTGCTTCTGTAGCTGAAAATAACCTTTTTTTGTTAGACATAAGGGGGACTCCTTCTTTCCATGTACAAGGAGACACTTTCCTTTAAAGCCTTCCATGTTTCCATTTCCTGTAACCAGGAGATTACAGTCTGACAGAGAGAAGGAAGACTCAAACTATCTGTGGCCTTTCCCTTTTTCTCAAGAGTGATGTGCTCAAGCTATGTCTACAAAGCCGAGTGTGAAACCAGATAGAAGTTGCTGTAGCACCCACAAAGCATTGGATAAGGCCAGGCATTGCCATTAAAATAAGCCTTAATGAGTATCTTGATCTTCCTGGTCCTGTTCCACTCTCATTGGCCTTGGGTACTCACCACCATGTCTATGTGCTGGACCTGGAGGCAGTTTGGAGGAGCTGGGTGATCCATTTCCCTGTGAGAATCTGCCTGTCTTCCTCATGAGGTGCTAGGAGCCTAAAAGATCCTAACAAAGACTCAACTCTGCCATCATCTACAGACTAGAATCAAGCAGAAGATGAACCTGCTTCTCTGTCTTAACTGCTTATGTTGACAAGTGCCATGCCTGTGCAAGGACATGGGTTTGGTTATGACCCCTTTCTTGCTGAAGCTTGGAACTGAGGGATCTGATGGGTTCTGAGTTGCACCAGGCTCAGTAAAACACACACAGGACTACTGTGTCTATAGATCACAGCCAAAAAGAACAAAATTTGCTTTTTCTCACCAGTTTCAGCACCCTCCTATGTCATCATATTCCTTATCATGATCAGAGACCCTCACTAGCTTAGGGAGCAGGGACAGAGGGAAGATGACTCTTCTGAGATCATGCAATTAGAATTCTAGCAAGACTGACCAGAAGTCTTTAGTCGCCTGATGCTGTTGGTCCTTACCCTTTCAAAGGGCACAGCTCCCTGCAGACCTCAGATGTCTGCAAGGAACACCTGGGCATCATGTCCCGAAAGGAGACTGCCAAATGGGCAGTTGGATGTGGTTGTGAGTCAGCAGGCAAGTCACCTCTATGGAGCAAGTTCACCACCTGCCTGTAGCGGGTAGGCTCGTTCCTTCTCATTTTATATAACTTTGGCTTGTGGTTCCTGCTCATTTTAACCACTTATTGTTCCTGCCATCTCTCAGCTCCCCATGCTATGAAAGAAGAATTCCTTAGCATGACCAAAGGACAGCCTTGATGTCTAAGGAGCTCCTTTGGTCTCCTTCTACAATCAACAGAGAGAAATGCACTTTTCTGGGGCGAGATTCATCTCACTCTAAAGCAAGGTGGTGAAATAGACAACCTACACTCTAAAAATGCTTATTTTCCTCCTTTAATTATGAAATGTTCCGTTAGACACATCTGTACCAGAGATCTCTCAAACTAGCTGAGATGTTGCCCACTCTGGCAATGCTTTGGAGGACTGTGTGTGATCTTGCGGTGAGCTCGGAATACAGATCAACCTGCTTCACTTTTAACTTCCCTTTAAATCTTGCTCTGCGGGGAGAAGTGGCTCTCCTGAGGGTAGGAAACTGTATTTTATGTGTAATTGATTTGAAGTTCCTTAGAGCTCTGTTCACCCATCAAAGCCCAAAAGGCCCTGTCCTCCAGGCTGCAGAGATAGAGACATGAGTTATGCCTGTTATTAACGAGTTTTAGACTCAGTCTTCCAAATTAGATGAACTCACAGTCTTTTTTTCTTCCATTGTTTTGGGTGTAGCTTCACTGATTCCTCTCTCTCATTCCCCACATTCCCTTTCGGGAAGGTCTGTGAAGGGAGAGGCTGAGGGTGAGGAAGAACAGGGCTAATAACAACGCTGAGTTTAACACATCTGGACAGATTCTTTTGGAAGGTGAAACTTCTTTCTCCCCTCTTTCCTCATAATCCAGCTTTACCGGCATAATTTTTTATGCTGAGCCTCACCTCGAAATACACACGTGCGTGCTGTTAGCTCTCCCCCCCACCACAGCACACAGCAGCAGACACACTGACATGCCTAGCCTCCAAATTTAGACCCTTTATTTTTGATGCCTAAAGTTAGACCACTTGAATAACACCCCACTGTAAGTTTCTTGCGTCTTCGGTGGCAATGGCTGGACTGCTGCTCACCTTCAGACGGCTTCAGCCCTGGAACACTTTATGGGAAGTGCAAGGAGCACTATGCTATGAAGAAATGGAGATACACATTTAGTGTCCACCAAGATGCACTACCAGCGAGCTTGAACAGCAAATTTCAGACTAGGCATAGATATGAGCTAGGTCCAGGTGCGCAGGGCTGAGATACTTGCTTTGATGACAGCTTCCACAACTGGGAAGTGCTGGTGCTCACCTTTGTGCTTGGGTGATAACTAAAAATATCTCACAGATGCGTTGTGGTCTGTAAAATCCAGGGGTTGTACCAGATCTATGCTTGATCTTACTAAGCAGCTCGGCCAGTAGATGTTGCTCTTGGCTCATACTGATGTGCTCAAAAAAGACGCATCCAACCTGAGACATTTGGGAACTCCCTGAAACCATTTAGTGCAGATCTGTCCTTCACCTAGCTTTCAACTTTTGGCCACCACGGACCATCCCAGATGGCCACAGAGACAAATAAAATATGCCACAACTTCTCAGAGAGCAGTTGCTTGTAATTAGTGGATATAATTATTAGCTGCTGTTTGTCTTGTGTAAAGTGAAAACTGCTGGACGAGCAGTCAGTATTTCTAGGGGAGGTGCTGGATTGTGTGGTCAGGTGCAGAGAAATAAATGATGGGACTAAACCATGTTAAGAGAGGTCAGAATCAAACATTTATCGGTCTGGGGGCTGCAAGGGCTTCAGCTCTCACTTGGAGTTGACCACCGTGATCATTTTGTGCCATGTGGAGCAGGCGCCATGTGCCACGTGTATCTGATGGCTTCAGATGTGAGTCATGGAGAGAGGAATGGAGAGCAGGGCTGAACTCCTGGGGTTGTATTCATGTGGTTATCCAGATGGGATTTAGCTATGTTCCTAGTTTCATGGAATGTTAGAGGAAAATGAATTGCCTGGTGTATTGGCTCTCCATCCTGAGCAGTCCTGGCAATCAATGCTAACTCAGCCACCCCCAACTCCACTAAGTACCAATGGTAACCAAAGGGAAAAAAAAGATGCAGAGAAATCCTCTGCTGTCAGTCACCATCCTCTGTTCTCGTACGGATTAATTTCCACCTAATTTTGGGTAATTTACTAGGAGGAAAATAACATCCTTGGTCTGTTTAGAAGCCACCCATTTCTGCAGACAATCTTATAGCTCAGGGATGATGGTCACATAGAAAAAATATCTAATGCACACGATGATTAACATTTAAGTATGGTCAATAATTTGTAAGGGAGTCTGAACCTCTGTATATCTTTTAATATACCGAGCCTTCTCCTTTTCCCTCTCCATACACGTTTGCCTCTCTCACTCTGCAGTACCAATCACAGCAGTATTTGGGCACTGCCTAATGCGAGCTCTCAGGATTAAGCACTATCTGTGAGTATTTTGCCCATAAAGTGACAATCCCAGGACAGCTCTCATCTTGCTCAAGGCCTCTTAACAGTGCTGGAATATAAATGACACATAGGCAGAACAGAAAAAAAAAAAAAATAAAAATTACAAATGCCTGGGTTAATGCTGAGCCTTTGTGGCATCTCCTCATCATCTGTGCTCTCGATACTGTGCCTTTCCTTTATTAACCAGTACCTCAGATCAAAGGAGTTTCATGTCAGATGTGTCTGTAGAAAACAACGGTTTTAAGCAGGACAGACCTTGATCTCTGTTGGCTGAAGATTATGTGTATCAGGGTCTGGCTCCTCAGACTCAGGGTTAAAAAATGCTCATGAAAGTGGTTCAGATGTTTACTGAGCAAAAGGCTTTCTTTTAGCAGCCGTAACAGGCAAAATCACAGAATCACAGAATGGTAGGGATCAGAAGGGATCTCTGGAGATCACCCAGTCCAACCCCCTGCCAGAGCAGGGTCACCTTGGAGCAGGTTGCACAGGAACCCATCCAGGCGGGTTTGGGATGTCTCCAGAAACGGAGACTCCACCACCTCCCTGGGCAGCCTGTGCCAGGGCTCTGCCACCCTCCAGGGAAAGAAGTTCCTCCTCATGTTTAGGTGGAACTTCCTATGCTCAAGTTTGTGCCCGTTACCTCTTGTCCTGTCCCTGGGCACCACTGAAAAGAGCCTGGCCCCATCCTCCTGACACCCACCCTTTCAGTATTTATAAGTGTTGGTAAGATACCCCCTCAGTCATCTTTTTTCCAGGCTAAAGAGACCTAATTCCCTCAGCCTTTCTTCATAAGGGAGGTGTTCCAGTCCCCTCAGCATCTTTGTAGCCCTTTGCTGCACCCTCTCCAGCAGTTCCCTGTCCTTCTTGAGCTGGGGAGCCCAGAACTGGACACAGCACTCCAGGGGGGGGCTCCCCAAGGCAGAGCAGAGGGGGAGGATGACTCCTCCTCAGAGTCAGCTCAGAGAGCTGTAGCAAGGTAAAATGGTCACATAGGCCATTCTGCATCAAGACATTCTGAAGAACAAGAGCTCAACTCCTATTTAGTTTTCATGATAAAAACACAGGATGAGACCACAAGTCTGCTGCCTGCAGGACCAGAGGGAGTTGCATTTCCTTGTGTCACTCTGGGAATTTGAAGGGACGTAACAGGCATGTGTGAGTAATCCCCTCTCACCATTGATAGAAAAGGTGATGACTTTGGGAACCATTGTTTATGGTTCAGGCCGAGAATTGCTTTAATCATTATAATCCAGTGTCTCTAAGGGATCTGTGAGTGAAGTGCTGTGCCTGCACTCCCTTTTACAGTGCCCCAGCTTCAGATTGCCAGCAGCCATGCTAATGACTCAGGCACCTACCGCACCTTAGCATCAATGTCAAAAGATCAATATTAACCTCTTAATTATAATGTTGATCAAGATTGATGATATTGATTTCTTGCCCTTGATGCTAAAGCATGATGGATAGCACATCCATCTGCTGCTGCTGTTTCTTTAAACTTCTCCTTGAACCGTACAAGGTGGTCCTGGTTGCCCATGGGACACACTGGTGAAACCATTGTCACTGACCGCAGGTGTTTGCCATATAATAAGTCTGGCTCATTCATCTTCAGTCAGGATTCCTAAGGTGGATCTGCTCATATCCCAGATTCCTGGTTCCTACCTTAAACATCGCCAGCTTCAAAGAACTATGTTCATCCGTTTCCAAAATTCTCTAATTAATTTGAACATCCAATAATGCTCAATTAATGGTCAGAAGAGTACAGACTGAGAACAAGCAGAAGGGTAATAGTGACTCTTCAGCATCACTGCCCATGGCAGGAGTGTTGGAATTAGATGATCTTTAAGGTCGCTTCCAACCGAAACCGTCTATGATCCTACCAAATAAAACAAAGAGAACCTGCAAAGACCAAGGAATGAAAGACTTCATGGTTCAGATCTGTGATGCCAAGGACCTGTTCTCCTACCAGGTGGCCCACTGTATCCCAGAAAAGAGAGAGAGATGTTTTGTGAAAATGACTAGCAATGGGATATGAGGTGTTTCAGAGGCTCATAGCAGAACTCAAATGGCCTTCAGAGACCTGTGTGGAGGTGAAAGTTTGCATTTCTCTGCAGTTCATGACTGCATACAGGGAAAGATTTGGCCCTGTATGCTACACAGTGCCTCTAAATTGTGTGCATATCCTTTATTACTCCTAATATTTACCCGTTATGTATAAAATTAGAGCAAACTCTGCCCAGGCTGAGGCTTCATCCAGTAGAAATTTCAGGTTTCAACTTAGTCTGATCTTTTACGTCCTACAGGATATGAACACCTTAAAAGATTTCCTTTCTTTTAAACACATTTGGGAACAGCACATCCACATCCCAACACAGTGGGGTTTGGAGTGGGAATCTTCCTCCCCTTTCCACCGTGGTCCAATCAAGGACCCCAAATCCCTGAAAAAGTGAGGAGTAAAGAGGAAGATGGTGCATCTCACTGATAATTTTGTAGTTCTGTTTTGTTCCCTTGGGAACATTGGGACTGGCAGGGGAGGGCTAAAGGCACACAGATCTTCATCTTCATGGCCTGTCCTGGTACAGTAATCCCATCACTCACTCTGGACACCTTAAGTGCAGACATAGCTCTACATATTTCCTCCTTTTGTTGTCAAGGCTGAGACTGAATCCTGCCATGCTTAGACCGGTCCCGAGCATTAATCCATAGTCATTGCTGCTCCCAGTAGGAGTGGTCAACCCAATCAAGGATCTCAGATGGTTACCAGTACAATGTAATTTCTGGTTCCAAGCAATCCAAACAACCCAATCTCCCAAGGGATGTTTTAACTGCCTTTGGATACTGCTGGGTATTTTTTTCTCAGCAAAATGACCTTCTGAACCCCCTGGGCACACAGTCTTTATTGACCCCTACTTTGGCTTGCAAATAAACTTCTCTCTTCTCTACATTCTAACCCCTTAGACACACATCAGCATTTAACTCCCACAGTTTTTTTTCATAGAATCATTGAATTGTAGAATGGTTCTGGTTGGAAGGAACTTTAAAGATCATCTAGTTTCAACCCCTCTGCCATGGGCAGGGACACCTCCCACCAGACCAGGTTGCTCAAAGTTTCATCCCACCTGGCCTTGAACACTTCCAGGATGGGTCATCCATAGCTTCCCTGGGTAATCCCTGCCAGTGACTCACCACCTTCTTTTTTTCACTCACTTTGCCCAAGTTTTACATGATCCGACCATTCTGCCTGTCCCTCTCTTAACGAGGGGACTTAACAAAAGGCAGAGACAGAAACTACACACAGAAACAAGCTTAAAGCCCGCTCCATTCTGCACTGAAAAACACTAACAACATGTCAAAGGATGAGCTGATAAAGGCAGCCTCTGCCCAGCAAGGCAGCCAGGATTAGCGTCTTCCCACTGCAGGATGAGTGTAACCGACAGCTCCGCGAAGGAGAGGACATCGAAGGGAGAAATGCCTGCTGACAACTTGCTTGTTCACCAGCCTTCCTCAGAGGTGCACACACACCGAGCGCTTTCATGTGGTTTTCAACTGCCTCCGTTCCCCTTACAGGCAAAATCCTTATTACTGACATCTCTGTGTGAAGAGGGTTTGGCTGTGTATATCAAAACGTCATTAAATATTTGGTTTAATAACTGCCAAGGTGGTTGCCTCAGCATTGTGCTGGAGTTCGCATTTCTGGCTCTGTCTTGGGAGCAGTTAGTGGAGCCAGGAGCGCTGTGAGCCACGAATAGTGTCTGCAGAGCGGCGGCGCCTTGGCAAAACTGCTCTGAGTGGGGGACACTTGACTCCTGGGTGATTTACTCTATGTCCTCCTGTAAGATGCTTACCTCAAGAAAATTTAACTTCTGCCTGTGCTGTACAGGAGGTGCCCTGTGGTACTGCGGGTGAGTCTTTTAGCTTTTCAGCCCCTCCCCGGTTCGTCTTGCAGAGGCAGTAATAGCAAAGAGAAATACGTTGTAGCTCGTGGAGGTTTGAGAAACTGCGGTCCTGGGGACCATAGAAATCCTTCAGCTGGAAATACTGTTCAGGAAACAAGCTGAAATTGCATGAGGTTTGCAAAGATACGGGCATTACAAGATGTCACTGCATTTACGGGTTTATGCATTGTTCTGCATAAACCTTTATACCTTTTCAAAGGTGAAAACACGTTGGGCGAAACCGAGACCCTTCAAGCCAGGGCAGATGGGACATGAAAGGAAATTTCACAAATGCCCATCTTCGATTTCCTTTTTGAACCTGCTTTTATGAAAATAGAGAGTGACACTCATATCAGGAAAGGTTTCCATCAACTTGGGCTACGCGGTTAGACTTTAATGTGTTCATATACTTAGAGTACAAAGACACGTATGTGTCTATGCTAATATGTCCCCTCTGTGCTTTGCACCGAAGTCTGCAGTAACTTGAAGAAGCAAATAGTGTGTGAACTCAGCTCTGATGTGATTTATTCAGTATCAGAGAGGTTCAGGGCGGGAAAGCATTTCATTCATCCCTGGTGGTGCATGCTGGATTTTTCTTCACAAGTCTGTTCTCTGATTTTTTGCCTGCTCTGCTTTGAAATAAGTTAAGTGATTAGGCCTCTACGGCTTTCTTAGGGGAAGACTTTTCCTCAGCCTTATTTGATCTCCTGCTCCAGACTAAACATTCCCTTTCTCATTTCCCTGCCCACCACCCCCACAGTTTCCACATAAATAATCCCTCTTTATCCCTAGTGTTTCATTTGCAGGGATTCATGTAATAAGTACAGCTTTATGCTGGGTTTCCTTGAAAGCTGAGCACTGTGGCCTCATTTCCATCCTCCTTAAGCAATTTTCAGAGCAGGGGGAAATCAAAACTGGTCCTAATTTTTTGTCCAAATTGAGCCTCTTTTACCTTCATTTGCAGGGACTTGTGAATGTTACGGAAATTAATGACAGCTTTGGCCACCCAGCAGCCTGGAAAAATCACCTTGCTTATTTGGGTACCCAGAAGTGAGTGATTTGAGCAGCTTTTTGAATGGTGGGGGGAAATACTAGCTTGACCTTGAGCTGTCTGTTCTCTGAGCACATCTCCATGAAAGAGAGTCATAGTAATAGGATTAAGGTAGGTAGAGGCCAAGCAACTGGGAAAGCGCCAGAAACTATCTTGTTGGCCAGATCAGGGGTCCTTCAGCCCAATATCCTCTCATTAGCAGTGGCTATCAAGGGAAAATAGCAGAACAGGACAAGCACACAGCATCCTTCCAGCCTTCAGCAACTTGCAGCCCAGAGCAAGAACTACTGCCTTTGCACCTAATAGTATTTGGTTGGTTATCCTTTCATGCATTTCCCTAGCTACTTTTTGTACTCACAGAAACTTTGGTACCTCTTACATGCTGTGACAACCATTGCACAGTTTGATAGTGCTCTGCATCTCTGAATTATGTCCTTCACTGCTTTTGCACCTGCCTCCTGCTAGTTTCATTTTGACACCCCTCAATGCCAATATTGGAAAAGATAATGTACACCTTCTCTAGTTACCTTGTCCTGGTCACATATGAACTTTTATTCCACCTTCATAATTTTCCCATCCCCACCCACCTCTTTTCCATGGACGAGACTCCTATTGTATGCTTATGACTGTTGTTAGTACAGAGTTCATTAGACGTAATTGGGCACATTACAGAAGAAGAGATGATCCTGGCTGTGCAGATCAATGTCCCTGCCTTGGATCTCCCCTGTTGTACTCACTGACTAGTTTAGCTTGAAGTTTGCTAGTGGTTTGTAAATGGATCAGCCTTGATTCCCCCCCATCCCACTCCTGAGCATCCCAAACAAAGTTTTGTACAACCCTGAAAGTCTCTCAAAGAGACAAATTCTCTTTTCTCTATAGGACAATAATTCCTATAGCCCTTTAGGCAAGAGCCCCCCTTGGTTTGCATGACATTCCTGAGAGCATCTTTCACAATTACTCACAATAATGGGTTTCACACCAGGGAAAGATACATCTCCACATAGGGTACGCATTATCCGTGGTCCATTTTCACTCAGTAGATTATCAAGGTGTTTCCACCTGTCATATTTCTTTTATCATCTCTGTGTCTTATTGTTTAATTAAATTTGTCACTAGCCAGGTAATCTAACACACATGACACACAATATGGACATTGGGCAGAAGAGAGTACTTACCCCCAGTCTTTTCATTTTGTTTCTCTCTAGATCAGTAAGAGCGGTGTCATGTTCATACATCATTCATCAAAAGCTTTGTCATCTGCAAGAGGAAGGATGTACAGAAGAGCTGTATGAATGATTTTGCTTCTTAAGGAAATTAGAGTGTCGGTTTTGTTATTAAGTGTACAATATGCAGAACAGCAAAGTGTTACATGGGATTTATTTTTGAAAGGGCAGAGAATGAAACACCAGAGCAACTCTCTTCTGCTGCCAGAGGCTTTCATTGCATGAGGAGGGGACATCTTCCTGAAAGATTATTTTTCCTTTCTTCTACAGAAGTAGCAAACTGAATGCATGGCTCTCCAGGGAAAGATCACCGTTTTCTGTAATGGGAGGCTGTCTTCAAAATAGTCCCTTCTGGACTTGCTCTTTCCCAGCATAGTAAGAAAGGAGAGTGATAAAACCCTGTGGAACAGCTCTCTCACTTTCCCCATTGTATAACAAATTTAACTTTCAGATAGTACTAGACAATCTCACTCTTAAACTCTTTTCAGCATCCTTCCCCCTATTTGCATAAGAAATAACATATTTTTTTTTAGCTCATTTGCAAGCTGCTGCTGATTCTCAGGCCCTCAGATACTGTGATAGAAGGTCCACTAAAAATAATTCCAGTGGTAGCACACAGAACTGTGGTGGCTTTATGTAGTCTCGGCATGTTTTTCAGACACAAGATGTCCCGGCCTGCCGGGTTTCAGAGAGCTGCCAACAAGAAGTGTCTGCAGCTGGGGTCAGTGGGAGGCTAAATCCAAAAAAACAAAATCGGAGATGGATGTAGTGTGTCAGCAAAGACCCTTTCGCTGTGCTCTATTGATTGTTTTGTGTTGATTCCTTCGTTTTTGCTGTTGTCGCTGCCGTCTAATTTAAGGCATTGCTGTTAAATTAAAAGGCATGATTGACTGGCCTCTGAGACACATCGCAGCTGTCAGCTGCAAAGATAAATTCCGGATCAGGATGCAAATCTTCCCAAAGATCAAGGGTGTTTGGACGAGGCATCTAAGTGGAGCTCTCTCAGTTAATTTGTAGAAGGAAAGACCTATTCTTTTGGCATCTCTGCTTAAGATTCAGAACAGGAAATACCAAATATGAGCTTGCCAGTTGATTCTGACCATCTTGAAATTTTCTCCATTTAAGTGTGGAGAATTAGAATGCATTGGGTCAGCCTAGCGTGAAAAGTAATTTGTTTTAGTACGTGATCATGATAAGAACTGACTGAGGATCAAAAAGCCCTTTAGAAACTGGATTAAAGGCCCCCCTGAATGACAGTCTCCATGGAACTCGAAACAGTCCCATGAGCAGCAGCCTCACGTGCAACAGCCATCTCTGCAAAAATTATAGAATTATAGAATTGCCTAGGTTGAAAGGGTCCTTTCAGATCATCTAGTCCAACCATCAACCTAACTCTGACAAAAACCATCACTATAGCATATTGCGAAACACTACGTCTACCCGCCTTTTAAATACCTGCAGGGATGGCGACTCAACCACTCCCCTGGGCAGCCTGTTCCAATGTTTAATAACCCTTTCCGTGTAAAAATTTTTCCTCACATCCAGTCTAAACCTCCCCTGGTGCCACTTGAGGCCGTTTCCTCTTGTCCTGTCGCCTGTTACTTGTGAGAAGAGACCAACCCCCACCTCTCTACAACCTCCTTTCAGAGGGTTTTTCATCATGCTAGGGGCTAGGACCATTCTCAAAAAAATAAAAAAAACAAGCCCAACCTTGCCATGTGATAGAGGTGGTAGCCGCTGTTTGTGATGGGAACGTCTGGAGCTGGAGGCATGAGCCACAGCTACTCCAGGTAAAGGGAATAAAGAGCAAAGTGAGACTTGGGGTCTGCAGTTCTGCAAGGTTGTAGCCAAGCAAGACTTTGTTAAGTGGGAACGGGTTGGGTATGTGACCTTCCCAGGAGTCAGTGCCTTTGAAAAGCAAATTCCTTCTTAAAGCAACTGCAGCAGACGGATTTCTGAATTAAGGACAGATGGCAACTAAACCCGCATCGATCAACAGGGTGCAGCAGTTTGTTGAGAGCTGGTGAAATGGGACTCCAGGGGCAAAAGGGACTGCCTGCAAAGGGTCCCATTAACTTCAGTGAGACTCTGCATTGTATTTTACATGAGTTACTCGCTTTCCAGCATCAGCAAGGTTTCCTCCAACCCCATGCTTGAAATATAAAAACGGTCAGAGCAGGGAATTGTGCTGCAGACAGGTGGGAATGAACATTCCCTGGAAGGTGAGGAGTCTGTGAGGGTTGTGGTAGCTCAACAAGTCTCTCCTGATGAACCAAGTGATGGAGCATGTGTGCAGCCGCTGCAGTGGCAAAATCCCAATGGTGTCTCTTCTGCAGCATCTGGATAGAAGGGTCTGAAGACACTGGAACAGGTCGTCCAGAGAAGTTGTGGATGCCTCATCCCTCAAAGCGTTCAAGACCAGGCTAGATGGGGCTTTGAGCAATCTGATCTAGTGGCTCATGGCAGGGGGTTGGAATTGGATGATCTTTAAGGTCCCTTCCAACCCAAACCATTCTGTGATTCTATGATTCTATGTTTTGCACTGGGCTAAAAGCATATGTGTGTTCCCACTGCTCAGCTTCTCCACAGCCATGGTAGTTCATTTGCTTGTTGTTGCCCAGCCACCCCTTCCCGCCAGCTAGATGCTTTCAAATATTGGGCAAAAAGAGATAAGTTTTTTACTCATGGCACAGCATTTTTTTCCCCCTCAAAGGTGGGGTGGGTATAACTTCATATAATAGGCCCTTAACCGCTTGTTTACAGCACCACTAAAAAAGACGAATCACTTGAAACAGTGAATGACTAGACCCAGGAAAAGAAGGGAGATTTCAAAAGGTTTATCTGACAGCCAATAAACAGAATAAATAACATGCAGTATTTCAGTTGTCAGGACCATGGGACAACCTGATGATAAAAAAGGACTGCTCCATAAAGTGGGGAATACCTTTGTCTTGGCTATAAATGTCTGTGTTGATTTAATAAGTGTTCTGGTACTTCTCTAGCTTCTCTTTAGTACTCACAAATGGGATGGAAACTGAGGAATAAGGAGAGGAAGAAAGTTATCTGTGCTCAACCTCATAAAGAGATCTCATTCCAGTTAAGGGTTTGAGATCATAATGTTTTTTATCTTATTTTGACTGTTTCTCCTGTTGCTGAGGACAAGCAAAGTAAGAAGTCGTCAAAGACTGGAACCTACACTATACCCCACTCTTTTCTGTAGTGAGACCAGGCAGAAATAAATATAGTTCTATATATTTTTAGGGGTTTAATAACATCATAATAGCTTACAACCTGAAGCACAGACTTGTTTGAATAACCTGTGATCAAACTGGGAACATCATGACAGGCAATCAGTATGGGTAACTAGTCTGTATTTTGCTTGCAAAAACAGTATAAAATGACCTTTCAAAACACTGGAGCAGTTATGTATGCTGCTATGCATGTTATGTATGCTGCATATGCTGTTCTGTAGGCTGCCCAGGGAGGCTGTGGATTCACCATCCCTGGAGGTGTTTAAGAAAAGGGTAGATGTGGTACTTAGGGACATGGTTTAGAAGGGGTTTTTGTCAGGGGGGGTTAATGGTTGGACTTGATGATCTTAAAGGTCCCTTCCAACCGCAATGATTCTATGATTCTATGATTCTATTTTGACTCAAAAAGAAGGCAAAGCAAATAAATGACAAGCCTAGTCAAGGTTTGTGTGGAGCTGCTTTCTGCCTTCCCCAGCCCCACTCCTAATCTACCAGGGAGTCAGAGTAAAGGATGACATCCTTAAAAGGGCAAGCAAAGAGTTGATTACCTCCTAAACGTGTCTAGTTACAGATATCCTATCGATCAGGTCAAGCAAGGCATCAGGATACCTGCTATTATGCCAATGGACTCTCTTGCAACTGAAACCCAACCTGTCTCCCATCAGGAAATGGAAGAGACAAGCCTGTTTCCCTGGGCTGTTTAGAAAAGGAACCAGCAGAGAAAGTGACTTTCAAGGGAAAGAGAGTCTTCTTCAAGGTTAAATATTTACTGTGTGCAATAATAACAACTCCATCTTCCACATTGCTGCCAGGATCTCTGGGCACCTTGCCGGCAGGTTCACTAGCCTGCTTTCGATCCTGCTCTATTTTCACGTGCTATTCTCACTATTAAGTATCTAAGCAGCTTCCACTGCATTCAGCGGTGTGAGTGTTGCTGAGCATGTGTTTACTTTCACTCTTTCTTGGGAGCATGAACTCACACCTTTACACTGTGGAGGTGGATGAGTATCTGCCCATCTCTTTGCAAGGGGGTGCTCGTAATAGCCATATATTCTCACCTGGTTCTTAACTGGGCTGTTGAGGACCTTTATTTTTCCAGACGGGGCTGGTGTCCTGTCTAGGATGTGTGGGAAACAGTGGAAACCACAGCTCAGAGGACAGCTATAATCTCCATCGCCTGATAAATAGCAATACAGGGAGGCTGAGTCAGCTGAAATGGAACATTTGCATCTCGGAAATTGCTGACTTTTGGTGAGGAGAAGAAAATAAGGATTGTTTTATATTTATTTTTACAAAGCAGCATTTGTCTTTCTCCCAGTGTTTCCTCTCTTTAAAAAACTGTACCTTTAGGTCATTATCTTTATCTGCGCCTGAGCATGGCACATCACTGAATTTCTTAGACCTGAAGCATCTCCAAGGGTAGCTTTGGGTAATGAGAGAAAGCACAGCAGGAAAAGCAGCCATCTGAAAGTGGTCACCTCTGGGATAAAGGGCCACCTCTGCTCCTTCCCATGAGGTGGGCAAACGATGGAGCCAAAGTGGTCACCAGCTGTTAGAAGCAGGGGCCTATTACAGAGTGGATTTTAGCTTGCTGCATATGGCCAATGAGGAGTGAACTGACCACTGAGAGATGTGACAGCTTATCCATCACTTGAAGAGCCTGGATGATCTTTTGCTGTCTTTTTACAACATAAACCCAAGCCTTGCTGGGCTCCCTGCAGGCGCCCTGCTGCAAGGCTTTGGCCAGTGTGTGGCAAGCCAGCTTGAGATGGCCTTCACGGTCCATCCTGCCATCATTTATGGACATCCCACCGGGGCCAGTTGTTCTTGGCAGTAAGCTGGAAAGATGCAGGGTGGAGAAGGCTGCAGAGGCTCAGCATTTCCCTTCTGCAAGTGGCAGCATCATCCCTGCAGCAGCAGCAAGGGGTTTGCTGGCTGCATCAGCTTGCAGGGCTGTAGCTGGTGGTACAAGGGGGAAAGCTGCATGTTGCCAACACGAACAGTGAGCATGGCTGGGAAAGGAAGCCAAAAAGCATCTTCAACTTATGGTGCTCAGAATTTACTCCTTGTGAGTGCTGCAAGGGAACTGGAAGGGAATATCATTCCCCCACCAAAGCCATCCTTGAAAGTGATGCCTCTCTGTTGCTGGTGGAATCTGCAGTGTGGGGAAAAGGAGTTTCCTTTTGGGATGTGTGGGTGCTAGGACCCCTACTCCTTTCCAGATTCCTTGTGTTGTCTGCACATCAGCACGTGTGTTTATGTGGGGGAAGAGGGAGGAGAAAAAACCTCAACAATGCTGTTTGTGTTTCTTGACGTGTTTTTTGCAAGTGTCTTCTGGGGTTAGGAACCAACAGGCTGCAGAATGGGCACAGGGTCTTCCCAGAGGAGAGGACTTCTTTGCTGCAGCAAGCCCAGGAAGAGCTGGACTAGTTAGAAATGGGGTTGAGTTTCCAGGAAGGCAAAGTCCCTCTTTAGAGGTACATAAGAGGTGAAGAGAAATGAATGAAAAGGCAATGCTTCTCCCTTCCCCTCCTGTCTCTTGACTTTCTGGGCTACTCTGTGGTGTCTAGTCCTACCACATTCAAAGACATCCCAGTTTGGGGGCTTGGCAGTGGGTATGTTTTAGGGTCTGCTGGGTCAGCGTTGCTTCGGCTTCCTGGGTGCTGGGCTCTCACTGAAGCTGATGGAGTTTTTCTGGATTTTGTCCAGGTGGTTGGAACCCATGGTCGGCTTGGGGTGACTGCACCAAGGACTGTGGGGGAGGCCTGCAGACCCGAATGCGCACCTGCAAGCCACTTCCTAATGAAGGTCTTGTCTGCGAGGGAGTCCTGGAGGAAGGACGGCTGTGCAATAGGAAGGCGTGCAATAGTAAGTGGAGGCATGTTCCCTTGCACGTGCGCGAGCGGGTCGCTCTTCATGGGAGGACCCCGGCCTCGTCACCATAAATAAGAGAGGATGCTCTAGGGACACGGTGAAACTGCTGAAGGTCCGTGCCAGAACAGCAAGCCCAGGGGAGCATGCAACTTCGGCTGTGCATGGCCCTGCCCTTCCTTGCCTGTCTCGCGGTCACGCATGCACACGCTAACACACGTCTTCCAACACACACACGCCCCCCTACAAATCTATCCCTTTGCCCCAATGAATAGGGGTTAATCTCTAAGAATCTATAAATAGGCTTACATCAAGTAGTCATATACTGGGGATGAATCTGCCACCAATAGCAAAACATACACCCTTAAAGGCATTTCTTTGATAGCTTTGGAGCTTCTCTCCCAATTAAATAAAGCATACAGCTAAGAGAGATGTTAACCTTTTGGTTTAGTTCCCCTTCCCAGTCAAAAGCAGTGTTGCTGTCCCTTTCTTTTACAAAATGAAGCCTACAGCACTAAGATGTGGAGAAAGATCTGGCCAATAGTCAGACAAAACACAGGGCTTGAGCAAGGCAAAGCCTTTGGCAGATACTCCACTCTCCTCCTGTAATGCAGGCTCTCTCCAGGTCTTCTTCTCCAGAGGGCAGGAGACAAATTGCTAACACCAGTCAGCAGAGAGGTATCGACGGATGGAGCTGGTGACCTGCAGTGCTTTCATCCCCCGTGTTTCTTTTGCATTAGCTGAGTGGAGAGGGGGATGAAGAGGAAAAAAACAACAGCAGAAGCAGCTCATCCCAGCAAATGCAAGCAAATGGCTGATTATAATTATTCCCTTCTTTTTATTTCAAGTTCATAGTAGAGAATGTTTGAATAACTCCTCCGACTAGTCAAATAACTAGGGAAAGTTCAGCTGTCTTCAAAGGCAGGGAAGTATCTCCTGATAAAGGGGAAGTTCAAATAAAAGGACATAAATATATTCCTCTAATAAGAGCTAAAATGATTTCATGCATTTTTTACCACTTCCATAAATTTAAATCTTGTTGCAATTAGGCTTTTTTCTCTCTCTCTTTTTTTTCTTTTTTAAATGAAACCTTCTAGCATATTGAATTTCATCTCCTTGACTCACAGTTGCTAATTCCCCTCTGAGGTTCTTCCGCACTAGGGAAATTTAATCTGTGTCTCCCGCACTTATTTGTGACTTTGGAGTCACAACGGAAGTGTGGCTTGGGGCAGTGAGGTGGGCAGGAAAGGAGGTCCAGCTGTGGGACTTGAGTGTGCCTGAATGGAGCTGTAGGAAGAGCCACGATGGTCTTGGCAGATAATGCCGTGAAGGAGAAGGTGGAGATGGCATTGTGGGTGGATAGAGGGGGCTCTGTGGGTGTGGCCATTCTTTGAACATGAGTCCACATGAGACAACATGCAAAGAAACTTCTTAGCATGCCTTTCCTGTGCTGTTCAAAAAAGATGGTGGGCAACCCACCCAGCTTCAAGACACTAGCTCCCCAATCTCTCTTTGCAGGACTTCCATCCCCATCCCTAGTCTTCTTTAAAGCCCTCCATGGGATCTATTCAATTCCTTCACATCCCTTTTGAACTGGGAGTCCCTCGACTGGGCACAGTTTTCTGGGTCCAGCCTCACCAGAACTAAGCAAGGGGCATAACGACTTCCCTTGATCTGCCCCAGGGGCAAAACTTTACTCTTCTTCAGAATAGATCTCTTGAGGTGGCTATGGCAAAGAGGGATGTAGTAGGATGGTAGGCAACCACAGAGCCTGGAAGTCTGGGTTGGGTTTCCAGCTCCACGTGTTGCGCAGAGCACAGCAGCAAAGGATGAATCGCTACTTATTCACTATTTACTCATCTTTTCCAGAACACAAAAGCCTATCCTGAGAGCAGAAAAGCCTGGTTGTGCCCAGGGCTGGGGGCTATGATTCAATAACTTATTTCACTTATCTTCCTGTCGTCTTTCCATTACGTACCCAGTCAACTCCTGCTCCTCATTGCACTGCAGTTAGTTCAGCTGAGCTTATTTGGGAAGAAAGGATCTCGAGTGAAGTGGAAGGCACTAGTTTGGAAAGAGAGTACACCCACGGAACGGGGCAGCACAAATTGATTTATCCCTTTGAAATAAATAAGTTAATTCTGATTAATTTTCCCAAGGGCCTCTTAGCAGACAAACTGCTGAGACCCTTTGTAATGCATTCATGCTGGCAAGCTGGAAAGCATTTGAGGGAAGATATGAACAATTAATCTTTCAAAACTTGCTCATGCACACCTTGAGGTCAGTGTCCTACCTCAAGATAAACCTATATCTCTTCATATCTACCAAAGCTGTGCATCTGGCTCTGAACTGGCTCCTCAGTGAATCTGTCCCTTGTTGCCTTTGCAGCCATACAAAGGTTCATTCAAGAGTGGTGCACTTTTGACCCAGAAAGGGATCTTAATTTTTTTTTGCATATATAATTTCCTTCTGTTTACTGTGATCTGTGACAAAACCTGAGAGGATTTAAAGGTAGAATATAAATCCTTCTGTTTTAAATGTGTCACTGTTAGTCTCATACTGACTTTTGCTCTTAGGTTTGTTGAATTAATAGGATGTTCATTCTTCCACTTGAATTGTTATTTTCCTAACTGTCCATTATATATTGCAGTTAAATAGATTCTAATTATTATTATTTTTTAATTAAAAGAAAAAAAAAAAAGAAAAGAATAACTGGACAGAAGAACACCTTTGTCTTGAATTGTGCAGCATTTCAGTTGCTTGTAGTAATATCTGACCAGCTCTCCAGGTATTGTGGAGTAGCTGCGACCTTAATTTTCTAGTTGAAAACAAACAAAACAAAAAATACTCTTTTCCTTGACCAAAGGATCTATAGAAGATCCTGAGAAAAGAGCAAAACAAAATGTGGATGAGACCTCTAATGTTTTTCTCTTTGCTGTGGGGGCAAATTGAAACATGTCCAAGGAAATTAATACCACCACTGAAAAGTAAAATCAGTAGCTGGCCAAGCAAGTTAGGTTAGAATAACACAGAAATCATGACCACCTTCAAACCAACGGTAAGCCCATCTCCTTTCTTCAACTTCTCCTTCCTTGATTCTGCCAAAGTGGCTCATAAGCTGACGGGTGATTAGCAAGAGTGTTTTAGCTCTTTATTTGGATCTCCAGCATCAGGGAGACTTCTTAGTCTGATACCATATCTGGGACAGGTTGTCCTTAGGAAAAATTTTAGGTGCTGACATTCAGCTCCCTGAAGCTGATGAGATGTACTTTTGTGGAGGTCTTCATTTGTTGTTTTATTTTGCTTGGCCAATGAAAATGCACTAGAAGGATCTAACCTTTCTTGTCGCACGGCTCCTTCCCTAGGTGGACTTTTTCTAGGTCCTGCCATCTTTCCTCTTCCAGAATTGCCCCAAACGGACCTTCAGCAGGTCTCAGTTTGCAGCAGTAAGAATGGTGGCTCTTAGACTTTGCAAGAGGTGTGACTTCTGACAGCTTGGTCACCAAAGTATAGGTATAGCCATATGGTTCCCAGAGCTGATCCTGAACACGTTGTCTGGAGGCCATAGTGTTGTTTGAAATCACTGCATAGGAACGGCTGAAGGATTCCACAGGTGCCACTTGTATGTGGGATTTATGTTTTTCTACCTATTTGGACCACCATCTCTACTGTTTCATGTAACGGAATCTCTTGCTTGATGATCTTCATCTGTCTAAATTTCCCCAGGAATACCTTCCCAAACCCAACAGCAAGTGAGATAGGCAAGTTATATCCATGGGCAAAACCCAAAGCTGTAAAACACTGAAGAAAAACTGTAATGAAACCTCATCCCAAACTGGAAAGGAAACTTTATCTGGAAACAGCAGCTTGGCTTAGACAGAGCCTTTTTTCATGGCAGCTGTTCAGCTCAAGAGGTATAATCTGAAGGACAACATTCAGTGTTTGTTGTAACTTTGATTTTTCCTTGCTAGAGGCAAAGGACCCAGTGATATCCTCCTCTCCGGCACAGACAGAGGAGATTTCCTCCATCTGTTGGATTTGGCAGGAGCTGCTGTTTTACAGAGGGAGAAAAAAAAGCCAACCCAAGTATGGTGGCAAGTGCTTGCAGAGAAGCTCTCCAGGTCCACCCCCTTTGTATGGAAGGGTACACTCGTTGCGCTCTGGTAGCCCCTCTTGGCTGTGTGGTGCTAAAAGCGGTGGTTGCTTACAACTTGGCATGGCAAGAGTCATGGTGGGGAGGCTGGATGGGCAACGTGGCGGGACAACATCCAAAATAGAGCAGGGATGTCAACGGGCCTGACCCTGGCGCTGGAATCGACAGTGACAGAGAAATGCAAGAATAATCAGAGACGTGGGCAGCCTGCATTTATTCACGGGGAATGAAAATCAGCAGAGAAGCCAGCTGAAATCCTGCCATCCCATCTGGCAGAGGCAACACAAAACCATCTCTGACATTTATGAATATGCAGATCGGGCAGATACGTGTCCTCTCAGCTGGGAAAGGTGTGGCTGCATCCTGCCCTCAGGTGTAGAAGTGTGACACCAGTGCAGTCCTATCCATCCATGCTGGATTTCCAGCATCAAGCGGGTTCAGGATCTAACCCTTCAGCTGTGCGACTCTGCGCTGTGAAGAAACGCATGTTCCACATGACATTCAAAAGACTGAACCTCAGTCTCATTCTCCGACGCCCCTGGTTTTCATTAAAAATAGCCTTTTTACTGCAACCATCCTGTGCATGTTTGAGAGCATCTTCATTCCCCAGGCTAGAATTCATTGCAAGCTGAAAGAGCATCTTGTCTTGCAGGTACCTCCTGCTGCCTCTAGAAACTTCACCCAGTACTCCCTTTTAATGATGCTTCAGATCTTTCATATCTGAAAATCTTGTATCTGACCCAGTGACATTTTCATAAGTCTCGGATGTTCAAACCAAATGGTTTGGGCCGTTTCCTTAAGTGGTGAAATTGACATATATCCAAGTGGCCTCCAAAATGACCCTCTTCTACATCCACTGAGATCTTGGTTGTTAGGGGTTGTTAGAGATTCTGCCCTCCTCACTTTTACTCCTTTAGCAGTTGCTAGATGCCCCTGGAACTCCATAGCCAACACCTTCTGCTTTGGTTTTATTACACTGAGATACATTTACCCCATTTCAATGGGTTCTTGAATCATCCCTTTCCACTCTTTGTCCTGGTCCACCTTTTCATTCCCATCACCCCAGCTTGCTTGAATAATTTTCATGATCCTGCTATTTTCTTTGTCTCACCTGTTTGCGGGATGAGTATAGATGAGCGTGTAGCTCTGATGAGACATGCTTGGACGTTAAAATCTTGGCCCACATCACTGCAAAGTCTCTGCATTCATTTTTTTTTTTTTTCCCCTTGGTTGTATTGCAAAGTGCTGTCTGACACATTACATGTTCTCATTGGAAGTGCTGGTCACCTCCTTCCTCTTCACACTACTGCCAGCATCACAAGATTATCCTCCCCATCCACATCTGAACTATGTTCTTCCAAAATCTCCACTTGCAATTGAAATCTTTCTGTGTTTCACCCAGAAAGGGCATTATTTCTCTAGCCCTCCTGATAGCTTCTCCAAGGGGATGGGTGTGAGGATGCCATCCTCACAGCATTTATACAGCAGAGGTGTAAATCAAGTCTAGGTCTTCCTTTGATCCTGGCATTATTCCTCTCCACTGATCCTGCTGTGTGAAGCGGGCTGCTGAAATCCAACCAGTTCCCTACTGTTTTTATTTTGTGGCGTCTGTCCCATAAAGTTCAGGTGCATAAAATCCACAGCAAAGCATCACTTGTACCAATTTTGCCTTGTACATAAGGGACCTGGCTTCTCCCTGCTTTGTCCAGAATCACAGTAGATTTTCTCATATATTCAAGGCAACTCTCCAGGTTAAATCTAAGCCATGATCCATGTTAAATGAAGATAGACCTGCTTCTCTGCAACTGCTATTCCAAAGGAGAAGTAGCCTGTCTTCTCCAATGGAGCAACCCCAGCATGAATCTGGAGGCAGCCTTTGCTGGGAAAGGCTTGGAACAAGCTGGACGGGTCACACACTCAGCCACTAGACCTGATTGCCTTTAATTAAGATGATCAACAACAGCACTAGCTAGTCATATCTGTAATATGGGGTCCAAATAACTGGTGAGCGGAGGCCCAGGATGCCAAGGCTGCATTTAATAGTTTTGGTTTGCTCTTTTATCTTTCCTTCCTTCTGTCCTGCTTCCTGTCTCTCTGTCCACCCATCCATACTCACTGGCCACTTCTGGGATATTTAATCTCAGGTTTTCCTCGTCACCTTCCTTGCTCTGGGCAGCTGACAAAGCCACCCAAGTTCCACATCTACCCCTTGTTGCCTTGCCCCTGTTTTTCCTCCCAGCCTGAAGAAATCTCTGGGAAGCCTTTGGGATTTACTGCAGTTGGAGATTTTGTTTGTTCTTGTGGCTTGTATGCTGTCATGAAGAGGACTTAAATCAGAGCAGATGAAAGTGTATGGGTATAGCCAGCAATGGGTAATGGGAATGGAGCAGGGTTTCTGATGTGTGTCCCACACATCAGACTAAATTAACCTGTCCCCTAAGCAAACTCAAGACATTGGATATTGGAAAGCTAGTTAGAGGATGGCATTTTTAAAAAGTTGAATCTCACACAGGAAAATCCCATGACTTTGTAGCTGTTAAAAACATAAGATTTGAGCCCTTTCTATTCCAGTAAGGAAACAAATAAATACAAATACCAGGATATTTGTAGTCCTGATGTCTGGCTATAGGTGCCTTTCACTTAATGATGGAAGACAAGTGACTGCCCCATCCTGTTCCCTCCAGCCAGTAGCCTGCAACCAGTCCATGCTGGGAAAGCTTGGAGGAGTTGGCATGACCAGTTCCTAGATTTCTTAAGTCCTGCTTTTTGGCAACAGTAACGGGGAATAATGTAATTTCACAAACTAGATGGGCCTCTTCCACGAACCAAGATGCTGAAGTCTGGCTCCTGGCAGGAACTCTCTGAATCATTCTTCCCTCCTCTGCTTTCCCTTTTTGGATGGCAATAAAGACTCATGCCACCATACTGAAGCTTCATTAACCTTTATTAATTTTCTCAGGGTTCCGGTATCGAATTTGTCACCATTTCATCTCTTGGCAGTTTGTACTTCTTGAAAAGATGTCTGACTGTTTTACCTACTGGAGGGAAAAGATCCTCTGTCTGGTACTTGCTGTTTGGAAACAAATTGGTTGCCAGATAACAGATTACTCAGTCTCAGCTCTGCTTTCTGCTGTTCTGCATGACTCCAGTGGAGTCAGCTGAGCTCTCCTGATTTACAGCAGGCAGTACTGGTGGGCAGGATTTGGTTGCTATTGCTTGGTTGTTTCTCTCTTTACGCACACACCAGGGTTATAACATGCCCAATAACATGTAGAATGGAAATTTTACTTTTCCTTATAGCACATTCAGGGCTGATCCACACGCAACACAGATGCAAAGCTGGCAGAAGTGTGGGTTTGGAAAGAACAGGGGTGATTGCTGTCCATCAGGAGTTAAACGCCTTTATTTTACAGTGGATGCATTATTTACATTCTGCTCTCAACATCATGGTCTTCAGTGGGAGATTTTCAGCTAGGACACCACGGTTAGGAGTTTTGCTCTTTCACATGAGTTGGAAAGGTGCCCAGCCATAGCTCTGTTGGTACATAAGTCACTTTGTTGATATCAGACCTTCATGTCTTGCTGCTGATGGTAGGGTAGACTATATGAAGGACACTTCCTTTTGAGATATACTTTTTCACCTTCCCTCACCTTCCTGCTCCACTCAACATTTTCTGGTGACATTACAGAGCATTGCTAAGTGCAAAGGCAGAGTTTGCCACCAAAAAATACTGCCATTCAACCCCACAGATCTCAAAACACTGCTAGGGATGGTGGGATTCATTGTCAGCACATCTGAAAAGGCTGAATCCTCCACAAGTACAGCAAAGAGTACAGACACTCCAGAAATTCATTGCAATAGATTAAAGACCAGGCATAAGGGATCATATTCTGTACGGTCCCAACTCTCACTGAGAAACAAGGGGTTAAACTGCCAGTCAGACCAAGTCTCGAAGGCTGGCTCAGTGCCCTAGAGACTTCTGGTGGCCAGGGGTGCTGGGGTTGGAAAGCAGGCTATCGTGTCAACCAAACGTTGCAGGTCGCTATTGTTTATACGTGTAACCTTTGTAGTGAAAGATCTTGCAGAGTGAACCAAGGTGTATTTACATGACCCATTACCTTGCCATAGCCAATGGACGCTATAATTCCAGAAGCCAATCGCTGAGGTCCACAGATAACAGAAAACGAGAGGACACTGACGAACTGCAGCACTACGGGTACCCTGCACCTCAAATAGGTAAGCTTTGACCTACCACAACAGCCTCTGGAGCTGGCACACTGCCTGGTCACTGCACTTCCCGCCTGGGCTGTGCCGACTGCATTGAGTTGCTTTGCTGTTTCAATCACCCAGTTAACCAATTCTTTTCCTCCCAGGTCAGTGTGGGCTTATCCAACAAGTCATATGCTGAGCAAATGGTCGTCACTCAGTTTGTTCTCATCCCATTCCTACAGGGTTTTGTGTTGTCGCCATTAGCTGGAGAAGGCAAAAAGGGTTAGATGCAAAGCCCTAAGCAGACCATGCTTCTCACAGACCACTTCTCATCACCCTGCCTACTTCTATGTCACTGCTTTGTCTGAACTATCTAAACAGCCATGGTTCATTAAGCCAAAGCTGACCTTACTGCCATACATCTTCTTTGCTGCTATCCATGTCATGCCATCCCATTGACCATAGGAGGAGGTGTGCAGATTGTGATGGGGAGAGAGCGGAACTGCTTTCCTCTGTCACTGGGTCTTTAGTGCTGTGCAAGGACTTGGATCTCACAGGTTCTGCAGCAGGACCTTCACCCTTCTGCAACAGGAGGGGAATAATATGTAGTAATATCAGAGAGTGTAATATTGTTCCTTCTCTGCCTTGCCGCAGGTGCTTCTCTGGTGCTTTGTTCCAACCTGTAGCTCAGCCATCAGGTTTATAGCCTGGCATTTCTTCCTGCCATGCAGCTGGATACTGCATCTGGGCTCAGTGACATCTCTATAAACTCTGCTGGGAAGATGTGTGTTGCCCTGTGGTGTTTGCCACGCTCCTGCTGCTACCCCATGAGCAGCAACTTCAGCCAGGTTGTTCAAGGAGATGAGGATGGAGGAGACGTAAAGATCAGGCAGAGCATACAGCCCAGGAAGGGATTTAGAAGGAGTCTTTAGCTGGGGATAGTAAGGCAAACCCCAAGTCTTCCCTGGCAATTCATACAGTTTGCAGGGAATAAGTCATTTCACATCTACTCAAGACCTGGAAAAATATGAAATACAAAAACCAGAATGAAAGATGAGGGGATGGCCCTGTGTTGTTGAAGGCTAGTATTTGCTCTTGTCCATCCTCATCAGCCCTGGTGTCCAGGTCCTGTTGCCTCACAGGCTCTGGCACAGTTGTGCTGTAGACTGTGATGCCACTGGCTGCCCAAGTGTCTCTCCCAGCAGTAGCACAAGAGGGAGATCTATCCCAGCATGTCCCTGGCACAGACCCTCCCAGCTTAGACCACAGACTGGTTCCAGGAGGTCTTTGCCTGCGTCAGAATGTGAGCAAAGAAGTGGCTGCACATGGTGAGATGTCAGACTGAGACATGACACAAAAAAAAAAAAAAAAAGTATCCTGGCAAAGAGATGACAGCGATGTGCTGCTCCATTAGTGCCTAGGGAAGAAGTGTCACGGAGAAGCTGAAGGCATTGGTGGGGACCCCACAGCCAGCTGAGCTCTCTGTAAAGTCAGCTAAATTACTCTTAGGGCTGGCCAGGTGCTGGAAAGGATCCTGGATTGCAGTGCTATGTCCTCATGGAGCATTGCCCAGTGTGTCTCCTTCTGTGGCACCTGCTGGATCCTCTCCTGCTGCAGGAGAGGTGCTGCAGCTGGCTCTGTGGGAGCAGTAAGCCCTGCAAAGGGTCATCTTCCCACTTGAACAAACTCCTTTAAGACACTCCTCTTAATCCCCAAGCTCGCCTGGGGCATCATAGGACTAATCAAAGGTCAATCCTTCAGAGACATCTCTCTACAAAGGACAAAATTTACGAGGTTTGGAGGACAAATCTTATGAGGAATNTAATCATGATGAAGGGCAGTAAATGGCCCTTGTCCTCTAGGGGGTGAAAACCAATTTGGTGGAGTGCATCTCTGGTGGGTATAATTATATGACAGTACTGAGCTGTTTTAAGGGGCTTTCAAACCTGATGAGCATGGTAGACTCTTGTCCTTATATGGAAAATCAGAGCCAGGATCCACTTCTAGGATAAATAGTTGGAAGATATTGCATCCAGTAACTTATATTTGTTCCAGTCTGACCCACAGCACTACATAAATTCTTCTCATCTGTAGTTTTAGTGATGGATGATATTCTGCTTCTCTTGAGTGGTGAATGAAAGAGCTTGTCCTGGTGCCTGAGAGCATCTCAGAAATGGGTCTGGCATCGTTTGAAAATCAGTTGAATTTCTGCAAAGTCTGAGACTAGACCTGACACAGTCCCCCAGTGCCCAAGGGTGAGATAAATTGCTTAGTTCAAAATAAGACCAAATCCAAAGGAGTAACCAGCACTTAGAAAAGAATCTATATTATAAATTTAAAACAACAAAAAAAACCAGGTATTAGTGCAATGTGAGAGATAATAATCGAGGAGATTTACCTATAATCAGATACTTCTACTGTGAAAGGGTAAAGGCCAAAAATAATAAAGAACTTGAAATGGGCAGAAGAGGTTGAATTTGGTTCAAAGACACCATTCATTCATCTAGTGGCACACTAATTCACTCTTACCTGAATATAGAGATTGCAAACCAGAAAGATAGGTCTGAGTGGAGTGGTGGTGGGATGTCTGGGCCTCCAAGCCATGAATTGCTGATGCAGGAGGCCACTGTGTTTCTACAGGTTTCCCCTGTCCCACCTCTGGCCTCAGAAAGACTTTTGGGCACAAGCCAGCATTGTTTGATTTCCAAAAAATTCCATTCCCCTGAGAGAATTGGTGCTGCTGGGTGCAGTATTGAGGAGGTTGTCCAAGGTTGAGGGTGGGGGTTCTCTGAGCCATGCAAAGGCGTTGTCTGTCAGTGTAGCATCCAAGCAAGCTAGGTAGCAGGAATGCTTGGTGTTTGTGGGCCAAAGAGACATTTCCTGAAATCTGGGCCACTCTGGATGGCAAATAATGAAATGATAGTAACAAAAAGGTAACTTGCTGGTGATGAACTCGGAGTATCACAGGACTGTCTGTCTGACAGAGCCAGTTGAGCTCCTTATAGGAAAGGCAGCAAAATTACCATGGAAATGCAGATCTTTGTATACTATTAAATTTAATACTTGAGAAGCAGGATATGGGAGCAATGTTTTCTTGATAGTCAAAGGCCTCGAAACATACACAATCTCCTACACATCCCAGAGAAAGACCAATGGTCCATAACATTTATCTAACTGGAACCAACTGGGTAGATTAATGAAACAAAATGCAAAAGCAAGGGGAAGGAGTATTGAGCAGCTTTGGCTTAATGAACAAAAGCAGTTAGGTCTCATGATAATCATTGTGATGGCATAGATGAGGTGGAGAAAGGCTCATCCTTACATCCATCTTTTTCTGATGCCAGACAGTAAATGAAGGAATGAAAACCTGTCCACTTTGCATCAAGCACAGGTCTTCCTCTACACTTTTCTCCTTCAACAGGCCTGCACGTATTGTTTCACCAGTCTCTAATTAATGGGCATACTTTGAAAGACCAACTGCCTGAATGACTGGAGACTTTCAAACTAAAAGCGCTGAAAAGCGTAACAAATAACACAGATAACTAGGAAAAATCCCAGTGAACAGATTGATTAGAGCTATAAACAGTTGAATTCCTGCATACAGTGTCATTGTACACAGAAAACTCCCTTAAGACACTAGTAAATAAACATACCACCTTGAGGAAGAAGCCAGACATGCAGAGGTTTAGGTCAGCTGAGGTAGTATTGGGCGATTTGGTAGTTTGCAACCCTTAAAGTCCCCATCACAGTTCCTGTACTGACACCGACATTTATAACCCACACTGAGGGTGAGAACAAGCTGTAGCAGCCCACTGCTACAGTCTCTGTCGTGCTCCATGTGGCAGCTGGTCAAACCAATATAGCATCTACTGTCCAGTTTTCTTTGGGAATGGGGGGGTGGTGCAGGAAAACACATTCGAGTGCTGGGTGCAACTCAAGCTGTGCCATGTTTTGATGCCCCCTGAAGTCATGCTGATCTGCTGCATCTGGTGATCCTTCTTGTATCATCCGTAGTCTGCTAGATGCATCTGATTACGATGTGACATGGTGCAGTCTGATGCTCTGAAGAACTTGTTACTAGAAGGGTATGCCCCCCTGTTATGCATCCTCAAAGATGTGTCGGTGTTTGTTTGTGCCATATGCCTGTGTACTATACATACCAAATGTTATGTTCTAGGTTTATTATGTGTAATTATTAGTAATACATTAAAAAAAATCTAAAAACCCAAACAATGCAGAGCTCGATTAAATGAAACAGAGTGAGCTTTTATTTTTGTCTGGGGAGAAAGGTATTTTCTCAAGGATAGACCTATGAAACTAATGCAAAACCGTGCTTTCCCTGCACATGTGACACTTTTGGTGACTTATCTGGAGCCTGTGGCCTGGTTGAAACACCCCTGCCATGAGCGTCTGTCTGCAGGGGTATTAATGACAAAAGGAATACGTTTTATTGCTTTCCACTCCCATCTCTTGTTCGATCAGATGCTTTACTTGCCGTTCCAATACTGCCCCTTCAGGTAAGCAGTTAATAAGGACTGTATGATTCCTGGGAACAGTCCACCTTGTTCTGTGTCGCATGCTCAAAGCAGGTCTTCTCCGCAGGTGAAAGAGATGGCAAGAGAAAGCTCTGTGGAATTACTTCAGCCAATGTCCTTCTCAGGCACTGTCATCTTCTATTTTCTTTTCTCCTCCGCTGTCAATCTGCATTGGTAGGGGTTGTGAGAAGTCAGGAAAAGGAGTTGAATCCTTACAACTGCTCAATTTATGGACACATTCCCTGTATCTGTCTAATCACTGTTACTTATTTACTACTATCTCTGAGTAGATGATACATATCCCAGCTCACACAGCTCTGTAGTGGCTACACCACCTCGTTATCAGTGGTGGAACCTGCCCTCTCCAGCGCCCTGATGCTTCCACGGTGTCCTTCCCTTTTTTTGTGTGTGTGTGAATTACAAGCTCTACCACAGCACCCCCAAAAAACTTTTAGCCCATCGTCAACCCTCATATTTTCTCACCGATCCCCTTGCATCCTTGCTGTCCCACATTGCACAGCTTCACAGATTGCTAGCAACTGGTGAAGTGCAACTTGGAAAACACTGCCCTGGAGGACCCAGACCAAGGATGCCATGTTCTCACCTTCTGCTCCTATTGCAACAGGTGACCCGGCAGCGGAGGAATGGTCCCCGTGGAGTGTGTGTTCGACCACCTGCGGGGAGGGCTGGCAGACCAGGACCAGGTTCTGTGTGTCGTCTTCCTACAGTACTCAGTGCAGTGGCCCTCTCCGGGAGCAGAGACAATGCAACAACTCTGCCGTGTGCCCAGGTAGGCTGAGAAATCCATGTATGCATGGTCAGGAGAGGAAGGGAGATGCACAGAGGATTGCAATATCTCCACTGTGATATCTGCTTGGAGGGAGGTGGGTTTTATTTCCTCTTCCTTCTCTTTTTATCCTAAAGCCTCATAGAGAGACCTTTGCTAGACCAAGCACCGTTAGATGGGCACTGTTTTGCACAGTATGGACAATTCCATGCTATCTAAAGGCAACAAATACAGTACATCTGAAAGGCACGTGCCCTTTGGGGTGTTCCCAAGCAAGGGGCAGGAAAGGGAAGCACCAGATGACACTCGGTTGCTCAGATGCCAACACTGGACACACCATTGCAAAATCAGCATGAAAAACTCCGGTTGCTGGTATGTTTATGAATCAAGCCAGCCATCATCTCTGGTTTCATACTCCACAATTTTGATGAAAAAATACAGTTCGGGGAGCCTGGACATTATTTTTAAGAATTATGCTATTAAAGCAAGTGTGTTATTCAAGACTCCCAATCAGTAACATCATTGTTCAGAACCAAACTTACAATGGTGAAACCACCAAGCTGTTTTCCTGTGCTGTTTCCTGCATTTCCTTCTCTAATTACCTATTATCCTGCAAGATACTTGGTGACGATTGCAAAATTTAAGTTCGAACACCCTTTCTTGATGCTGGGGAACCAGTCACTGTTAGCAAACAATGAAGGACTGGAAAAGTACCTGTTTGTTGTTGGCTTTTTTTTCTGAAACATTATTGATTTTACATTAGCTTCTCTCATAAAGCTGGAAGGGATGAAGTCCCTTAAGAGAGATCAGTACATTCTTGTAACATTTAACCTCTAGAGATTATAGTGACTAACCTTCCATAAATAGCCTGGCCAGATTAGATTAGATTAGATTGGAGAAGATTAGATTAATATAGATTAGAAGGTTTTAGATGTCTAATTCCAGGAGTTACCAGTGATGGCCTGAGCATTATTGGAGCACGTTCCCCATCCCATTTTGTTCTTCCAAGTCTCCCTAGCTTTGCCCTTGTGGTGTCACTGACGTATGGTAGTAATTAGTAGCCAGACTACAGTTTTTCTGAGGGTTTGGCAATTCAACGAGAAAATGTGTTGAGGGAGAGAAATTAAGGGTAAGAAGTGACAAAATGATGGTGATGCTGCTTCCCAAAGAGTGGTGGGCTTTTTGTTCCTCTCTAGCTAATTGCATCTTTTGCTCAAAAAATGCCCTTTACTCTTGGCTCAAAAATAATAAAAAAATAGGGTCAATTAAAAGTGCATTTTGATTTATTTCAAATAGACTGGAAAGTAACAGACACTTGGTGTCGACACCAAGGCATAAAAAATTATGTAGTGTTCCTCTTGCACATTTTGAGTTGGTTTCCACACTCACTTCTCACACGCTGTTCATTCTGGGTGAGAAGATGCTGTGCTCTGTGGGCTCACTTGTTTCTCCAGACCTCCTTTGCAAAGCAAACTTAATTCTTCTTTGATTGCAGTGCACGGCACCTGGGACGAGTGGTCTCCATGGAGCTTGTGCTCTTCCACATGTGGGAGAGGGTACAGGGATCGGACCCGCACATGCAAGCCCCCACAATTTGGTGGGAACCCCTGCGAAGGCCCGGAGAAGCAAACAAAGTTCTGCAACATTGCACTTTGCCCAGGTAAGGCAGTTAGAGATTCAAAGCCTTCCCTCCAGCAGGTATCCTCATCTCCGAAGATGCCCACACATGGTTCATCGAGTGGGTCTGTAGCTGTCTCTGTTGAATGAGCATGCACTCTGCACTGTCCTGAAAAGGATCCTCTATAAGGAAAGGACACATTGAAGGAGCAACCTGTAGGTTCTTTCTGGTGTTTTTCGTCTCAGCATCGTTTTAGGTTTAGATTTGCCCTGTGTAATAACACCGAGGACATGTTATATGGGTTGTACATGGACTGGCTCAGCTATCACTACTATTTCCAAGACCATCTTAAGCTCCTTAACTGTTATCTCCAGTGAATGGTTTAAAGTTATTTTGCCTGACTGGGCTTGTTGTTGTGCTGGAATTAATGAATAGTTCTAATTGCTAGCAATATATGTGCGTTAATTCACTATATATGCGAGTTTTCTCTGTATTTGATCCTGCTTTGGGTGGTGAAATGAACTAAGAGACTCCTGAGAGCCTTCCATGGGATATTTTAATACTTTTAAGTACCTCTTCCCCACCCCTAGATTTCACTTCCAAATGCTTCTCTCCAAGTTTTCTTTGAAACCTAAAGAAAGGAACCTCAGGATTAAATGCCTTTTACCCACTGGAAATCCCCTTGTGCTCCTGCGGCTTCCTTCTCCTGAACCATACCCTGGGTTTACCACAGAATCCCCATTAATTTAACTCAGGGTGTCCTGGTGAACATGAGTTGGACATGAGGGACCTCCACAACACTCCTTCCCTCTCCCAGGGTAATGTCAACTGACATTTTTCCAGTTTAATGAGAATCATTATGAGACATTATTATGTCCCCGGAGGAGGAGAGGGATTGTGGGAGTAATAAGAACTTTGTGAAAACATTTGTGAGAAGCCTTCTGGCATTTCCCACCCAGTTTTCACCCCAAGTAACTATCCTTGAATTTCTGGCTGCTGTTCAGAACACTCTGCTCGGAATAAGAGCATCCCAGACACCAAATGACTCTGTCATAAAAAGACAAATTGAAGAAGTCAGACCTGGCATTGCTTGGGCAATAAAGCATACCCTGAGTTAACACTGATTCATAATTAATTTAAATACAAATAAATATGTGGATACACGGCAGTGAACAAAAGAGTGGTGGAAAAGGCAAGCAGCCCAACTGCAAGACTTCATCTCTAATTAATGACACAAAGGCAATCAGTGGCTTTGCAGTGCCAAATGAGTACAGCGTTAGGGGACTCATTGAAGCACAACAATGGGAGCTGCTCAGCTCTTGACACACCAGACGGTCATATCGCTTATTACCGTCCTGCTCTGAGGATTTATTACTACAACTGATAAAAATGTTCTGCTGCAGGGACAACAGAGCTTTTGTTCCTCTGGAGCAATAGAAGTCACAGGCTGAGTCCCAAGTCCTTCGGAGAGGGAGAAGGGGAAAGACAATACCAGTCTCTGCATAGATGACACCAGCCAGACTCCAAGGAATGTTTTTGATAGACTCGTGCTACAGTGTGACAAGGGCATTGAGCTGCCCTTGCTGCGGCTCAGCACCTTGCCCAAAAGACATCTTTACATCAGTGCACATGGCTGGAGGTGCAGCACGGCCATCTCTGGTTTTCCATTTCTCAAAAGTCTTTGAAATTACAGTCCATGAATTAATAATCTCTCATCTCGAAGAAAATTTTCTGTTCCCTGTCTCCTACTGAATGAGCAATTTATGGGTGTGTCTTTTTTTTTTTCATTTTCCTGTCTTCAAAAGCTCACAGTTGAGGTAAGTTTCCAATCACCATTTCCATAGCAGCAGGTAGAGCTTTGGTAAATGTAAATTTTTTGGTAAATGCAACTTTTTTGGTAAATGCAACCTCACTTTTCCAACATAGTGGAATGCTAATGAGGGGCAGACACCATCAGTTCGTGGAAACTAGCAGCACTACCTTCTGTCAGAAAAGATACGCTAATTTACACCTGGTAGGATCTACTCTGTGGGGGTATGGATCATTTCCAGGGAGGAATCACCTGTCAGTAACCACTTCTTGGATTTCCCCTGATTGGGATTGATAGGAATTGACATGATGCCTTGAATTTATGCATGATGAAAACATCAAGCTTGGATTGCTAAAAACAAGCACCTATTGGAAGTACCTTTATGCTTGTCTGGTGTTTCACACCTTCTGAGCTCACGTGACCCCTTCTGAGTTAACAGTTGCTCATTTGGATGTTTTTAACCTTTTTTTTTACATTCTTGCAAACAAAAAGCTGATCAATTGCAATGGAGATTATTCAGGGCTGTTCGAGTCCTCGAGGATTACAGAGGGGAGCAGGCACGTATATTTGAACTGAAAAACAAAGCCACAAAAAAAATGATCTGCAATCTACAGCAACGCAACTTGAGCCAGAATTCAGACTTTTCAGGGATGCAAGTTTTTTTTCTGAGTGAGAGCTAGCAGCTAGCGAGAGCTAAACAGAGCATGATGACCGCTGCTAATGAGAAAAAAGTGTTCCAGGAATAGCAGACTGGGTGATGAATCTGCTGATCAGGGACCAATTAGAGTGTTACTGCCACACTTGGGAATGCCTCACACTGTACCACACTAATAAGATGTATTCATGTTTCTCTCCAACCCCATCCCTATCATAACCTCTCTTGTCCCTCCCTCCTCTATTTAATTATCAAAGACACTGCTGTGTAGAGTCATATCAAGCCTGTCAGTGTTAATTCAGCTATGAGAGAAGTACATTGACCACACACACGCACTCTGTTCATGATCTTCTGTTGGAGCACACCTTTGCTCTGAGCATTTCCCTGCTAGCAGCGTGAATTCCTGAGAATAACTCCATGATTCAAGTTTCTGCACGTTCTTTCATGAAAAACAGAGCATTTGGGTGCTTGAGAAACTTCCTTCCCTGCAGACTCATGCATTGCTTTGGTGAAAAATTGGTTTCCTCAAAAAGTCTTTATTGCCCAAAATGGGAAATGTCATGGTAATGTATTGACTCCCTCAAAATTTTCAATGAAATCGTGATGCTTGCTCTATATTTTGATGTTATGTTGTGATTGGCAATATTAATAGCTTTGACTTTTATGTTGGAATGTATAATATTAATAATTTCAACTTTCACGGTGTTACGTACGGGCATAAAAATTGAAATGTTATAGCACTTGCATCCTGCTGGACCATAACATACCCGTCGGAGGTTAGAGAGGGTCCCAACAGATTGCCATTGCCACAGTTGTCTGAATGTTTTCTTGATGGTCTTTGCCATCTCTAACACTCTGTGACTCCAGTTTCTCTCCCCTGCCTTGGTCCCTTGTAGGCAAAGGCCAGAGTGTCTTGCACATACCTCTTTCCAGTAGGAGCGATTTTCACATTCCGCTTTGTTTTCTCTCTTTGGGCCACTCAGTGGACGGCAACTGGAACGAGTGGTCGAGCTGGAGCTCCTGCTCTGCCTCCTGCTCCAACGGCACCCAGCAGCGGACGAGAGAGTGCAATGGACCCTCCTACGGGGGAGCCGAATGCCAGGGACACTGGGTGGAGACCAGGGACTGCTTCCTACGCCAGTGTCCAGGTCAGTGACAAATGACTTTTTTCTTTCTCTTGGGTCATCCTTCTCTGCAGTCCCAAGGAGGCTTTTGTAAAATCCCCTCCTATTTTCTCTGGGGAAGAGTTGCACAGTTTTAACCAGTAATGCTGTAATAAGGAGGTTGTGGATCATACCAACGGACCATGCAAGGCAAAATCCATAGCTGACAAACGCTCCAGGAGACCCCAGAAAGGTGAGTGATTACCCACAGGGAAAATACAATTTTAACCTTAGATACCAGTTTTCAGCACGTGCTAAAAAAACGAACCAAAATATCAATCAAACCCTTTCCATGTCTCCACAGTGCTTCAGGTTTTTTCTCCTCTTTTTTTTTTTTTTTTTTTTTTTTTTTTTTTTTTTTTCCTTTCTTCCTCCCNTGTCCCTCTTCTCCTACCAATTCAGCACTCCTAGTTGTATTTGAAGCAAACTGGAAAGCAACCGCTACTGTATCATAGCTTTGAAACTTATCTATGACAAAATCTGGCACAATGAAGCCTTGATTCATGCCTGTCTAAGACTTGTCACTTACTTTACTTATCTAGCTGTGCCTTAAAATATTAATAATAACAATAATAACAGAAATAATAGCAATAATAGTAATAATCCCTGCTGCCCCAGCTGTTGTAGCCAGTACCTTACATTGAGAATAATCACCTTGTCTTCACACCACGGACCATGGGCTCCAGCAGAGCAATTTCATGCAGGGGAAGCAAAGAAAATTGAAGCAGATACCAGAGCACACCTAACACTAGAAGTCTTAATTTCTCAGACTGACTCCAGCAGTATAGAGTTATAGGTTCAGTTTCCTCCTTTCTGTGTGGAAGCCTTGGGGGAGGCCATTGCAAAGGGATTAATTAGACCAAGTGGCGTGGAAAATATTCTGAGCTGGAAACAAAATTTGAACATCTAGAAGCCTTCAAGATTGATCAGCAACAAATTTTTCTTACTGTGCTTCTCTTGGGCCTTCCCCTAGCTCTCCCTGTTAGACCATAGGTCTGAGGAGGAGTGGATCCCTGAGATGGAGAGGGTCTTTCTCCCCTTTCTGAGAGAACAGGGACAACAAGAAACAACTCAGCTCTTTGAGGTGCTTCTCATACCTTGCTCAGGTGAGCAAGTTTTGTTCTCTCCACTCCACAGACATAGATCCAGTAGCTTTTCAGCCTGGTATGCCTGTATTCCTCTGTATTCCTCAGGGGATCCTTATCCTTTCTGGTAGCATCACCATCTGCAGCAGTTCCTAAGCAGTATTAACACAGGTATTGGACTTCCCTACAAGGTGTCTAGTAGGTTTTGGTGTTTAGGTGTCTCCCTCCTTCTTTGCAATTTATGGAGGTCTTCAAAGGCAAAAAGGGCCTCACTTTTTTTTAGACAATCTTGTCCCACTGGTTTCAGAGTTTTTTATTAAAGCAATGTTGGTCATGGCTTCCACTGCATACAGTGTCACCAGAGAAAGCATCAGAGTTTGGTGCTGTCCCTTTTTTAGCATAATCTTCTACTTCTTGAAGAAGAGAGGGATCCCCCACCCTCCCAAAAGGACTTACTCAACCCAAGATGACATGTTATCTCCTAATTAAAACCCAAGTAAGAATCAGGAGTTTTAGGTCTTTGCTCTAGTTCTGTCACTGAGTTGTTGTTTCTCATCTGTGATGCAGCAGAAGAGAATGTTTCCCTACCTTGCGGGCTTGTTTTGAGGGCTAATTAACATTTTTATAGTGCTTTGATAAATGCCATTGTTAATGTAAAAGAAGTAGCATTTTGATAAATGCCATTGTTAATGTAAAAGAAGTAGCATTTTGATAAATGCCATTGTTAACATAAAGAAAGTAACATTTCCACTGAATCTGTAAGGATGTTGGGAGAAGATACAACAGAGTGAGGCAGTGTCCCAAACCTCTTTCCAAGGCACATAAAACAATAGTGCAATGGAAACAGCTGGAGGGAGCTTTATTTTAAGTTTCTTCATGATTTCTTGAACAAGGGCTCTGCTGGTCTCTCTAACTCTCTGGGACAGACTCCGGTAAGTTCTGTTTTCACACATACATTGTACATCCCAACCCAACTCAAGCTACGTAGCTTGGTTGGCAGATGTGGCTGCCAGGTAAGTTGAATCCCCGCGCACCTGAGGGACTGTTCATGAGCACAGCCCCAAATCTGAGCACAAGGAAAGAGATAGGGCTGGTTTTTCAATGTGTGAGGATACTGAGGAGAAACACAAGAGCACCCTGAGCTATGAAAAGGCTACTGCAATGGGAAAGAGCACGTGCTGATTTCATGTTTATTGAGGATCAGACAAAGATCCAAGGCTGGAGACCTCCCTTCCCAGCAAACCATGCTCTATTTGTCCTATGTTCCAGTGTTCACCTTAGGATCTTGCCCCCTTCTGTTGCAGATTATGTTTGGGACGTGACAGGCTGTTTCTCTCCTCTTTTTTGTCTCCAGTGGATGGGAAGTGGCAGGCCTGGGGAGTGTGGGGCAGCTGCACCACCACATGTGGAGGTGGGACTCAGAGGCGTGACCGTGTGTGCTACGGACCCTTCTTCGGTGGAGAGACTTGCCAGGGTCCCAAGGAAGAGTATAAGCAGTGCAACGACAGGAAGTGTCCAGGTATGTACCTCAAACCCCTCACTCTTTCCTTTTGAAAAAGGGGACAGGGATTTTGGAAATAGTGACATTTTTCAGAGAGCTGAATTCAACAAGGAGTTGTGATCTAGTTGGATCCTGCCCGTACCCCAGACACAAAATACAAGACAAAAATACAAGACACAAAAATCAAGAGCTGGATTTAATTCTTGCCAAAACCAGTGTAACAGTGCTGATTTCAGGGCATGTTTGATAAGTCTCGCCAGTCTAGCCTTGATGGTTTTCACCTTTTATTGCCATAGAGTCACAAGAGGAGAAGACACACTCATAACAAAAACTGATATCAGTGTCTCGAGTCCATGAAGTAGCTGAGTAACAAGGATGCTGCAATGGTTTCCCACCCTTTACCTAGTCTCCAGGAGACCTGCAGAACACTTAGTTTTAAAAAAAGACAGATGTGTCTACATCTGTCAGAGCCTTACCCAAACTCACCCTCCTCCAGCTACAGCCATGGGAGCAGCATTCCTTTGAGCCTGAATGGAGGACAAGGGTGCTGCAGGATAGGGGAAAGCCTGAGGCTTAATAGGAAAAATAAGTAGGAGTAAATACTTGCAAGTGGGAACGATTCTGCCTATCTCTCACAAAGTATACAAAGACCAGAAAAAAGTGCACCATTTTTTATTTTCTTTCTCAGTCTTAGTTGAAGCACCTGGTGAAATTGCTGGTGGGGAATCAACCCCATCGGTTAGATTGCATCGATCATAACAGGTCCTGATTTTTGACCAAAAGCGTAATTAATTGTCAGAGCAGCTCAGTGAGGGACGGGAGAGATTCTCGTGGCGGCATCCTGGTAGTCTTAGTGAAAAGAGGTGTCTCCCTAAAAGACAGGCTGGAGCTCAGCACAGAGGTAACAGTTGTCGTGCAGATGTTTCTGAAGGCGGATCTGCCACGTCGAGGACAGCTGACCCTGAGCCTCCCTTGCAAACTGCTGAAGGCAAAGATAAAAGCCAAAGCACTCCAGCATGGAAGTTTCAGCCCGTTTAGCTCGAAGATAACAGAGAAAAAGACTGTGTGGCTGAGACAGCATATTCACTCTTTCCAGCTACACTCCAATAAAAGACATCACCTCTCCTTACAAGCTGTGCCTCTCAATTAGCAGTAGCGTGTGAGAGTCTCTTCCAACTCAGCCACAAAGCTCTGCCTCGCCATAGAAAATCTTAGCATGGGTTTGTCTGGTGGTGTCTACAGAGCGATGCAGATTTAGTTCAGCTTCAGCATGTGACAGCTGGGGCCCTGGCAGAACAAGCCCAATCTTTTCTTCTCTTTCCGCAGGGGCTGATGCCTGTGCAGTGCTCAAAAGGAAAAGGCACGTCTCAGGGACTGAGCCCTGCTAGGGTTCAAAACCAGAAGGGTCTCATTGCAGTTGTTAATTTGCAAGTGAAGGAAAAGGTGGGGAGTCATCAGAGGCTAAAAATAAACCAGCTCAATTTTTCCCCAAGAAAGTATCAAACACCAGCATGATTTGATTTGAGCAGAAGAATTGAGCTTAATTGGGTTAGTTATTAAAATCTCCCAGTGCAAATAGGTTACTCTGGTAAAAAGGATTTTGTTATGAAGCAACATGAAAAAGAAAAAAAGAAAGAAAAAAAGAGGATGAAATGATTCTCTCCTGGTCTGGGAATTGCTTCTGCACTCACTGGCAAGACAATGTCAGACAATCAGTGTATTTCTGAAGAGCATCTCTGGTCCACAGCATCCCTCAGTGGTCCCCAGGGAGACTACAGGGATGGTGAGACGGGGAAGGTTTGACAGGTCAGAGGAGGAGAAAGGGCAAGTCAGATGTGAACACACTCCCTCTCTGCTCTTCGAAGTACTCTGCTGTTTTGTAGCCGAGAGTGCTAGAAGCTTCCCACCCCATGTCCCAAATTTTCCTTTTGAACCCCAGTTTGAGACGGAGACTCTGGGACCTTGGTGAAAGCACTGGTCCAGAAGGCAGCAGTGCTGCATTCAGCTCCCTGCTCTGCCACAAGCTATCTGGATGACTATGTGCAGGTCACAACTGGGTGACTTAATCTCGCTGTCCTACATGACAACAGGTTGGAAATAAAACTGCCTCTTTTTCACCCTTGTTCTGCCTTATCTACAGAAGTCATAAGCTGTTGGCATAGGGACTATTTCTGCATATGTGCAGAGCACAGCAGAGGTCCTACTTTACCTCCGGGATTTCATTACAGTAGTGATTGCTCAAAAGGGAATTTTAAAATGGAGAAAGAAGCGTCTGCTTCCAAGCAGTTCATTATCAGTGTCTACTGGGGAGGAATCTGTCTGCAGCTGGGGCTGGAGCCACACAGTCTTGGAGCTCAATTCCAGGAGCAGTGATGTGTAGGCAGCTTGTTGGGACTTATATGAATCCTTCAGAGAAGTAGGACTGGCCATACCCATAATCCTTGGTTTGAGCATTCTCCACAGACAGGTTGGTTGGTGCTCTGGGTAGTTACAGAGCAGCACTGGGATATGTCCTTCACTGGATATTTGCTCCACGATGCAGGTCCTGGAATGGTCTATGTAAGCGCATCCATTCCACAGTCCCTTGCAGAAGAAAGCCTTCAGGGTCATTGCTGTCTTGGGAGACCCATGAAAACTCAAGGTCTCCCTCTTTTTTTATAGCAGATGTACATTTTCCCTACCACCTTCTCTACTGGCACCACTGGACCTTGGTATGGGCAGCTGTCAGCCTCCATGGCTGGTTGGCTTTGGCTTTGCAGCTGCCTTTCCTGACCAGTTGCAGGCATTCAGTCAGCTTCCTTTTTATTGGTAGTTTTACATACACAATAAATAAAAGCTGCAGTTGAAAACCAGTAAATATATTTTTTTCTCCTCCTCACCCTCAGGAGTGATAAATAGCTTTAACACCGTCTTCATGGCTCCTTCCATTTTACGTGCTGCAAGTAATGGGTTTCTCAGCACAAAGCTCTCCTGCTATGAATATTTTTTCCCAAGTCCCTCCGACTCTGAGGCCAACTCAGCTCTATCCACAGATGGAAGCAACTGAAAACCTCCTTCCAAAGAGCTTTTTCTGTCTCAAAACACATTTCTGCAATCTCCTGGACTATGTAGCAATGTTTGGAAACGAGCTGCTGATGCAAATCCATCCTGTTAGTGCTCAGATCTTTTCCCTGTGTCCTCACATAAGATGGCTGTAGACAGAGGGCCTGAATGAAGTCCGCCCAGGGGATATGTCCATCTTGTTTTTTGAACTACTTTTGTTCTTTCCTTCATATTTTTTCTGACTTATTTATGCCAAGCCTCATTTTAGACACATCCAACCCTGAAGGACAGAAGTAGTAGACTCTGGAGGCACAGGGTTCACCCACAAAAGGTGGACATTTGCCCTTTAAACAAGAAAAGAAAACTCTTTAGTAGGGTGTAGCAACAACAGCTTTCTTGCAAAGAGCTGCCACAAGTCAAAGCAAGCGTGTTAGTGGAATTTCCCAGGTTGTTACATGCATATTAGCAAGCTAAACCTCGGGGTGGATGGACGGCCAGTTTTCAGACAGGCAGGACAAATTCCAGAGAGGTTAAGTGGCTTTGTCAGGGGCCATGCACCAAGCAGCTGTGGAGCTGGGATTTCACCTCCAGGCCTCCTGGCTCACACCACAGTGCCATTCCCTCCATACTATGCTCCCCTGTTTACTCTTTCCGTTCCCTTTTCCACGTCCCTCCTGAGGAAGAGGCTTTACCAATGGAGTTTTTCCTTCCTTGCAGAGCCCCATGAAATCTGTGACGAGGAAAGTCTTGCCTCTGTCGTTTGGAAAGAGACACCCGCGGGGGATGCTGCAGCTGTCCGGTGTCCTCGCAATGCCACTGGTAAGGATCACCACATGCCTTGTCCGTGGAGCTGGCCCACCCTCAGGGTATCCTTCATCCCTTACCTCCTAGTTGAGAAGAACCTGGCAATGGGAGGACAGGACTTATGAAATTCAATAAGGGCAAGTGTAGGGTGCTGCACCTGGGGAGGAATAACCCCCTGCACCAATACAGGGTGGGGGTGACCTGCTGGAGAGCAGCTCTGAGGAAAGGGACCTGGGAGTCCTGGTGGACAACAGGATGACCATGAGCCAGCGATGGGCCCTTGTGGCCAAGAAGGCCAATGGCATCCTGGGGGGCATCAAGCAGAGTGTGGCCAGCAGGTCGAGGGAGGTCATCCTCCCCCTCTACTCTGCCTTGGTGAGNTGACAAACAAATGAACTTCACTCAGAGCTAAACCAACCCTCTCTGGGTTTCTGTGATCTTTCACTGTTTAACAACAACTTCTTGGTTCATACTGGAGAATCAGAGGTGGTGTCCCATGCACTTACTGCATAGTCCTGGGACAGCTTTTTAATTAAGGGTGACTGTAGTATGTTCTCCGCATTATCTCAATATAGTTCTGCAGAAGCAAGTAGGGCTTTATTAGAGTCCTCTAGACTTGGGTGTTATATTTCTCTCCACTGCTTGTAAAAGAAGCTCGTATCCAAAAGGAGGAAATCTGAATTTTATTATCCAGTCACACTTAGGTACTCTCCTCTCCTTCTTAGAAACCATAGCGGATCTCTAAATGTATCTTCAGGTGCTCAAGTTGATGGTCTGACCATGGTGGTGTGAAATGATAGGATTTGGGCATCCAAGTGGTATCTGTTCTGACGGTAGCTACATGTTCCCCAAGGAGTGGAAAGCAGTGAAGAGAAGGCTCCAAGACACATGCTGGTGGTAGAGCTTGTCCTCAGCTGGATGTTCCTCACTCTCAGGTGGGAACAGAAATGGGGACAGCAGTGTCAGTAATGAACGTAAAGGTTTTATTTTGTTGGAGTGAGGTAGTCAGATACAAACCCCACAGCTCTCTTTGACTCACAAAGCTGGGACAGATGGTGTCATCCCAAATGCTAGCCTAGAAGAAGGCCTGTATCCGTAGCAAAATCACCGAATTGTTTAGCAGTAGCAAGTGGATGGTGGACCCAGCAAAGCCTGCTCCTCAGAGACTCTCCAAATGGCAGCATAATTGCGTGGGCAAGGTGATCCCTCTCCCTTTCCTCCTCACTAAGATGTCTGTTCCTCTGCATCGCGAAGGCATGTGATCGCCGCCGCAAAACTCACTGTAGACTGAAGCTAAGGATATGCCTGGGGGAGGACTGCAAGCAGCTTTTGGAGTTTTTCAGCTGATGCAAAGATGGTGCTGTTGGGTATTTATTCTCCTTGAAACTGCGTAGGCAGCACAAGCCACTGTGGCTGGTTTAGTTGCAAGTACCACACCATGCCACCTGGGGAGGCTCACGGAGCTTCCTGAGCCAGGAAGAAAGCTGCCCTCCAGGGCACAAAAACCCTTTCACCTTTGCTAGACGTGCTGGATTTGTTAGGTTTTGTTTTTATTCCCAGTTCCTTTTGCTGTCTTGCCCCTCTATAAGAAAACACAGGAGAAGAAAATAGAAATACTCTGTCCTAGATGCTTGCACATGTTGTTCAGGCATCTGCAGATGTCCCTGCTACCCATTGTGCTGTTAGGTCTGCCTATGTGGATACACTGACCGGTCCAGGGTGGCCTCCGTGACGGTGCTTGGCTTTTCATCCTGCTGTCCCCACTCCCATATTCATTTCTTTCCTCTTCCAGGGCTGATCCTTCGAAGATGCATTTTAGATGAAGAAGGGATAGCTTATTGGGAGCCTCCAACATACATCAAGTGTGTTTCTATCGATTATAGGAACATACAGATGATGGTAAGGCAGATCAACTTCTCAGCAGGTTTGGGATCCCCCCGAATGCTTGTTACAATGTTATAGTTACAAGATATAGTATAGTATAGTTATATATATATATATAACATATACATGTTACAAGTTACAAGTTATGTAAGTATAGTTTTATATATATATATATAACATATGTACAAATGTTATAGTTGCACCAAAAAAAATGGAGATGCCAGCTCTGCCTAGCTCTTCTCTTACTGTTTTTGTCTTCTTAACTTGTGATGCATGGGCACTTTATGGACAAGGGATGGTTCCTCACTGGGCATTTTAATATCGAGCTTGGCAGAACCCAGGTCCTACCAGGTCTTTCCTATCACATTATCAGTAAGAATCTCAGTGATTGTATCACTTTTATATAAGCTCTTTATTTTTTGTTAGTCTTAAAATCATCGTTGTGATGAATTTCTGCTAAAATCCTGTAGCTTGCCTTTATGAGAACTGCCCTCTCCTGTTCAGGACAAGATACACTCTTCCTAAAAATAGTTTAAAATTAGTTGTAAGAAAACAAGGTTCTAGGGCAAAAATCTTCTCTTAGCTGGCCTTGGGTTATGAGGAGAATAGCGTCGGTGTAGTAGAATAATCTGTTCTGAACCTACACGCAACCTTTCCTTTGTGGGCATACAGAAAAATTCACTTCTGCTCTCCTACCATTTTAAAAATATCACAGGCTCTCAGGCCAGCAGAATTTGTCAGATTCATCTAGTCTGCAGTCTGAATTACAAGGAAGGTCAAAAACCTTCCCCCAGCAATTCCTTCACTGAGCTCATTAACTTGACTTTGACTGTCACTAAAGTGTTTGTCATGTTTCTGTTTCTCAGACCAGGGAACATCTTTCCAAAGCTCAGCGTGGGCTGATGGGAGACGGGCTGTCAGAAGTGCTCCAAAACCTGGTGGAAATCTCGCAGGATGGGACCAGCTACAGTGGGGACTTGCTGTCCACCATCGATGTACTCAGGAACATGACAGAGATCTTCCGTCGGGCTTATCATAGCCCAAGTTCTGGGGATGTGCAGGTGAGTGGAGATGCATACCCTGGAGGCCAAGGCTAAGTTAGAGGTGTATGTGCATGCACAGGGGTCAAGGTTTGATTACCTCCTTTGTAGCTGCCACAATGCTGATGAAAAGCTGGAGTATTTTCTGCCCAAGTGAAGTGTCTTTGTGTGTTAACAAACTCTCCTTCTGAGGTGATTCTCCCTGGTTTATAAAGTAAGAACTTGAAAACCAAAGTCACCCTGAACTATTTCAACCTGATACCACAGTATCGTGCGGTCTAATTGATATAAGAACTTTATTTGGAAGGGATTGCAGTCTAGTGACTAGAGGTAAGATGATCCTGTAGTGTTGGATACCCAATTGGGAGAATGTCTTGATGGCTTCTCATCACAGGGTTTTACTTTCAGCACTTGAGTGCAGAGTGGCTACAAGATATACCCTTGGGACAGGTTATCACCCTGTGGCTTGAAATATTAAACTGATCCTGCAGGATCTGCAATGGCTGGTAAAACTAGAGGAAAAAATCAATAGTCTTGAAATATCTCCTTCCTTCTCATAGTGTGTGGCAAAGATACCACTATGCATAGCACCCTTTTGATCAATCACTGCTTCTCTTGCTTGGTTGCAGAATACAGAGGATCATAAGGTTTCCCTATGCTGGAAATAACAGAAATAGTAGAAAATAGGATAGGAAGGGATCTATAGAATGAAATGTCATCTGGTTTTAACCAGTTTCTGACAGATATCTACCGAATACACTACTAAAAACCTTTAATAATGGATACAAGACATATTCCCAGTCCGATGCCTTATTAGATACAGTAGTCAAAGTGACGGCCTTTCATAGAATCATAGAATCATAGGGTTGGAAGGGACCTCGAAAGATCATCTAGTCCAACCCCCCTGCCAGAGCAGGGTCACCTAGAGCACATCACCCAGGAACGCGTCCAGGCGGGTTTTGAATGTCTCCAGTGAAGGAAAAAGGCCTTACTAAAACCTTTTGCCATTAACTTCCTTGAGGGCATAGGACTGTGAAATGTTGTGGGACCTTTGGGAATGGGACCATGAAAGCTCTCTTGGAGAATGGTTGATTCTCATGTTTCTTGCACATCACTGTGTCCTTAGTTTATGATACTTTTGGCTAACCACCTCTTTTTGCCTCTTTTGTCTCCCTTCTCCAGAACTTTGTCCAGATCATCAGCAATCTTTTATCAGAGGAAAACCGGGACAAATGGGAGGAAGCTCAGCTGGTATGAACGTTCAGCACCTTCCCTGAAACAAGACAGGCTTTCAACACAGGTTTAAGCCATGACAAGGGGGATTTCCAAAAGTCTATATGACCTCCTAACTCTTCTTGCCCGTGATGCGTTATGTGCAACATGTGTCTGTTTCAACCGCAGACAACCAAATATCTCCATCCACCAATGCTATTGTCCTTGGATAAATCCCTATGATGAAAGAGACAGACAATCCAGATACAGTCAGCTGTGGTCAACTTCAGAGTTGACTGCCAATCGACTGATTCATGCAACTGGTCATGCGGGTGAGCTCAGTGTCAGGCTGAGTCATATTTACAGAGTAACTCAGTGAGCCACAGGATCTCAGCTCTAAGCCAGAGTCTCTGCATGAAAAACAGTGAAAAACTGGTGGTGAATGCCAAATTTTGGGTAGCTCTAAGAGGTCAGGTTTGGTTTGGATTTGGTTCTGCTCAGCATGAGCTGAGCAAGGGTTCAGTTATATTTATTTTATTTATCTCCCCTTGAGATTGGGGATCCTGATGAATAATTCTGTGGCTAAACCCTTGTGTATCAGAGGAAGGTGTTGTTTGTTTTCTTATCCATGTCTCATTTGCCCCTTGTCTCTTCTGCCCCAATTGAACTCTCTGTCTGGGCTTGTGCAAGACCCATTCCTTGTCTCTTTCCCATTCTCTTGGCAAGCTTTTGGGCTTCTTGGTGCTGTCATCTCACTACAGCCTTTGGGGATTACATGAGAGTGAAATACTTCTGCCTCAGACCAAAAGCTCTGGTGGATGGGCCCATCTTAATGCCCATTCCTTCCATGTTCATTCCTCATTATCACATCTTGGAACAGAAACACGAACCCACCTTGGTCTCAGCTTGAAAAATTACCTGGACAAGGAATATATCTCAACCTTTGTGAAAGATCAGTCCTGTGGAAGGTACGCAGAGGTGTGGATCAGAACTTGGCAGCTCCTTTTTAACCACTGATTGCTGCTACAAAATTCCTTGGAGAGGTCTGGAAATACGAAATAATCAAGAAAAAATCACCGAGCACAAAAAAGCAACCCCAGAGTCCAGTTATTCTGACGCCAACCAGGGAAGTTCTCTGGGAAGAACTCTTAACAATAGGTGCTGGAACAATTGTTGGCAGTCCAGAACGTGAGACAGGGACCTGAATACAGTTTCTTCATGCAACAGAAACTCCACCAGGAGCCGAGCAGCCTTGTGAACCTGTCCTTCACCTCTTTTCTCCCTGAGATCTGGTGGCTTCCTGTTGCATTTGGAAGAGTATGACATGGTCTGGCTCCAGGACAGATAATGGACCATCTGGAAATGGTCCTGGGCAACTGGCTGTAGATGGGCCTGCATGAGCAGGCAGGTTGGAGCAAATGACCTCTGAGGTCCCTTCCAAATTCAAAGATTCCGTGATTCTGTGAGTCTGTGACCAAATACACAGTTTCAAGCCTACAGATGTGTGAACATATTTCAGCAGAGAGCAAAGGAGACTATCAAGTTGTCATGACAACAGGGAAACCCTGTTGATCCCCTTAAAATCAGCAGGAGCAGCTTACTCTCTGTGGCAATTTATTCCCACGGTCTTTCCTTGCACAATCTGCTCTTTACACCTATAGACAGATACAGCCCAGTCTGATGCGAGCATCACCGTAACCTACACAAGGAGTGGGACCATCACCGGGAGGCAGTTTACCTGGTGCATATTATTTTAGTGGGAACTGAGATAACAGCCAACGTACCATGCAAAAATCTTCAGGCACTGGATGACAACAGACATTTTGGAAGTCTCTGTCCTTCTCCCTCAAAGCTACTGGACAAAACTCATACCCCATGTTTTTCAAGATGAACTAGTTCTTTTAAAAGAACACCTTTGGGTCCTCATTAAAATTAAATCCAACTTCATCACAGTCTCACATCCCAGTGTTCTGCATCCTCTCAGGCAGAGGTGTTGTTCAAGGAAAATAAAAACCAAAACAACACAGAAAAAATATTCAGAGAAGGGCTGCTGCTTTTTCTGAGCAGATTGTGTTGCCTGTTATATGACAAAAGCCTGAAAGACAATGGCTAGTGTAGCCTACGGTTAATTTGACCTTGTGATTTCAATCAGTAGTAAAACATAAAAATAACTTCCTCACTCACTTCTCCTCCTTATGTGCACACCTGCTGTACTGGCAGGGCTTTTTGATCTGATCCTGATACAGTTTTAGTGTTACCAAACTTCCTTCAGAGAGATAGAGACACGCATGGCCACTCCTGTGTTCTTTGCCCATACACTCGCCAGCTCAGCCTTTCATCTGCCTCCGTCCCGTCTTGCTGTCCTACTTGTCCCCAGCTGTCCCTTCGACTCTGCTGAGACGCCTCAGGATGTCTAGATTATGACAAGGAACCAAAAATGCTGTGAAAGTGGTGGAAAAGTAAAACAAGGGATGTAAGGAGCTGAACTGCTTTTCCTCAGCCTCTCGTGGTATTTGCTAAGCCCCCGTAGGCAAATGTACTTTGAGGAAGAGACAGGTAGTCAGCACAGTTCATTTCAGATGGATTATCTTTTATGAAATCTGTCACTGGAAAACTAGTTTTTATTTAACAGCCTTGTGTTAGCCTGGCAAAATACAGGTGAAGAAGAATTATTGCCAGTAACTTTATCACTGGGGAAATATCAGGACAAAAAAAAGAGACAAAGAAATGCCAAGGCAGCCTGGGCCCAAGAAGCAGTAACTTGGTTATTTGGAGAGTGAGATCCTGGCAACAAAACGGGAAAGCACGAAACCAGACCCTACTCTACTCCGCTCTTGTTAGACCCCACCTGGAGTATTGTGTCCAGCTCTGGAGCCCCCAATATAAGAAGGACATGGATCTGTTGGAATGGGTCCAGAGGAGGCCACAAAGATGATCAGAGGGCAGGAAGACCTCTGCTATGAGGACAGGCTGAGAGGGTTGGGGGTGTTCAGCCTGGAGAAGAGAAGGCTCCGGGGAGACTTTATAGCAGCCTTTCAGTATCTAAAAGGGGTCTATAGGAGAGATGGGGAGGGACTCTTTATGAAGGAGTGATAGGACGAGGAGTAATGGTTTTAAACTGCAACAGGAGAGATTCAGATTAGATATTAGGAAGAAATTCTTTACTGTGAAGATGGTGAGACACTGGCCCAGGTTGCCCAGAGAAGCTGTGTCTGCCCCATCCCTGTAAGTATTCAAGGCCAGGCTGGATGGGACTTTAAGCAACGTGGTCCAGTGAGAGGTGTCTCTGCCCATGGCAAAGTGTTGGAATTTAATGATTTTTCAGGTCCCTTCCAACCAAGACCTTTTTATAATTCTATGATTCTGTGGTTTTCTGAATACATTTATCTGATCTGGTGCCTGAGATTTGACATTTCACCATGGAGGTGCTTTGGTGTGTCTGCTTCAGTGGAGTGATAGCAAAATTATCTGTCCTGGTGTGGTTAATGTTTTGTGTGCTGTCTCTCACTAGGTAGCATATATAGGATACGTGGGACAGGGGTAAAAGGTTCTGGAGGACAAACCTGGAGGAACAACTGAGGGAACTGGGGTTGTTTAGCCTGGAGAAGAGGAGGCTGAGGGGAGACCTCATCACCCTCTACAACTCCCTGAAAGGAGGGAGGAGAGAGATGGGGGCTGAGCTCTTCTCCCTGGGGACAAGGGATAGGACAAGAGGAAACGGGTTCAAGTNATGTTTAGGTGGAACTTCCTATGCTCAAGTTTGTGCCCATTACCTCTTGTTTTGATGCTGGGCACCACTGAAAAGAGCCTAGTCCCATCCTCCCTTTAAGTATTTATAAACATTGATAAGATACCCCTCAGTCATCTCTTTTCCAGACTGAAAACACCCAAATCCCTCAGCTTTTCTTCATAAGAGAGATGGTCCAGTCCCCTCATCATCTTCATAGCCATTTGCTCTACTCTTTGCATCAGCTCCCTGTCCTTCTTGAACTGGGGAGCTCAGATCTGGAGCCTAGAAAGGCTCTCAGAATTTGACAAAGGGCAAAGCTTCAACATGAACACATGTTCATTCTGTCACAATATCTCTGGACGTGCAATTGCAAATGCCTTTGGCTGGTTGACAGCCAGGGTGGGCCAAATACTCCAGACAATGGGCTCAGAAAAAAAGTGGAGTTGCATTAAATCATGTCTTTTAAGGGCCTGTCTTAGTGTGTTTCTCATCTTGCATTAACTATGGGAACAGGACCATAATGAACATCAGCAGTATCTTATCTGCTTCGAATGGGGTTGTTGGTTGCAGAGCTAATCCTAGGGAAGGAAAGGAGATGAGTAGATTATCTTCTGCTCCAGAGAGTCACAGATATTTCCCTATGCTTTAAGATATTGCCCTCCACCCTAAGTTTTAACAATCTGAATGTCATATTATTTTTTTTGCCCCTTTCTTTTTATTTTCTAGGATGCCTTTTAGGATTTTTAAGTCCTCATTCTTGACAGCTCCATAATATTCCATTATATTCAGCATATGTTTCCAGTACGTATATGGAGACAGACACCTTTGCCCTGAGAGAAACTCACGTTGTGGTCTTTAGTATCTACACTACTAAGTATTCTCCCTCTCTCTGCAGATAGGGCCAAAAGCCAAGGAGCTGTTCAGGCTTGTGGAGGATTTCATTGATGTCATTGGCTTTCGCATGAAAGATTTCCGGGATTCCTACCAAGTGACGGACAATCTGGGTGAGTTGATTTGCAGTCCCCAAGTTGGGTAGAGACCCCAGGAAGCTGTAATTACTGTGGAATATGTACAGCCTGGGCTATGGGGAAGGAAGGAGGGAAGGCAGCAGGTGGTGGAACATTAAAAGTTCTGGGGAAAGATATGGATGATCATAAGTATGGGGCGGCTTTCCTCCAAATAATTTAGGACTTCAGTGTGAAAAAGAGATGTCCACGGAGAGATATGAGAGATATCTATTAAACCATGAATGGAGAACAGATGACAAACTGGGCAGAATTACTCGCTCCCTTTAATTTTTTTAACACAAGAGCTGCACAGCAACCGATGAAGTGAACAGGCAGCAAGGAAACATCAGGCAGTGTTTGATTTATGCTGCATGCGCAATCACAGCATGGAACTTGTTGCCAGACAATGTTGCAGAAGCCAAAAAGTACAGATGGGTTCATGATGGGATTAGGAAAATGCACAAAGGAGAGGTCCATTGGTGGCTGTTAAAGTTGATGGTCTGGATACAGCCACTGGCTGAGGAAGTCCTGCTGATTGCTGGAAGCTGGGAGGACAGGCCAAGAGATGTCTTGCTCTGTTCTTCCTCATGCTTCTCTAAGCAGCTGATGCTGGCCACTCCTGGAGACGGGACACTGGAGTAGTCGGACCTCTCTTCTGCCAGGTTTAGTGAAGGCAAGTCCTTTTCAATGAACAGAATCAAGAGCCCTTAACAGTTAGTGTCATCTTCCTTCATGCATAGACATTACCTGAAGATAGCATCACTCCTGCAGCTATCAAGATCCAGTCTCACTCGTTGTGTTATCTGATTTCCCACTATTGCTTCCAATGTTTTTTTCAGTGCATGGGAATTTATTGAGGCTGGTTTTGCTTATTGGTTTTATTTCTTGCTTCCCTCTAGTCCTCGGCATTCACAAACTGCCTGCCAACGCAGCAACTGACATCACCTTTCCCATGAAAGGCTGGAGGGGCATGGTGGACTGGGCCAAGAACTCGGAGGACAAGGTCACTGTCTCCAAGAGCATCCTGTCTTCAGGGCTGACAGGTAGGGCACAGCCAGGACACTCCAGAAGAACAGTTCTTCATTTTCTAAGCCAGGTTACTTCTATTTGGCTGATCTTCAAATTCTCCTTCCAGCTCAGCTGGATTTGCTCACAAAATCTTGGTCCCCAAAAGCATTGCTGAGTGCAAATAAGGCTTTCAGATGTGGTCTGACCAAGAGTCAAACCTAAACTCCTGCAAAATTTCAAGGAGTGTCTTGATGTGGATGTATATATTCCAAATAAGCAGCATATTTAGAAAAGAGCAGGAGTTGGCACAAGATCTCAGGGCAACACTGCATTGATGATTGCTTCTTCCAAGGCTTCTGAACCTTGGAAGAAGTGGATACATCCCTGTGTCTGTTGAGTCCCTCTGTCGTTGATAGACGTGGGTGCTGAGCTGAGTCTGAAATCCTCTACAGGACATGTTGGGTGCTGAAATGAGTCTCTCATGAGTCTCTGAACACGCTGTGTTGCCGTTAATGGTAGTGAAGGGTAGCAGTCTCTGTGAGTATGATATAAGGTTGGTTAACTAGAACAAGAAAGGCAGGAGAAATAGGGGCTTGGTTCTGCCAACTTTCACCACGTCCATGTAGGCAAACAATGCTGTAGATGCCCTACACGTAAGGGTAAGCAGCTGGAGGGCAGCACCTCAGGCTGAGCAACCCATGGGTCCGGGTCTGCTGCATGGGCATCTTTGCTAGAGTGTGGTTTTATGGCAGTTGTGTGAAATGTCCTGCCCTCAGAAATGAAATGTATGGGCATTTATCACTGAGGTCATTGGCTCCACAGCAGGGCATGGGTATGAGACAGAGTGCGAAGCCGGGACTGCTGGGTGCACCAGCCAAAGTGGCCTCCCTGCCAGATCTGTGAGGAAACCTGAAGGGTTCTGAGATGCTCTGCTGGAGCATCCAGCCTTTACATGGCTCTGAGTCCCAGGAACCAACACCTTCTGGCAAAGAGCCTTAGCATTTGGCAGGATTAAGCTCTGGGTTTTAAAAATGAGGACCCTAAGCTGGGCTTATTGTGGGGAAATGATGAGTTTTCCTTCTAGATGCCCTAGTGCTGTGTGTGGCCCTAGTGACTTTGAAAGACCAAGCTGTTGGCTGCTGCATCAGGCTGTGGTGTCCTTCCCTGGGAATGAGACATGAGACTGTGAGTTGTTGCTATCAGAAGATCTTTGGCCTCTTCTTGTCATACCAGGACCTCTTGTCAGGGATTTCCCTACTGGGGATGGAAACAACACAGACCTCATTTCTATTCAGGCAATCTGAGCCACGAAAAGCTAAGTGACACCCCCATGGGTAAACAGCAAGTCACTGGCAGAGCAAGGGCAAAGTCCAGCATTCCTTGGGTTTTGTTGTGCCTTGAAGACAACATAGAATCATAGAATCATAGAATCATAGGGTTGGAAGGGACCTTAGTAGATCATCTAGTCCAACCCCC
>VXBO01000654.1:80600-100743 GCA_013400135.1 Rhinoptilus africanus
GGGGTGTCAGCCACCCCTCCCAGCTTTATTTTCCTGGGAGAGTTAAAGCATGTTGTGAGGGCTATTACAGTCTGTTTACAGACTGTTCACCTTTAGAAACCTTTAATCACTTGTTGGACAAACTTCTGGCACCAGACACAGGCAGAGCTGATCCTGCTCTGGGGCTGTACGTGATCTTACAGACCTCATCCACTTCCTCATGGTGCTGTTTTCCGTATTTCTACTACAAGCATCCTCACACTGAGCTGCTGTAGGGCCCCCCAGCAGCAGTTACTGTGCGAACATAAGGCGACATCTACCCCAAAGGGTCAATTTTCCAATTTTTCCTCACCTCTCCATGGTGTCCTGTTCCACCCAGGGCTATACTGCCTCTGCTGTGTTGAGCATCCCACACTGGTGCATTTTTTGAGGGCTTACTCGGTGATTAACAGCAGAAATGCACCTCTATCAGTTTTGGTCCTCACCTTTCCTTAGCCACAGGAAATAGGAGCAGCTATCCTGAGCAAAGTGATGAGGACAGGCAGCTTGACGAGACCAAAACCAGATCCTCTCTCTGCTGGGATCTGACTTTGCATGGTTGTTTTCAGGGGGCCAGTACTAATGTATATAGTTGGGTGATGTGTCTCTTGGGCTGCGGGCTCTGCAAATACTATTGGTGAGTAAACATCACTGGGGAGATATTACATCGCTGAAATGCAGTGCTGTTTCAACTGGGTATCACATCAGAGTATTTCTTTTTTGGGCACCAGGATGGATAGACAATTGCATTATTAAAGATCTGTCCCAGAATGAAAGAGAAATTCCTCCACCTCTATGACAACCAGGATCCTTTGCCTTCCTGGGAGGGTACTGTGACAACCCTGCCTGTGCGGCTTGGGGTTTTTCTTGCTCACGTTCTCACAAGGGCCCACATTGCTTCTGTAAATGCCCTACCACATCCTCTGAGCACAAAGAGGGAAACCTCTCTTTGAAGGCAGCAGGGTTCTTGTTTGCATAGGGATTCACGGGAGAGGCCAAAAGACTGTGCCGGCTTTCCTAAAGAAGCAAGACTTACACAATTGTTCTATAAGCCTGTCTCTCAGCCTCTCCTAGGTAGGTTTTCACCCACTGTCTCACTCGAGCCCTGTTTGACAAAGAGGACGAGAGACATGCAGAGCTCTGGCTGCCCTGCACTGATGGAGCGGGTGCCCTATAAGTTCAACCTCAGTACAAGACATCCAAGAAGCCCCACATTATGATGCTTCCTCAATTCTGCTTTTCACCCAGCCACTTGCTTTTTCTCCCCCTGAAAATTCAACCACGGGGCTGCCACTGTCGCATGTGTTTTTTTCTGGGGAAGTTCTTGTTTTTTTGCAGCTGGACACCGTGAGACAGAGGAGGAGGAGGAGGAGAGGATCAAGTGACGTGTCCAGAGGTCATGCAGATGATTCAGAGGCTCATCTGGGACCATGGCCCTCATGGTCTCCTGAGGCAGTGCACGAGTTTTGGGGTCAGACTGGGCGCAGTGGGACATCTCCCTTTCTCGACTGCCCCTGTCGGCCCGAGTGCAGCTCTTCTCTCTGATGGCTCAATAGCTATGGATGGATCCAAATGCCTCTGGGTGCCTTCAAGAGACCTTTCCGCCCTGCAGATTTGCCCACTGTGGTGCTGTCAGAGGGATTAGTGGGATTTCTGAATGGAGGAGCACCAGGGCAGTCATTTGGGATGAATGAGCCTTCCATGAAGGCAGACACCTCGGGTACCAAGTCACCCCAAAGGCACTGAGCCCTTGCTTGGGATCAATGGAGACCCAGCGTGGTGAGAGCAGGCACTGCATTCCACTGTGGTGGAGCTGGTATTGGCTATGTCCCAAAAGATACTACACCACGAGAGATTTAATCCTGTACCTGGATGTCCCATGGGGACAGGTGACATCTCAGTTGTCTCAGTGCTGTTGTTTTCTTCCCTTTACTTTGGTGTGCTGCAGAGACGGATGACTCCTCTGTCTTCGTGGTGGGGACTGTGCTGTACCGGAACGTGGGCAACATCCTCTCCCTCCAGAGGTAAGAAGGGCTGTCTGAGGAGAGCGAGCAACTGGGAAATTTCCAGGCTTTCCTACTGATCCATCTGTCTGCAAAGACCTGGTCTTCCGGGGAAATAGTAAAGGTCACTGGGGGTGATAAGACAGACTTTGACTCGGGAGTGCGAATATTTTGACTCCCATAAAATGACTCTGCATGTTCAGCTGGGGCCAGGCTCACGTGTCACAGACGTTGCTTGCAGGAAGGTACAGGAAGGTTTTCTCTGTCTATGTGCAGCGTCATGCACCCCAGATACGAGAGTAGGCACAGTGCTATTGCCACTGCCACATCCTTGCCAGCCGTCCTTTCCCCTCCAGGAATGGATTCGCACACTCCCTTCTCCATCACAAGGGATTTTGGGGGGGTTTGACAGATGGGGGATGCTCAGTTGCCCTGAGCCTCCCAAGCTACTGGGGAGCTGCCAGCCACGCTGAGCCCTCTGAGAGCATCACGGCAGAAGACAGGCTTGGGGAGAGGAGAGGAGCACAGGAACACGCCTGGCTGCACATGTCTACCATGTTCCCGACCACTGAAAACTGCCTCGGGCACCAAAGCTTTTGTGTTCAGCACTCCCTTTCCTTTTCTTCTCTCCTCTCCCTTGTTATCTTGCTCTTTTTTTTTTTTTTTTCCGAGGTTGGTACTGAGGCAGTAAATTAAGCATCCTAAGGCACCTTCTAAATCTGTTCTGCACTGATTAGCGTGAGCCCATTTACCACAAACACCAGGGCATCTCTCCTCACCGATAATCGTTTAAATACCTACAGATTTAGCGCTGGCAATGGCAAAAGAGCTCCAAGTGAATGCAGAGAGGAATTAGCAAGCTAGCCAACTGTATTCTGTAATATCTTCCATTACAGCACTGGGAATTAGATCAGAAGGGCAATAAACATCATTGGCTCAAATGATCCAGTGGTATTTCATCTTTCTCTGTCCAAGCAGTGAATGAGCTCTGATAACCAGCAGCTGCAGCAGCCACAGCCTCTGAACAGTGTTCCCGTGGGAGATCTGATTTAAGACTTTCCTTAATTAAAGGACAGTCCCTCTTTTAAAAAATCCAGAGTCCTGAATCACCTGTGAAGATTAAAAGCGAGAAAAAAAAAAAAAAAAAAAAAAAAAAAAAAAAAAAAAAGGAAAAANAAAAAAAAAGAGAGGGTACCTCTTACTTCACCACTGTGCAAATGGATGCAGAGAGAAAAAGAGGAATGTCTTTAAATAACCATGTACGTGTATAGAACCTGCCTGTGGGGTAAAAATATTTCTGACCAGAAAGGAGAGCAGCTATTCCTAGGTACACACAAGCAGTGAGGACACAGATCCTACGTGTGACCACAATGATTCAATGCAGACTGAATTTTTCCTCAAAGAAAAAAAAATGTAGATTTAACTCAGCAACCAGCACCAGCCGAGCTGCTCCTAATTGTCCCAATTTACCTCCCCCAAGCAGCAATTCCTTATCTGAGCTACATGTTGCCCTGTGCCCTTGGATCCAGAGAGCCCTGTGGTTCTTGGCAGCTGTGACAATTGAGATGGGGTACACAGAACGCCTGATTTTTCAAGCTGCGGAGGTGAGCTGTGCTTGGTTGTAGATGACGCAGCTGCAGAGGATGCGTTCGGTAGTTGGAGACTCAACAATCTGCTACCTGACAGCCCCGTGTACCAAACAGCATGTTTACAGCTGTTTGCACACTCTTTACTGCCACGCAGGAGCCCTTGGAGCTCATCTGACCTCCTGTCCAAGCCACATCTTGATGTGTTTTTTTTACTTCCGAGAAGCTGGGTTGCGACATGCTTTTACGAAAGACGACTTATCTTCCTGAAGGATTCCCTGTGATGCTGAATCCCTTGCCTCCTCCAGCAAGTTGCTCAGATGCTTAATTACCTTCTCTGCTAGGAGACTGATTGTTATTTTAAGGCTGAATTTGCCTGACTTTCACTTCCAGGCACTGGGCCTTCGGGTGGGCGATGGAAAATTCCCCCACATGCAATGAACTGTCAGACATGCCTTTCAACAGAAAACTTTTATTTGGTTTTCTAGCACCTGGATCAAGTTTGTCTCTCTCCTGCGAACTCCCTCCACTGTTTCCCCCATCTTGAAGTGGAATTGAACCCAACAGCCCAATGGCATCCTGACAAGGAGGGGTGCAGAGAGAAAATGACTGTTTCACCTCCTTCTTCATGCACTTAGGTCCTTTCTGTCACAGCTTTTTGCACTGAAGTCAATCTGCCCGGGTACATTTTGGGTCACAGCTCCCTGGAGCAGAGCCTGTGGCTCTGCACACAGATCTTGTGCTCTCCAAGCTCAGATGGGTTTCCTGGCTCTTGGATAAACTGGGATAACTTCTGGTTGGGCTGTGACTAAGCGAATAACTTCTCTGTGCTAAAAACTCATTGAAAAATCAAATACTTCTCCTGCTTTTGCTTACTGCACCAATCCTCATGTGGTCTGCAGCCTTCAAAAGGATGCTTCAGTGTCATCTAGGTTGTTCATGCAAATACTCAACAGCACTGAACAAAGAGCTGACCCTTACAGACCCAGCTACTAATGAAGACATGCACTGGTGTCTACCTTTCAGCAGCTCGTTTCTAGCTTATCTACAGCTGCCTACATTTCAAAGCTTAGAGTTGATATTTACTCCCATTTGCTTTCCCTTTTACTCTTCCTTTGCAGACAGATATTTCCAATTTATTGTTTCTTCCTGTCTTTCTTTCTGTCTTTCTTAAATTGTTCTGGTTTTTATTTTTTTTTTCTTTTCCTTTTTGAAACAATGTTGTTCCCTCTGGTGTTGGTGGAATAGTTGGTTTCTGAGCATCCACTTGCACATCAGCAGGTGACTTCAAGGTTTTTTCTGTTTCGTTTGGAGGTTTTTTTAACCCACTTGCTGCTAAGCAAGGTCAAATCTTTTCCGTGGAATTATTTTGTAAAAGAAAGATAAGACCGAGAAAGAAAAGCGAAAGATTTTGCCAGTGCCTGTATATTTGGTGGAGATTTGGATGGGGAAAGATTTCCTTTGCCCACGGGTGCAGGAAGGGCTGGGAGCAGCCTGATGCTGATCTACCTCTCTACTACCCTTTCCTTCACAGTAAAGTTAGAGAGGCAGCGTTTTCAACTGCTGGTTGAAACTTTTCCTTATTTAAACGCCCAAGTATTTTCATACCGAAGAAACACAGAAACCTCTGTGTATTTAGATGTCCAGGGAAGTGCCTATAAAGGGTTTGGCTTTCCAGGGGGCAGGAACACAGATATGGGAGATATCTCCTCCCTTATTGCCTCTCCCAACAGCCAAATGTCCTAGGGCTGCCAAATTTTTAGAGTATTTGTCTGGACACAGACATCTAGATATTCACATGAAAGGTTTAGCCTCTTTCCATTTGCTTTTGATCCTCAGAGGATGGAGACATGCACCAGTCCCTCTAGTAGTGAACTGGACAGGATGGCATGCTACCCTATGTATATGCTGTTAAAGACCACCATGCCCCTGCCCAACACTTGCTGCAGTACAGATTAAGCCAGCTTTGAGAGGAAAACCAGTTATGGATTTGGTTTTCTGTTGGTTTGTTTGTTTGGTTTTTGTTTTGTTTTGTTTGTTTGTTTGTTTTCTGAAAGGACATGAAATGAATTCTGTTTCTTCATGTTAGCTACAGAAAAGGGGTCCAGGACCATTTACTTACTTGGTTAGATACAGCCTTTAAGTCCAGTGGCTTCAGGGGTCTATGAGGTTCATAAAATGGTCTGATGCCTGGAGGAATAAATGTAGAGCAGCTATGAGGGGAGCTCAAAGGGCAGAGAATGGGGGCCATCAGCAGCAAGTGTATTAATTTAATTGTATTTTAAAGTAATGGGGTCAACTCCGTTGGCACTAAACTTTGTAGCACCAGTCCCTTGGTCCCCTCTAAAGCACCTCTTTCCCCTCTTCTTCCCAGGAACAGCACCGTTCTGAACTCCAGAGTCATCTCTGTGACTGTGAAGCCATTTCCCCGGTCTCTCCTCACCCCCTTGGAAATTGAATTCTCCCACCTGTACAACGTAAGTCTTTCCTAGGAACCTGAACCATCCCACACCTGCATTTGCTTCTGCATAGCCAAAACGTGTTGGTGCAAGGAAGGAGAAAGTTTTGCTGGGCTCCTGAGACGTCTTTGCCATTGCATGCCCTTTCAATCTCCCTTAAAGCCGACTGCCAAGGCACTCAACTGCCACCCTGGGACTGGGTTGTTGGTGGTGTCCTGTTATTGCTTGCTGCCAAGGATGCACTGTATGGGTCAGCCTTGCAAACCTTGTCTGCTCTGTGCTGCTTGCTCAGGCATCGCAAATGCAGGAGGAGGGAGACAGCATTTCTTGCTCGGGGAACAAGGGCATACCTGTCCCAAATTCACACCATTTCATTGTGAGCATGATCATGGGAGAACTGTGTACTCATCAAAAATTGTGTATAACAATAATCTTCCTCGAGGAGGGAAAGAGCGAGGGGAAAGATTGTTTATGTTCTTTGCAGTCCTTAGATACACTGCAGACATTAATATTACTGTTGTGATCAGTGCTTTAAAACACAGTCTAAGATCCCCTCCAGGTTCCCCTGCTCAACCCTAAAAAAATATATGTGATGGACATTTATATACCCCAAGGCCTGTTCTTGTTGTTGGCTTCAGATGTCCTCCTGAGGCTCTGCAACTTGAATATTACATCCATCATGTCTTTGCTTTGGACTTTCCTGGAAGGATTTTCCAAAGTGGTCTAAGATAGCTGCAGCTGGAGTCAGTGATAAACTTCTTCCAGGGGGTTTTAAACACCCCTGACCACCTCCTGTGGCTCTTCTGAGTACCATGTCCCACAAAAGCACATGCTGTATTTGATCCACTTTCCAGAAGGGAGCAGCAAAAGGATTCTGTGTGAGAGGAGGAAAAAGGAAGACCAACAGTAAGCTGAGTCAGAAAAGACACAGAGTCGAAGCCTTCTACAGTGGTGTTGATACAGAACAAACTGAGGCTCATTTTATTCTTGCCTTTCAAGCCAAGGGTGAAAAAAACATTTCCAAGGGCTCAGATCTGTGACCGCTCATCTAGAGTATCACAGACACACCATGTTTAGAGTAGTGGAAAGTGTTCTACAGGACCTGCATGTTTTATTCTAGTTGCTCCAAATGCCCCATAAACAGGACAGCACTGATTTGCTTCATTTTTCCCTCTCTTCTTTCCTGGCAGGGAACCACCAACCAGACCTGCATCTTGTGGGATGAAAGTGATGGGTGAGTTCTGTGGGTTTCTCTTTACTCTCACAGGCTCCTTTGCTTTTTTGGGGGTGAAATCATCACAATTTTAGCAGTGATGTGTAAGTTTGTTGCAGTCATTCACTTTATCTACTTTGTTTTTTCTTGCATCCACCTTCATGACTGGTAACGTCCTTCACCCTGGTGAGGGATGCTTCACACTTTCCTCTTTCTATGTTGTCTTTTAGTGGCAGTTGAATTGGGTCTTATATTTAAAGATCTGCAATTAAATATTGATAGTATAGCCCGTGAAGGGCCCTGCGTGCCAGGAGCATTGCGCATCTGTACCTGGGAAACATCTCTCAGCATCTGAGCAGGGATGTTCATGTGGATTTCTGCTCTCAGGGAGGACTGTTTGCATTTTCCTTGGACATTTTGGACCCTGGTTTACATTTTGCAAAAATAGCCTCTGGTTTCGACTCTTCCAATTTTGGGTTTTCCTGCATGGGAAGAACATGAACTGTGACCCAGGATTGTGGAGTCATTCATAGATTGCCCTAAATTGAGCTCGATGTAGTGCTGGGCTCTCTTCAGTGCTCAACCCAAACTGGGCACTATAAGGAGAGTAATGCAAAATCAGAGCCCACAGTTGCAAATATGGCCTGCCAGGGGTGAAGTATGTGTTGTGCTGGTGTGATAGTAAAACGACTTCTGCGCGGGTTCCTGAAATGACTGGTGGTGTTCAGGAGGTGTTGAGTGCTGTGATTGTGGTCAGCAGGGAAAAAAAAGAAATCCCAAGTTGCCACCAAGTTAGCACCGTAAATCCCAGATGGGAACTAGCTGTTGGAAGGTATGCAACTAAAAAAAAAAATTAAGTATGCTCTGAAAGTGTGGTCTTAAGTCCTGAGTGAGCTTGACAAGGGTACAAAGTACTTGATTTAAGGTGTTTTTGCTTCAGTGACTTTTGTATCTCAGTTTGAGGACCATCCTGACTTCCACTAACTGTCAGTTTCTCTCCTTGAGAACTCAGGCATTGGGCACACACCTCTGCATTTATTATTATTATTTATTATCATTATCTGCAGCATCTGAAAAATGATTCTATTCTTCTCCTTTCGTGCTCCATTAAGTAGCATATACACAGAGGCAGGCAACATATTTGCAGCCAGCTTACCATTCTTGTTGGTCTGTGATTAATTTGGCATGTATAAGTGGATCCAAAACAAAGCTGAAGAACACAGAGGGACTCTCTGCTTGTGAAATCCCACCCATATTGTAGCCCAGGGCAGAACTAGTCCCTCTGGGCTATAGTGAAAATTGCTCCAGCTTTAGAAGACGGTTGAGATGCAGGAGCCCCTTGTGTGCTATGCTGGGCTTGCATGGCAGCATGCAGGTGAACCTTCACAGAAACAAAAAAATGGGATTTTATCATACTCTCTATGTGCCAGAGAGTCTGTAGGTCAGCCCAGAGTAGAAGGCTGTGTATAGGTGGGCAGACTCAGGAGGAGGCTTGGATAGGAGCTGGCCTGCTCTGCTAAATCTGTATTCTCTCCGTGCTGGAATGGGATCACAGCATTTGTATACAAATGCATTTTTTTGGCAAGTAAAGGCAGAAGTTGGAACCAAATCCCCTTCTGGTCTGCACATCATCTCATTGTTCTTGGCTTTCTAGGTTCTCGAGAGATAATATCCAGAAGGATGGAGGTGTTTCCTTGCCACGCTCAGAGCTGGATTGGATTAACTATAGTCTGAGCAAGAAAAAGAATAAAATCCTGCTTGCACATGGCTGGATCTGAGGGACAGTGATGGCATTCAGGCTGGGTACATATCTGCCAGAGCTGGCACTGAAAGGTGCCTGGTACAAGAAAGATGAAGGGTTGCCCCAGTGCTGAGCATGGCTTGAGAAGCTTAAATGCCATTGCTGATCTGGAGGCAAAACAGTGCCCAGTTGAGCGTCAACACCTCTGTCTTGTCCTGGGACGTCTGGCTGCTTCAAATGCTTGTTCCCAAGGCTTGTCGGCTTGTCCAGCTGCCTGTTGTCTCTCTAGGACCGTGGGGTGTTAGGAATGCTTGCAGTTGTTAATCCTTCCAACCCTATGGCATTAAGAGTTGAGCAGGCAATATTCTTGGCACCAACGTTGCAGTTCAGTTGTCAAGGACAGTTTCCAGAACCCCAGCAGATTGGTTGTGCAAATGTTACTGCTAACGCTCTGCTTTCTGTGCATGTTGGGGTGTGTGTGCACGTCTGCAAGTGTTTTCAGCCAAAGTTTGCAATTTCAAGCAGTTGTAAAAGTTAAAAATGCTGACGTCAGCGCATTCTGATAGGGGATGTTCCAAAGCTAGATCCAATCTGAGCTCTGGCAGTGGGAGCTGACAAGCTGTTTGTGCAACATTTTAAAGCTGATTTGTTACCACTACCACCTCCTGGGAAAGTCTAATGAAAGACAAACTACGCAAACCCTATTCTCCAGGCCAGAATGCTCACATGAAACTTGAATGGCACTCCAAAGTTGTCAAAAGGTTTGCATCACATTTACAGAATCACAGAATGGTAGGGTTGGAAGGGACCTCTGGAGATCATCCAGTCCAACCCCCTGCCAGAGCAGGGTCACCTTAGAGCAGGGGGCACAGGAACGTGCCCAGGCGGGTTTTTAATGTCTCCAGAGACAGAGACTCCACCACCTCCCTGGGCAGCTTGTTCCAGTGCTCTGCCACCCTCAAGGTAAAGAAGTTCCTCCTCATGTTTAGGTGGAACTTCCTATATTCAAGATTGTGCCTGTTGCCTCTTGTCCTGACGTTGGGCATCACTGAAAAGAGCCTGGCCCCATCCTCCTGATACCCACTCTTCAAGTATTTATAAAAATTGATAAGATCACCCCTCAGTCTTCTTTTTTTTCCAGACTGAAAAAAAAAAAACCAAACAAGTCACACCTGTTCTGGTTAATTATTACCTGGTTCTGGATAATTGTTTTCTGTTTGGAGCAAGGCTTTTTAAATTACACCCTGGACCTGTTGTCTGGTATGTGGTAGAGATCATAACTGGTGGCTCTGAGCCAGGAAAGCCTGAAGCTTAGCCACATTTATATGGGTTCTTCCTTTTGGTCCCCCCTTCTCCTTCCTGCCATCCCTCTCTTTAAAGTGGAGATTTTCTCATTGATCAATCTCATAAGATCTTTGTGCACGTCATAAGAATCTCAGGAAATCCCATTTCCCATCTCTGATCAATTTAATAGCTTTAGAGCTTCATTTTCTGGTTATTCACCCTGACATATTTCTTGTACTGCCCAAGCCAGCCTTGCGATGGTGTTGCTTGCTCAGAAGACACTCCTGTCTCTTAAGCTTGCTCTTTTGCAGGCTCTCCATGATCCTACTCCATTGGCTGTCCACGGGGATCTTCCCTATGTTCACAGCCATCCATCTGAGGCTGCGGATCTTGGGGATCCAAGCTCCACCTAATTCCAGTGAACCAGCCTCTGGATTTAACACCTTGCAGCCCGTGTGACTGAGCAGGTACAGAGGCAGGAAACTGGAAGCAATCATCACATGGGAGCTCCTGCCTGTTACTGCAGCCACCTGAGCTTCCAGTCCCATCCAAAACATGCCACAGCCCTTTAAAGGCCACTTAAAATTCATGGGCTGTGAAGGGTTGAACTGTAAAACTGCAATTAGAACAGACAATTATCATGTGGCAATGTGCTTCCTCCATGACAGAGTTGTTGAACAGAGCACTTTTAAGAAAAAAAAAAAAAAAAAAGAGAGGAAGAAGAACCCCTGAGTGTCCATTCATTTGCATTTAGATAGATATTTAAGCTTGTAATATTAATAATGGATTTTTGATTTATTAATCCCAGCCCCTTTGACTGACTGTTAGATTTGTGGGTGGCACCTCTCCATCTCTTTTCTCTTCCTCTTGCCCCCAGCTCCTCATGTCATGAAATAAGAGGGGAGAAGATCAGGGACTAATTTCTGTTGTGTTGGGTGCTGCAAGTATGATTAATGAGCTTAGCACTAGCTGGGTAAATTGAAAGCTGAAATCGGAGAATGATTTGGGATTCTCTGGCTCTCCTCCAAGGGTATTCATCTGGAGTAATTATTAGCTGTTTAGCCTTGCTGCAGTTATAACCCAGGCAGGATCTGGTCTCCTGTTCCCTCTTTCTCCTGCTGGGACAGGATGGATGGAGTTGATGGATACAATCATCTTATGTGCTTCTGTGTTCTTATGCATCTCCAGATTTGTATTTTTCTCCTGACTTGCTCTGGTGCACAAAAAGGATGCCATGTGGCAAGGGGAACTGGCAGACGGTTGCCAAAATCCGTTGTTAGTGGTGGCAGCATCGCTACACAGCTGCAGCGAAAGATGCAGGGTTAATTGTGTAACAGAGCAGTCCTGCTAACCCACGGGACAGGTGAGTCTGTGCACTTAGACCTCCAAAATTGGGTTTTGGTGTTCTTTGAGCATGAGATCAGGTCAAATGATGGGCACTGTTGTGAGATGAAAGGGAAGAGTGCCAAGCCATCAGGTGTCTGCAGAGAGACCATGGGATCAGACTGACTGTCTGCTGCCATAGATAGACCCACAGCCACAGGTGAATGCTAATTCTCCCCTCCAGTGTCCCCTGCTTTGGTGACAGCAGGGACCGAACCAGATAGCTGAGTCTTACATTGGGTCATGGTGCATGAGAGAGCATTTTGTCATGCCCCACACCTGCAGAGGCTGGGATCCAGCAGGTCTGCATTGACAAGGCACCTCTCATCCCACAGGGAATGCCGGCTTTCAGAGGAGCTGCCTGGCTCCAGCCACCAACTTTTCTCCCCTCCTCTGTCTCCCAGATGAGTGTAATGATTACTAAGCACTATAATGATTGATCTTGAGAGGCCTTCCAAACCTTCACAAATATTTGCATAAAAGGCTTTTTGCTCTTAGAAGAGAAAATGCCTCAGGAGTTTTGATTCAAGGACACTCCGACCTTCCCTTAGGAAAGATCATCTGTTCCAGTAATTAAAGCCTTTAACCTATCTAACTTAGGAAATGCACACCTCGCTGTTTGGGAAGGTGTCCCGTGCGTAGCAAGGTTAGGCATGGAGAACAAAGCAAACAGTGCCTCAGCCAACAGGGCAAGGCTAAATCACGTCCTCCTGGCTCTGGGCTGGATCTGAAGCCCAGCCGAGGTCAGGAAGAAAATTCCCCCGAGGATTCACAACTGCACGGAGTGGTGTTTTATGATGCTGCCAAACAAAGTATGCTCTCCATCTGTCCCCAGTTGGAGACTTGTAGGATCCTAAAATATCGCTCACAGACGCTGAGGACAGTCTTGTTCATGGGCTCCTTTCAGACAGGAACCGCTTGAGGTGCAGGATGTATATTGGTCCTTCAAAGGGAAGGTTGATAGAGTTGTATGGACCAAGGGCTGTCAAACCTGAAGGTGATCACACAAAATTGCAATCCACAGGGAGGGCTCTGCAGTGTCATAGTAAGTTTGTGGGGCTGCCTTTGTTTGTTTTCTCTGGAACAACTCAGAGGAGCCCCAAAAACATCCTAGAAAGATGTATTGCATTTCAGGCACCATAATTTTTCCATAGGGTAACTGGGCTCTTTGGGGTGTTTATGGTGCAGCCTTTCCATGTGTCTTGCAGTGCAGCTGCTGAAATTCCTGTTTTCAGGGTTGGATGTCCTGTGTCTAATCTACAGAACCCCAAGATGCCCAAATTCCTGACTGCCTGTCCTACATGTTTACAGGGAAGACATGCACTGATGCATAGTGCAAGGCAGCATGAGGAGCAGGACACAGTGTAGGCTCCATGGGCTTCTCCCTACTTTTTGAAAGCCTCTGATGCACTGGATAAAGAGAAAAGCAGGAAGTTTTCTTTTCTGTGCTTTCCGGGTCTTTAATGCAATCTCAGTCTTGGGTTACTCACTGGTTTCCTTTGGAGGGCGTGTACAACAGGTCCACTTTTTTCCTACTCCCCTCCACCAGAGAAACATCACAGAGGAGAGATCGTATCTACAGCATCCCATGGACACTTTTTGTCCATAGGATGGATTCATCTCCCAGTTGATCCATCTCCCAGTGCCTATCTTTTGAAGAAACATTCTCTAAAATCAGCAAACAGTTTCACTTTTCTTCTGTCCATCACCTAGTGCATTGATGGCCCTGCCAGAGCTGTAGATCAAATGGTGACACAGCTTCTCTATGCTGAAAAAGATGGATGAGTCCCCCCAAGTACAGACAGGGAGAGAATCCGTTGCAGCCCCAAAGTCCCATGAGAAATCAGTGCATTTCTCTCCTCTTTGAACCTATGCATGACATATTGCAAATTACATATTTTCTACCGCAACACTCCAGCTGGCTCTGTGTGAGCAACATCGCCAGTGACATGCCCTTTATGTGTTCTCGTGCAAGGTGTTTGTGCTGGGATTTGCCAGTTCCAGGTCCATTGCCCTTAACCGTCATCTTCATTTTTAGCTCCACCTGAAAATGCTGCCTTTCCTGAGTGCTCCTGTGGAGGTACTGAGGGGATGTCTGTGAAAGAAGGCAGTGTTGTGCTTGAGAAGCCTGTCTACGCAGGGGCATGCAGGGAGGTTAATCTGAATATTCCCATTAGTTCCCCTGTGTTAAACCCAGTAAAAAGTACCTTCTAATTCTATCTGACTGCACTTGTAGTGAGCAACAGGGCAAATTGAATTACGGCCCTAGGAGACCCTTTTTAGCCCTGGATGAGAGTAGACCAACCAGGGCTAATGTAGTGAAAACTAGTCACATCTCTAGAGCCCAAGGATTTAGCTCCCTGACTCAGCCTGGGCTCTGAGGTTGCTGGGAGCACCAAGCAGAACTACTTCCAGGGGACTATTTTCTCCAGCCTTACAATCAAGTCAACCTTTTCCTGGAAACACCTTGTCAACTGGACTTGCAGGTGCTGCAGGGAAGAGGTGGTCCAGTTCCTGGTTAGCACAAAAGAGCTGGCACAAAATTCCAGCAGACCAGAGGGCTGTGCCCATCCCCATTCAGGAGAAGAGTCACATTTCTTTGGCCTTTCCTGAGCTACTGCCCAGCAGTCAACATTGTCTGTGGGACTAGCAAAACAGGAGTTGGCTTATTCTCCAGCATCTTTCACTGCACAGGATGTAGGAGAAGCTGAGCAACACAATAGAAGGCTTCTGCTGCCTGCCAACAGAGCATGGTTTAATAGCTTTTGACAGAAGGGAAAGGGGGGAGAGGAGAGAGGATTCAGAGGCTCTGAATCAAATGCTCCAGCTTTTCCCTTGCTTCTCTAGTAAAAAGGTCAGGAATACAGATGGAATAAATTAATTCCCCGTACAGAACTAGCAGAAGCCAGACGCTGAGACCTGGAGGATGCTCCCACTGGGAAGGGGAGTTTGGTGGACTGATTCCCAACCTCAGCTCAGTGTTGTGTGTGTACTGTGAGCCAGACCACCACAGGGTTCAGGATGGCTTGTATGTCCACACATGTGTGTTATGTATTCAAATAAAGGTACGTGTGAAAAATACGTGCAAGAATATAAAGGATGATTGTGTGGGAACAAGCGAGTTCTGATGCCCGGGTGTGAGTGCAGGCACATGTGAGTGTGTTTCTGTGCACAATCAGGGCTGCAGGGTGTTATAGAATCATAGAATGGTTTGGGTTGGAAGGGACCTCAGAGATCATCTAGTTCCAACTCCCCTGCCATGGGCAGGGACACCTCCCACTAGACCAGGTTGCTTAAAATCCCATCCAGCCTGGCCTTGAACCCCTCCAGGGATGGAACATCCACAATTTCTCTGGGCAACCTAGGACAGTGTCTCACCACCCTCATAGTGAAAAATTTCTTCCTGATATACAATCTAAATCTCCCCTCTTCCAGTTTGAAGCCATTACCCCTTGTTCTTTCACTACACGCCCTTGTAAAATGTCCCCCTCCGGCTTCCTTGTAGGTTCCCTTGACATACTGAAAGGCTTCTATAAGGTCTCCCTGGAGCCTTCTCTTCTCCAGACTGTTGTTGGTGTGTCAGCGTGGACATAGTCATACATGAGATATGCAGGTATCTGCAAGTAGAAGGCAGTATGTGTATATATGTTTGTGTGTGAGCAGCACAAAAGTACATGTGCATGTGTAAAAACATCCACAAGTACCCAGAGAAGGCCGTTAACCCAAGCCATCCTTCATTTATACAATGAGTCTCCAACTGCATGTGCACAATTGTCCTGGTTTGAGTGACACAGGACTAATTAATCTTCTAATGCTTGGGGAAACTGCACTTGTAGAAGACTCTAGTGACTGAATTTGTGAAAATCTTTACTTTATAGCCAGCTACGGTATGTGGGTTTCAAGGTCTCAGTGTTTTTTGAGCTCAGTGGGTGCAAGGATGAGGAGGAGCAAGACCTGGGCACTTGACATAAAATGGCCAACAAGATTATTTCATACCATTTTACATTCAATGTAAATTAGAAAGTTTTCTGCAAAGTTCTCTCTTCCTTCATGGCTGTGAGCCAGAGAACTTCTTGCCCCAGTGCCGAACCCCTGAACCCTTCCCTTCCTCCCAAAGCTGCAGAGCTCACGGTGTCTGATACTTGCTGTCCCCTGCTAGGATTGCACAGCTCCCTACTGATTGAGGTGGATGACTATAATCCTTGTATATTTTATATTGGTATTGGTATCAGTATTGGCTCTTTAGTACTATTAATGTTAATTATTTAGTCTTACTCTACTAAATTTGTTTACATTTCAACCCTTGGGTTTCTTTGTTTTTCCCTGATTCCCCTTCCTGAGTGGGGAGGGGTCATCGAGTGATAAAATAATTGTCTAAAAGACAATAAATCATTTTGGGTTTCTCAAACCATAACAACAATATGTGTTTAAATGCATACAGGAGCTATAGAGTGTTTGCATATGCGCGCAAATGTGTGTGTACACACAAACTTCTGCGCCGCATGCTGTACGTGCCAGACCAGGATGGCATGTTTTGCCTGCATCTCTGCCCGCTCTCTTCATTTACAGCTCTCTGCTCTGAAGCCATGATGCACTTTGCTCTTATTCCCTCTGCGGAGGGGAGGGGATAAGTTTAGCAGCCCCGTGTCCTTCTGTGGCCATCTGCCATGGAAGCGTCAGGCTGCTGAGGGCTTTCGGTGGCACGTGATGGAAGTCCCTAGGTTGCAAGAATGGAGTCCAGGCCCACTCCCTGGTGCATTTCTGCTGCATTTCACTCGGTTCTGGTCTGTGTGGTACCTTGTATGTGTTGAGAAGGTAATAACACACTACAAGCATCTGTAGGTACTAGTGGAGACCTCTGATTCACAGCTCCAGGCCTTTAAATGTGGAGAAAAAAAAGGAGGCTGGGGAAACTTGAAGCCTACCCTTGGTGTGATCTAACTCCAATGACTGAATAGCCAACAGGGTGCAGCTTTGAAGCAACTTCAAGGCAGGTTCAGGTGCATGGAGGAGAGACAAACACCTTCACTACCAGGATGCTCAGAACCCTGCACGTGTAAAATTCAGAGTAGAGTCGTTGTACCTCACGTACTTCTTTGCTGGATTGATTTTGTTCTCCCTGTATGAGCACAAGAAAACTTGTCTGGATCCAGAGCAGGATGTCACAATTGGCTCAGTCTCTAAACCTGCAGATCATATCACCATCCTGAGGATATAAGATCTGTATCCTCTTTTTTGGCTTTGCTGGAAGCTGAAGTCTTCAAAGCAGCCTGTGTGTGAAGTGAGGAAGGTGTGATATGACAACAAGTACCTCAGGGCCAGGTTTGTCCAAAGCACAAACCATCAGCACTAGGCAGATGCTCAAGCAGGGTAAGTCTTATGTGTCTCTGTTAAGAACAGAAGAAAAATTTTCCCTGTCAGGCTGCTTTACTCAGCTTCCTTGTAAGACTCCGGCAAGTTCTGATGAACTTCTTAAAATGCCTCATTTTTTAATGACTCCATGAACTACACCGGCATGCAAGCCGGAAACACAGCAGTACCCACCATCAGCACAATAATTTTAGACTGATAAAATTTGGGGGGACTCAGTATTTCTTAAAATCTCTGGGCTGCAGAGGGAAGAGTGTGGCCAGCAGGTTGAGGGAGGTCATTCTCCCCCTCTACTCTGCACTGGGGAGACCACAACTGGAATAGTGTGTCCAGTGCTGGGCTCCCCAGTTCAAGAGGGACAGGGAACTGCTGGAGTGGGTCCAGTGAAGGGCAACTAAAACGATTAAGGGATTGGAGCACCTCCCTTATGAGGAAAGGCTGAAGGAGCTGGGACTCTTTAGCCTGGAGAAGAGAAGGCTGAGGGGAGACCTGATTAATGTTTACAAGTATCTCAAGGGTGGGTTGAAGGAGGATGGAGCCAGGCTCTTTACAATGGTTCCCAGTGACAGGACGAGGGGCAATGGGCACAAGTTGCAACATAAGAAGTTCCGTTCAAATACACAGAAAAGCTTCTTTATGGTGAGGGTGACAGAGCCCTGGGACAGGCTGCCCAGGGAGGGTGTGGAGTCCCCTTCTCTGGAGACTTTCAAGCCCCGTCTGGATGCAGCCCTGAGTGATGTGCTCTGGGCAGTCCTGCTTTGGCAGGGGAGGGGGACTAGATGAGCTCTAGAGGTCCCTTCCAACTCTGAAGATTCCGTGATTCCATGAACAAGGACAGTGAAAGTTTTGCCCTATTTTTAAAGAGGAGAAAAGGACTTGTTTTCATTTTCACCTGACTGCTTGTGCGCTGCACTAAGAGATGAAATGTTCGGCTAAAATATAACAGTGAAAAAAGGACACAGTGCCTGAGATACAGCCTTCATCTAATGATGAACTTTCTGTATGTCTGGACAAATCAGTGTAAGCTTTGTGCCTGTTTTCCTGAGTCTACTGTACTAATAACATCAGACAGCTCTTCTAAATGTCATGAACTCTAGGCTCCATTAAGTGATAGTAAGTAGCAAAAATATTATTATTTATCACGGCAAACTGATTATCTAAACGTGAGCTTTATGATTGAACTGGTCATCCGTGCAAGATAAGCTCACACCGTGCCTGCTTTGCCCATCGCACCTCGGTTGTGTGAGCAGCAGCGAGCACCGCAAAGTGAATTTTAGTCTTCATGAAGCGGAATGGGACCAGAGAGGCTCAGGGCAATCACTGTGAGACCAAGCACGCAATGGCACAGGACACCAGCCTGTTCATCCCACCGGCTGCCTGAGCTAACGGTGGCCTCTGAGCTGCCTGGCAGAGAAAATTAGCAAACACGTGCAGCATCCAGCCTGCTCCGACAGCCGGCTCGATGCCGAGCACAGCAGCTTCTCCCACTGCAGGGATAAATGATGTCTTGCAGCCAGACTGCTGCCAAAATGGAAAGAGCAGGGGCAGGCAGACCCACAGGGCGGGCAGTGCTGAGCCCTCCTGGAAGGCAATGGGCAAAGCTCTCCTCCCAGAGAGGACAGATCCTCTTTGCTCCGACCATCAGATTTATTGGGTTCCACTTTCACCCTCAGTCAAGAACTGCAGAAAGAAAAATAAGTGATGCAGCAAGGTCAGAAAGCCCCATTACATGGCGTATAATGATTTTCAGACTTGTCAAAGCCCTTTCCAAGGCTTTGCAAATACTTTGATTCAATTACAATAATGACCCTTTGGAAGAAGTGTATTAATTTCCCGGAGCTGCCTAATGCTTTAGGCCAGAGCTGCCTCTCAAGGTGCTTTAATGTACATAGAATTGTATAATCGTCTAGGTTGGAAGGGACCTTTAAGATCATTGGGTCCAACCATCAACCTAACGCTGACAAAACCACCACTAAACCATGTCCCTCAGCACAACATCTACCCATCTTTTAAATACCTCAAGGGACCACTCAACCACTCAATACTCAACCACTTTCCTGGGCAGCCTGTTCTAATGCTTAATAACCCTTTCAGTGTAAAAATTTTTCCTCACATCCAGTCTAAACCTCCCCTGGTGCCATGTGAGGCCATTTCCTCTTGTCCTATTGCTTGTTACTTGGGAGAAGAGACTGACTCCCACCCTGCTACAGCCTCCTTTCAGGTAGTTGAGCAATGTTGGTGGGATGGTAAGTCAGACAGGGGAGTTGCTGCCTGTCTCTGATGGAGAGCCAGGGAACAAACTCACCTTCTGCCAGAGCCTGGTGCCTGGTGAGTTGGCCCTATGCCTGACCCAGCAAGAGCCTAGATTTTCCTGGGGTGAATTCTGCACATTTGAGAACAATCTTTCTCTCTGGTGTGGATGGAAGTGCAGACAGCAAAGTGAGGGGGAAGTACATCAGTTCCCCTAAGCCTTTGGTGAAGTATCCGATATACCACCACCTAGCCAAGGGGACAAAGATGATGGAAAGGGTCACAATCACATTGATGAGTTACAGGCTGTCCTCAAACACCTGACTGCTGCCATTTGCAGGTTGGGAAGGAGAAAACGAGGGAGTGATCTATCCACTGTCACCAAGCAGGACCAGAGCTGAGCCACAACTCAGCCCTCCTGTCCTCTCTTACGGCTGGGTTGGTGACTCTGAATAAAAGTTAGCTGGGTCCTGTACTGAGAGAACAGGAGCTGAGAGGAGGTGAGGATCCAGGAGAATGTCACTCTTTTTTTAGCTGTGGATATTATTTATTTAATGGTGGTTTTAGCTCATATGTCAAATCCTAAGGAATGCTGAGCATCCTTCAAACCTCGGCAGGGTCCTGACAGTTTCAAGGGCACTCTGAGGGATTCGTCCCAGGGATTATCAATACGGATATGATTTTTTTTTTTTTTTTTTATGATTTCAACCTTAATCTGAGGCTGGGGCACAGTTGCCGCAAAGGGCTGTTTGTAGGTCTTTCGCCTGTCAGTTGGTGTATCTTTGTCTTTGATCTTCCATCTGGGCCCAAATGAAAGAAGAGTGTGGCCAGCAGGT
>VXBO01000654.1:100832-120326 GCA_013400135.1 Rhinoptilus africanus
GATTCTATGATTCTATGATTCTATGAAAGCTGCAGTAATACATCACTCTTATTAGGAATTTTGTTGCATTCAGGCAGACCCTTTCTAGTCCTTGTGTCCCATACATAAGTCAAAACTGTGTTGCAGAATTTACCAACATTTAACACCATGTGCCAAGGGCCTATTTAGTTACTGGTAGCGATGAGCAGGGCAGAGAACTGCAATGCAAATATCTAAAATCCAGGCAGAAATCTAAAATCCATTTCAGAAAAATGTGTCTCCGGAGGTGCTGCATGCACAAGGAGAGGGGAGGGAGCTCCCTGTGTCTAATATTACTGCAGGATCTGGGTCCTGGCTGCGAAAATCATCCTTCAGCTGCAAAGTTACCTGGAGGGAAGGGATTTTTGATGCCTAGGGTGTAATTTGCACATGGGGAGCCAGCATCAATGGGGTGGTAGGAAAGTTTGTAACACACACATCTCTGCAGCTGTATTGCAGCTCTAGTATCTTTATAGTCATTAAAGTTGCACTGATCAGTCCCAGCAGAGAAATCTGTTGTCCGTCTCCAAGAGGAACAACTTTGGGTGAGGGGGAAGGTTGAACGTGCTTTGACGGAGACTCTTGCGACAGGGCAGAGGAGGAAACAACCTGCAGGTCAGAACTGGCATTGGCTCGGCGTGGTGGAACAGACACCCAGGGGCCCTCTGTGCCCGCACTAGGAATGATATGAAGATGATGAACAGAATAGAATCATAGAATGGTTTTGGTTGGAAGGGACCTTAAAGATCATCTCATTCCAACCCTCCATCCATGGGCAGGGACACCTGCCCCTAGAACAGGTTGCTCAAATCCCCATCCAGCCTGGTCTTGAAATAGAGTAGAGTAGAATATTTTCAGTTGGAAGGGACCTCTGATGACCATCTATTACAAATTCCTGACCACTTCAGAGCTATCTAAATGTTGTTAAGGGCATTGTCCAAATGCCTCTTAAACACTGACAGGCTCGGGGCATCGACCACCGCTCTAGGAAGCCTGTTCCAGGGTTTGAGCACTGTGTCAGAAAATAAATGCTTCCTAATGTCAAGTCTGGAATGATGGGGAGGTGCATTCCAACAGAGTGTTCTCAGGAGTATTGTGTTCGTGGGACAAAAAATATTTTGGTTTGGTTTTGTTTTTTTTTTTTAACATGCAGCTATAAAAAGAAATCTCCACCTCCACCCCCCTGCTTCTTGGAGGCTGCTGCATTTCTCTCCACTCAGGCATCGGCATCTCAGAAGTATTGTTGGAAATGGCAACACAGCACTGGGTATTTCCCCATTTCCCAGTTCATTTCCACCCGATTCATTCAGTTTACAAGTGCAAAAGATGCTTTTGCTAATTGCCGGCTCTGCTGGCTCCTCCTGGGATCTGGAAAGCAGCTGAGATTGTCCTGCCTGTTACATCTTCAGCAGCAGTAAAGAGCTGTTGCCGCAGTCTGTGAAACAGGACTTACATGACTCCTATTACTGTCGTGCCTGAGTATTTCACAGCCTTCAATGTGCTGTTGTTGCAACTAGGGTTGAACAAAAAATCTCCTTTTCTAGGTCACTGGCAGTTCTGAAGTTTCTTTAACATTTGCCTTTACCCAGATTAATGTTTTAACGGAGTTTTGGTGAAGTGAAAAGGCAGGAGAAAGCACTGTCAGTCAAATAACAAGTGTCACTTTGCTTTTGAGGCTTTCATGGTTAAGATGGCTTCAAACTGCAGCAAAACTGACAGTAATTCTCAGAACGTTTCTGCTGTTCTGAAGCTGGAGCCATGTGGGGACCTGCTCTCAGGTCCCCTGAACACAGGACTTGCAAGGAACATTTTAGTGCTCCTGGCCTCCCTCCCAGGAAAGCTATCAGAAAAGGTGGCCAGGGAGCCCCCAGCTTGGGAGCAGTACCTCTTCCCTCTGACATCTCTTGTCATCTCAGGAAAGAAAAGAAAGATCACACAGGAGGGTGGAGTGGGAGCTGTCACATCCACTGTATGTTTCCTGCTCAATTCTGTTCCCCTTGGGCAGGTGAAGGCTGGGACCAGCAGCTTCATCACTTTGGTCCTAACCTGCCTGTCTACTCCCTGTTCACTGCATGTGGAAGACCTTGATTCACAAGCCAGCAATGCTGGAAGGGGCATTTTGATGGGTTGGGGAGAATACATCAAATTTGTACCAACGTACACATCAGCACTGTGGTTTCCAACCTTTACTTCCTTCAGGAGTCCCAAGTGTCAAATTAAATATCTGAATCAACTTCATCCCCTCAACGCACATGCACTGGACTCCCTTTGATCCCCAGACCCTCTCTCCCCAACAGGTTCTGTTTCTCCAGTGACTCCAGAAACTTCCTTCTCTGCAAAACCTCTGCTGTTTATTCTTTGAAGTAAAGCCAAACAACTCCTATTGCTATTGCTGATGCTTGTTTGCTTCTCTCCTCTGGACATTTTCCCTTTCCTCACCTTCCCAGCTGGGATGGAGAGAGCTGCAGCAGCAGGAATCCCCCTTATTCACCCCTGCAAGCCCAGGCTGATCCCCTCCTTTTGAGATTCATGGCTCCAGGTCCCCAGCTTGGCTTTTGGAGACAACACTCTGGCAATGTGCAGCTATGCTGAGCCAGAGGATAAAAGCTTCCAGCTGGAATTCTGTATTTCATCTGTGGTGGTGATACTACCTGGCTTATCCTCATGTTCCTTCCCTCCCCTGGGCCTTGGGAAAGAGAATACCAGGGGGGGTTGAGTGCATTTTGTTGTTATTGGCTTAAAACCTGAGATTTCAGCGAGCCTCAGTGGGAATTCTGAGTTTCCCAGCTTGGGAGCTATAGAGTCAATCCTGCTCCCTCCAGGCTCTGTGGAAGGTTGTATCAGAAATCAGTGCCTTTGCCCAGCAGGAGCTGATTCGTACTCTACAAGGACATTACAGCCTGGAACCAGAGCCCAAGGTATGTGCACAGGTCTGCAGGAGGTGCAGAAGCAAGGCTTTAATGATCAGTCTGCCAAGGGAGAAGGCGATGATAGATGTGTTTGGCACTGGCGTGTGTGCCTGTTATTGTTGGGCAGACTGGGGTAGATGGATGGACAGGAAAAAAAAGGACACTTCGCCCCTAGGACTGTGCCTTCTGCTGTGCAATTTCTGCAATAAAGGCCATTCCTGATGCTGCAAACCACAGACAGGACAGCACAGACCTTTTTCAGTATAAATTGCTTTAGCCAGCAGAGTCATCGTTTGTGCTGCCTTGTAATTGGCAGGTATTTAATTAACTGAGGAGTGTTTCCGTGTCTTCGTATTAAGTGGGAAGTCAGAAACTCCCTGTTGGGTGAATATTCCTTGAGTCCTTCCAAAGCCTGTCACTGCAACTCAGCTTAACATCAGCACATAAAATACATCAGCCGGTTCGGCGCAAGTTTGCCCAAATGCTGGAATATCTGTCCCATTTGGAGATGCTGGTTGGCTGAGGACGGGGGTGTTGCTGGCGGTGTGAGATAAAGCCTGGGTTTCTTGGGGAGCACTCTGTCACCCAGAGGGAGAGAGACAAGGCAGGATGGGGAGGAGGAAGGAGAGAGCTTAATGAAGAAAAGTTGCTGGGAGGGGAGAGGTTTCCACCAGCCTGCATCTCTTAAAGCCATTTTCATTAGCAGAAAGTGGGTTTAAAAGGTTTTGATAGCAATCCCTCTTCGCGCGAGTTCCAGGGGCTGGCAGAGTGTTTGGTTACCAGCGTCGCTTTGGTTAAACACATTTTCAGCAGCAAAGCTGGGAAATGACTCCCCCTCCTCCCCCGTGACCTGCTTTCCTGAGAAAAGCGCAAGCGGATCCATGCGGCTCCGCTCAGCACCTGCTCCTCCTTCCTCCTCTTTGCGAAATGCCGGCGTGCTACGTCTGCAGGTCAGGCATGTCTTTTTCCCCCAGCCAGATCCATCGTCAGGGGAAAGCAGGAATTAGAGCAGACCCGCCAACAATCACGCTGACCACATAAAACCCTGGCAGGGAAATCTTCCAAGTAGGAAAACCTCTGCCAGCTTTGCAGGTCTGGAGCTTGATTTGTGTTTCAACCCCTTGCCAGTCCAGCCAGGCTTTTAGCAGGCTGAAGAAAGGAAGTTTGCTCGGTTGCTCTCTAGTTTCACAACGATTCTGAGTGGTGTCAGTGGCTTTCTGCATCCCTGCACCCCTGGCTGCTGTCGTGCACATCAAATAGTGACAAGGTACCGTTCCCAGCAGCGTGGCTCGGGGCTGAAAGGCAATCGATGAATCCAGACGCCTCTCTGCTCCGCTGCTCCGTTCCCGGCTGAGCAGCGCATCCCCACTGCGGGATCTCACCTCTCTCCCTCTGATTGATCTGGGTCCTGCCCACCAGGGAGGTGTTTACATCGACCCCCGCTGAGAAACCATCTGATCAGCACCCAGGAGGACTGGGAACAGATTGTTCAAGGAGAGGGGGCAGCTCAATCTTAAACATCAGCATTTATTTATTAGCATTTATTTAGTCACTAGCGCACCAGCCCCCTCACTGCATTAGCATCATCTTAATTTCCCAGAGGTTTCCTCCTCTCCTGCTAATGTAAAAAGCAAACCCTCCAGTAGATTCCTTTCTATACCCACATAAGTCCAGACAGAAATCACACTGGTCCCACCAGGGTGGGCTTTTGTGGTTTGCTTTACATTTTATTCACCCCCTCCCTCCCCAAACCCGTGACAAATTAACACATAATGGGACAGGACATCTATAGCGGCTATAGGCACAGAATAACGATGAGAAGGCAGTGAGCAGCGCTGCAGCATCCCTGAACCAGGATCCAAATGTCCTTCAGGAATGGGCAGATGCCGCTTTCCAAAATTTGAACTAGGAAGAAGGGAGGCGCTCCACACATCCAAGGGGCTGTCGGCTCTGCTTCTCTTGGCTGCACCGCTTCTAGAAATGCTCATTTTTGTGGAGTGCAGAAGAAAAGGAGGACAAAGGGAAGGGAAGGAGCAAAGGAAAGCACTAGCAGAGAAAAAAGTGCAGCTAGCAGAGAAAAAAGTGCAGCTAGCTGGACTCACACAGACTAAATAGAGCAGCATCCCTGCATCTATGTGTGTGTGTGTCTGCCTCTTGCTACTATCCCCTGGCTCTCTGAACACTTCATTGCTTCTCAGGCTCTTATTCAGAGCTCACTGATGTCCAGCTGTAGGCTTGAAGGGGGTCTTGGTTTTGATTTTGTTGTTTTTATGGAGTTCTAATCATGGGATCATTGTGCCAAGGTCAGCAAGGCTCAAAGCTCTGTCTTTCTCTCCAAGGAGCAGGGTTGGACTGTAACAGGCTAACATAGCCAGAAATGACCTGCTGGGTTTGTGTCTGTACAGCCACTAACAACTCTGTATTGTTCAGGAGAACCTTATTAGTATGTTTGAAAAGCATGATAAAACCCCCTCAGGGTTTTAAAAATGTCGATCCCACGGCTCCCCTCCAGTTTCTCCACCCCCTCTTTACTCTTACAGAAACGGGGTCGTAGATGCTGCACTGCAAAATGTGAGTTGCTTGTGCTAAAAGGAGGTGGCAAAGCAAAAGTGACCTTTCTCCCGGCGATCCCAACGCGGTGATGTGAAATGGTGCAAACACCTAATGTGCTGTGATGGAACAAGTGCCTTCTGTGCCCAGTGGCGGAGCAGTGAAAGGTGTGCTTCCACTTTGAGCCAGCCCACCATTCCTTTGGAGTTATTTGGCAAGAGATTAGGAGATGCTTAGTGTAGAGACAGCCCCAAAGGGCTCAGCAGCTCCCCCAAATTCAGAATAATTTCAAAATACTCCCAGAATCTGTACCGGGCCAAGCCCTTTGCAGAGGATTTCTTGCACACCCTTCCCTTTGCCTCAGCCAACATAGGACTTTCCGTCTTTTAGGATGTTTGCCTTTGTTCTGCTTTTAATTCCCCTTCTCAACTGGAAACACTGGAGCATGAAGCTATCCAGAGTTCCCAGGTCCAGATATATCTGTTACTGTGACCCCGTTGCATCTGTGAGGACTTTATTCTTAGGAGATTTGCAAGGGGTTTGCTAAGTGCATTGAAGTAATTTGTACCTTTAAAGGACTGCGTCTCCCTCTTGGTTACGGTTAATCTTTAATCCAGCATCTTCATCTTTGCCTGCAGCACCTTAATTTGGCTTCTTGATTTAATTTCTTTTACCGTCTGCTACCTCCTCCTACTCCCAGCCCCTCTGTCATCTGCCTGATTTATTTTTCTTTGTCTCTTTATCCGCTAGCCCTGCACTCAGCCATTAAAATTTTCTGATTTAGGTTTCTGAGAAACAGCGTACCCTGGAGCGAGTGTTTCGGTGGTGAGAGAGCCATCCTTCTTCCCAACCTGGCCCTGGGGCCTCCTGTACTCTTTGTGATAGGGTTGGGACATCGACAGTAGTGTTTGTTTGCTGTTTGGTGAAGTGCTGCTTGTAGGTAGACAAGAGGCAGACAATGCCTCCATCCCTGACTTTGCTGTGAAAAGTTGGGAAGAGCATCAAGATTGCCAAGGCCATTTCAGAGAGGGGGAAGCCTTAAAAAAAGAGAGCACAAGTGACAGGGGATCTGGGCCAGAGCTGGAGTTTGCAGGTTTTTTGTTCAGAGCAATAACTCACTTTCATCCTCCTCTTCAGTGTCAGTCGCACCGAAGCGATGTTCAAAATCTCCAGCTGGACACGCAGAGGCAAGCTGCTGCCCTGGCATTGCCAGGGTTCGGTGTGAGCAGCCACAGGATGAGGATTGTGTTCATCTCCTCACGCCAGCTAACCATCCTTCTGCTCCCCTGAGCTCTGGCTGAGGCCTTGGGGGGAGCTCTGCGTCTTTTTGGCTCCGTCGGGCTCATCTAGGAAGATGGAAATGCTGAACTGCAAACAAGTGGTAGATGTTCAAACATTGAAACAGGCTGCTCAGGGAAGTGGTGGAATCATCATCATAGAATCACAGAATCATAGAATTGGTGAGGTTGGAAGGGACCTTTAAGATCATCAAGTCCAACCATTAACCCCCCCTGACAAAAACCCCTTCTAAACCATGTCCCTCAGTACCACATCTACCCTTTTCTTAAACACCTCCNCGCTGGCTCAATACATCCTTGCATGTATTTAAAACATGGATAGGCATGGTGCTGGGGGACATGGTTTCGTGGTGTTTTTTGACAGTGTTATGTTGATGGTTGAACTTGATGATCTGAAAGGTCCCTTCCAACCTAGAGAATTCTGTGATTCTGTGTCTGAGCGAGCCTAATCATACCCTAAAGAGGAGTGAGATATCTCTTACCAGGTGCTTGTATTGCTTTCCCTGCCTTTAAACCAAGTGCACTTCTACATTCTTGACTAGCCAAAGGGAGCGTTTCCAGCTTGTTAACTGCTGGCTGCAATGTCTTACACGTATTTTGGCATCTGGTACACTGAGCAAAAGCATTTACTACCTTGTTTCCCCATTCTTCCCAAGCCTCCTTTCCCATGAGGCTCGAGCATGGGACCATGACGTCCAGGCACAGAAAACGGTGTACTCTGCTAATGCGCTCGGTTCCTCTGAGGATTTTCCCTGAAATGTTTTCAGTACATATGACAAGGCTGCTGCTTATCACGTTAGTGTGCTGAGTATCATTTTCTGTGTAACCAGGAAACTTCCACGGTTTCTCAGAAATCACCATATGGTGACTGGCTGTTGTACAAGGTAGAGAAGGAGGGTTGCCTGGACCACATATTGGTTAATGCCTGCCGTGGAGCCTCATCATTTTATAAACAGACAAGCAGAGCACCCATCTTTTGGACCATGATCCAATTTGAGTCTTCCTAGCGTGAGAAGGACTGACAGTGTAACCGGCCATAGGCATCTCATGGTAATTGAGAAATTACAGCTGGAAAGGTGATAGGAAAGCTGAGAGGGTAAGCTGAACATAGAACCATAGAATCACAGAATTGGTGAGGTTGGAAGGGACCTTTAAGATCATCAAGTCCAACCATTAACCCCCCCTGACAAAACCCACTTCTAAACCATGTCCCTCAGTACCACATCTACCCTTTTCTTAAACCCCTCCAGGGATGGGGAATCTACCACCTCCCTGGGCAGCCTCTTCCAATGTTTAATAACCCTTTCCGTGAAAAAATGTTTCCTGATATCCAATCTAAACCTGCCCTGACATAACTTGAACCCGTTTCCTCTTGTCCTATCCCTTGTCCCCAGGGAGAAGAGCTCAGCCCCCATCTCTCTCCACCCTCCTTTCAGGGAGTTGTAGAGGGTGATGAGGTCTCCCCTCAGCCTCCTCTTCTCCAGGCTAAACAACCCCAGTTCCCTCAGTCAAACATTTTCCTGTCTAGCTGGAACATATATTCTTTCTACACATTTGCTAAAGCAGGCAATTTCAGAAGGGTCATGCAGTGTGGCACAACAAGTGGGTAACAGCCCATCCAACATTGTCCTGGCTCACATTCTTCTCTTGCAAGACGTGCCAAAATATTTCCATGCAAGTGCTTCAGTCAAAGACACCTGAGGAACTGCCCCTGGAAAGAATGGTCCTGCAAAGCCTGGATAAGCAGTTGTGAATGTCACATAGGGGTGGGACGGAGACAGATATATCACTCATTGATTTCACCTTGTCCTCTGTTGGAAAGGAGCCCTATATGATAATGAGACCAGACCTCTTACCGTTCATCTTTCCATTCCCCTGCTGTCCCAGTGGTACACTACCCTCCACTCGGGAAAGTCAACTTCAGAAAGTCCCAACCTCTGATGATGTTACTTTCACAGTAGCTCCTCTTTTCACCTTTTTCCCATGAAGACCGTGATGAACTATTTATTGCTCCAACTTTCCAGTGTAGCAGGAATGTTCCAATGGGGCAACTTTGCCCAAAATTAAGGTATGGCCTGAGCTTCTCGCATTGGAGGGATTCCAGAAATGTTGTAGTGATGCTTTTAGCTCTGGATAACAAAAGTGAGTTTAAGAGCAGAGACTAAAGTCTTGGAGGGATAAAACATTGGTCTATTATGGAAAGTAATCCAAGGTCATCTTCTGCAGTCACTGACAATTGAGCTGACCTGATGACACCAGTGCTTGCAGTGTAGTTTGCAGTGTAGCTAAATCTGAGAATGATTTTTCTTTTTTCATAGCACCATGAAGTCATGGGATTATAGGGAGCTGTAGGCTTTTCTGATTCTGTTTCTTTTTCATGGAGTTCTGTAGAGGAACTTGAAAATGTCACCCTTTTAAAGGAGAAAATCCCTAAGAAAAAGAGACTTCAAATATGCTATACAAAACCCCAAACCCTCACGATACTTCAAGCTAAATTCCTGATTTTGTGTGTAAAATCAGCTGTGATACTGTGGAAAGGATCAAATCTGTTACTTATTAAGCAACCACTAGAACTGGAGTAAGGAAAGAATACTTCCCCAGGTTTGATGAGCAGGAGCTATTGAACTGGTTTCCTCTGCAACAGGAATATTATGAAATCTCATAGGTATTTTTACACATGTTTCTGTTCTAAAGACCAAGAACACTGACAGTGTCTTTGGTTTCTTCGTTTCTTCTCTATAGTCCATTGTAGCCTAGGTCTTAGATATTAAAGTTTTGATGTTAGTGGCAAGTGTTGAGAATTATTCAGTGGCTTACTGGGTAGGACACACAGGGCAGAGGGGTCTTTCTGGGGGTCCATCCTGATGAAACATCTGTCCTGTGGCTGGCTTTGGAAAGGAAGTTTGGCAGGGAAGTACAAGAAAACTGGAATCGCAGGGTATGGCCCAGTGGCCAAGTCCTTCTGTCCCATCCCACCCTTCTTATGCACTGAGGGAGGTCTTCGGAGACCAAGGCATGGTGCAAACTTCATCTGCAAGAGATGATGTCTGCATTTCAGGCCTTCTTCTGGAGCTGTGGAGCAGAGATGTAAAGGGAGAGAGTGCTCATTAATTATCAACCACATGCTCTGGATTTTAAACGACGGTCCAAAACCCAGGAGGCTGACGATGTTGAGAAGTGCTGAGCTTCCTCTCCAGCGGGACAGCGTGGCCTTCTGATGAGAGTCATTACAGCTCAGCGTCAGCTGTATTTATGGTGCCTGAAAAGATTATCTCCAGATAATCTTACGGATATTTAGCCAGCCATATGCTTTGTTCCAATGGTAATATGTATTTCTTTGTGCGCTTTAACATTGTTTATGTTAATTAAGTCTTCAGACTGGATGCTGCATATGGGCTGTTTCCTTTTTTTTCTGGGGCTAATTTGCAGATAGTAAGTAACCTTGTCCCCTGCCAAAGGCTCCAAATCAGTTAGCTGTGATTATGAATTCACAGCCGGGAAAAGGCCTTGCTTTTAACCCCCTTATAACTTTCTCTTCCTGTTCATGTCCCCCCACCCTTCAAAAAAGAAAAGGACCTGGAGAAAATTCCAAATATCCCTCATTTTGCATAGGTCACAAAAATTTTTTTGAATCACCAGTGTCTTAATTTTGCTTGCACCACTTCTGAAGTAAATCAGCTGAAAACATGTGGAATTAGGGGCTTCTGAAAAAAAAAAAAAAAATTATAAAATTAGTATTCCTGCTCTGGTTTAATTTTCCTTGCACCAAGCAACTAGATCAATACTAGGCTTCTTTTCCCCCTTTTTTTCCATTTTCATTGTTTTTTCTAAAGAGCTAATTTAATAATAGCTGCTAATCTGATTATTGATTCTTTCCTACCGGCAGAAAATTGTTTTGTTCAGTGACAGGTCTGCGCTGTCGGGCTAGAGGTGAGAAAAAGGGCATCAGTGCCTAACAAAATGCATAACCAGACAAAGCGATCTCAGCAGTTGAGCATAAAGTTTCAGTGTGGCTTCAGAGACCTGTTTTGTTGGGTTTTTTTCTTTCTATGAAGAAACCAGGAAACCCAGCCAAAGGATGTCTGGATGCATTTGTTGTCTGGGAGGCAATGTTGCTTAGTAGTTTCAGGAGTGACTTGCTTATTCCAAAGACCAGAGCTCTGTGAGTGCCCTCTTACAGGACTGTATCCATTCGCATCTCCTCTGTGTGCCTCAGTTTCCTTATCATGGAATCATAGAATGGTTTGGACTGTAGGGGACTTTTAAAGATCATCCAGTCCAACCGTCCTGCAATGTACAGGGAGATCTTCCACTAGATTAGGTTGTTCAAAGCCCTGCCCAACCTGACCTTGAATGTTTCCAGGCATGGGACATCCACCACCTCTCTGGGCAACCTGGGCCAATGTCTCACTGCCCTCAGTGTAAAAAATTTCTCCATTATATCTAGTCCAAATCTTCCCTCTTTTAGTATAAAACCATTACCCCTTGTCCTATCACAACAGGTCCTGATAAAAAGTTTGTCCTCATCTTTCTTATACGCCCTCTTTAAGTACTGGAAAGCCGCAATAAGGTCTCCCCAGAGCTTTTTCTTCTCCAGGCTGAATAATCCCAACTCCCTCAGCCTGTCCTCACAGCAGAGGGGCTCCAACCCTCTGATCATCTTTGTGGTCTCCTCTGGATCTGCTCCAACAAGTCCATGTCTTTCTTGTGCTGAGGGCTCCAAAGCTGGATGCAATACTCCAGATGGGGTCTCACCAGAGTGGAATAGAGGGGCAGAATCACCTCCATCACCCTGCTGGCCATGCTTTTGTTGAGGAAGCCCAGGATGCGGTTGGCTTTCCAAGCTGTGAGCTAAATAAGGTTGATGACACTTGAGCTCTTTAAAATGAGCATAGGAAAAGTGCTGGGCAATCAGTGACTGCATAGGAGCTCCAATTTTCATTCAGATTGGGTTATACGGGTCTCAGCAAACTGGTGCAACACTTCAGATTCAGAGACGCAGAAGTGCGTGATTTTTCTAGGACAATAGGTTTCGCTCCAATAAACCTAGCCTGACTTGCTGGATATGTGAGATGCCTCGCAGGATTTTCAGCAGCATAACCGAGAGCTCAGCCTGGCTTTGAATCAGTGGATTGATCACAGAAAGGCAAAATTATCTCTTGGATAATAGGATAACCCTTGTGAAACAGTTTTGCGGCTTTTATCCAGTTCTTTTATCCAGTCTAAACTAAATAAAGCGTGATTGTTGCTTTGGCACTGATAGTGTCCAAAACTTCCTGTGCAACTATGATGTTAAAGATCGATTTTAGCCCATATTTAACTTAGTGTTTAACTTATTTCAGTGTTCACCTATCTGGTATGAGATCCTTCATGACTATTTTAGCAGCCAATCAAAGATTTATTCAATTTGTTGTTGTTTTTTTTTAATCAGTTGTGGGGTTTTTTTCAAAAGGTGCAAATGTTTTCATGTCCCTTTTTCCTGGGGACCATCTGCTTTTTAAGCAGACCCTGAGGTCCTGCAGAAGCAGTGATTTTGACACACTTTGCTGCAGCAAAATGATTCTACATTTTTTGGTCCCGAGCTATTGTGCAGAGCCAAAGTGTTTGAAAGGCCCTCTGGGGCAGCCTTTGGCCGGAAATGAAAATTGCTTTTGGGAATCCCACAAAAAGGATTAACTTTGACTTCATCTCTGGTTCGTTCTCCAAATTAATAATCAATCTGCCAGCTGGATCTGGGCCAAGCACTTGCATGACCTGCCTGGTTGGCGAGGGGTGAATGGCCCATGTGAAGCAAGAAGTATCCGAGAACTACAGAATCATGGAGGTTGGAATAAACCTCCAAAGGACATTTATATGATTTATGGCTCATATAAACCCCATTTTTTAAAACCTTTTTCTGATCCATGCCTCTTCCCACAATGAAGGCTCTCTATTTGTGCAAATTCCTATTCAGAACAGCATTTCTATTTAAGAAAGACCTTAAGCATGTGCTTAACTCCTATTTAAATCTACAAGACAGTGCTTAATTGCTTTTTCCCATCAAGTGCTCGAATAATGTTCATAGTCATGTTGTAACATATGGTGGAACATTTTCTTGTGGAACATCATTGGAATTACACTGGAGATAAATCTGACCACAGACATTAGAGACAGAACCAACTTGTCAGGTTTCCTGCTAACCCTTCCAGTACAATGGTTTTTACGCCAGTCTGGTTTGGGGATTTCTACAATTCCTCTTTGACTGGCTTGTAATCAGTCTGACTACACTCTTCTCTAATATTCTGCCCACGATTTCTCTTTAGTACACTTCCTCTTTCTTCCCTCCCCTCTCGAGACCGCCTGGAAAAAATTCTGCTTCCTTATTAGTGTACCTGGATTCAATATTTGTGCATAACTCAAATTCTGCTCTTTTTCTTTGCCACCAAGCTGTGAGCATGGGTTTTCCATTACAAACCCAGTGTACTTTTCTGCACAATCAAAGGTTTTGCTGAGAAGATAAAGGCTCGGTACTGATGTACAGATGACGTACACACAGGCACGGACACACAAACACACACTTAGCTCCCCTTAAGGACCTGTTCATTAAAATCCCATTTGCTTATGCAGCTTTTAATCAGGTCTGCGATGGAAATATTGTACAGACAAATATGTGATATCCCCTTTTTTTTAATATCCTTGGTTTGTAATTTGAACAGATCCCAGTGAAACCATCTTTGTATCACAGAATTCAATGATCAAATCATTTAGGATTTGAAGACTGCCCTGAATTATGCGGCTTTTTGGTAATACTTGCCACCTGAGCATTTGTCTGGGCAAAACACTCTACATCTATCAAGATCGAAACTCCCTCAGATGTGATTCCCTGGACCACGGAGAGATTCCATTTGATCTCTCTTGGTGGAATTACGTCATCTACAGTGATGATGCTGGATAGGCTCAAACGTTCAGCACTCAAAATCACAAGATTTCATATCAATACACCTGCGATTTTGAACTCTTCCTGTTGCAACTGAATCCTGCATTTTTCAGAGTTTCTCATCAACCACATGAATCAGAAATTAATTTTAAAACAAAGAAACGCAAGCTGAACCCAGAAGATAGGCTTGAATGAAGGTTCCTAATATCATGTCCACACTGGGAATAAGGCAATGGTGGCACCTTACCTAGGTACCATGAGTCAAGTGATGAGCAAACCTTTGGATGATATATGTTAGCCCTCGTGATGGTGTAATGTCCAAGAAACCTTTTGCTCAGCTTTCCAAAGGCTGAATTTAGCCTGCCTCTCGCCACATGGTAGCAATTGAACAGTGAAAAGAGGCTGGTGACTCTTCTATCATGTCCTCCTACCTGCAGATACATTCTCCCAGCCCAGCTCCAAGCCCCGTCACAAAAGAGTGCAGAGCTGTGTTCATATCAAAAGGATTGCAGGGCAAAGAGAATAGGTAATTAAAAAGATTTGCAAAGAAGAAGTAAAAGGATGAGAAAAAAGTTGTTCTTCTGGGGAGCTTAAAACCAGATGAATAGACATGCTCTCTGGAGCACCCAGCATTGGAATATTCTGAATAGTTTAATAACTGGTAATAATCAATTAATGATCACTGGTAATAATGAGGTCCAGGCTTTCATTTTCTGTTAAGTGGCATAGTTGGACTTATTCTGAGATGATTTTCACCAAGTTTCTGACTCAGCAGGTCCCGCAGCACCCATCCTGATTTATAGCAGCTTTTAGCGTAAAAAATGGATGGCTTTGATCCAATTGATTTCTTTGAATCCAATGGGATAAATAAGCAGGCATGAGACCAGGTTTGTAAGAGCAAAGGACAGTTATTATAACTTTTTTTTTTTTTTGCCTCGATATCGCAATGTGCGTCTAGAAATGGGTATCAGACTGTGCCAAATGTGGTGTTGGCCTGGATAGGCTTTATTCTGATATTGGATTTACTGCTGTACTGCCAGCTTTTCTGCCATGAGAGCGGGAGACCAGTCGCAACATCTAGGGAGTGTTATTTGTTTTCGGATACCTTCCCTGGGTTTCCCTGGTTTGGTAGGCTTTCTGATTTCTTTTTGCCTTTTTCTATTTTTCTTCTCTTTTTTCTTTTTTTTTTAAAGGCACGGCTGAGGTTACTTCTGTTGATGCATGGCCCAGATGCGTCCTAGGCTGCTCTGAAAGCTGGTAAATGAGTAAAGCTGGGCTTTGGGATTGGAAGGGATGTTAAGGCAGTTGTAGTCACACATTTCGAGCAGGGGGTGTACGCGTGTGTCAGGGTACACATATTTGATGCTTTAAGAATGACAGCTTTAAGCACATCTATTTGTTGTGAAAACCTGCTTAAACAGAAAAAGTTAAGGAGAATTAGGAGCCCTTTTAAGAGCACTTTTCTAGATATCTGCAAACCCATAAATGAAAAAGATGACCAGAGCACTAAAAAAAAAAAAAAAAAGGCACAACTAAACAAAACCAACAACCACCAAGCAAAGACAAATAAACCAATATCTACAGAACCCAACAACAGCCTGTTTTAGAGGGAAAATAAAAGCTGTTGTACAGATACGGACAAAGGATAAATTGATAGCAACCATTTCAAATTAAAAGCTTGAAAAAGATAAGAGGAAAAAAAGAAGATGTAAGAATTTTATTGTCCAGGATGGTTAAACTGAATAAAAAGGAAAATTTAGAGTACACTAAAACCAAAATAAATCCTAATGGTATTGGTTGGTTACTAGGTAGAAATGACAGATTTATTTATAATAATGCAGAAATTTCAATAAACGCCTGTATTCGGTAATTGGAAGAGCGCCTGGTTACTTAATCCACAGCCCAGGCTAATGAAATACTTTTCATTACACCAGCAACTAGAAATCATGCTATACATCATCTAATAAAGTAAGATGGTTTTAAGAGAAACAAGACGGAGCAATTTTGCATGCAAGGGTTTTAAAAGAGCAGGGTAAGGCTAATTGGGGATCATTGCTCTTTTTGTTTAAAAGGGGTGGAAGTGCTCCCAAAATCTGGAGAGTGTAAGCCCAACAGCTTCACTCCAGAGCCATCCGCCTCACATCTGTCTTAGGCACAATAACGCACCATCTGATACGGGATCCAAAAATTAAGGGATTGTGGGTAATATTATGATTATAATTGAATAATAGCATACTGGTTAAAAAGGAGGAATTAATAGCAATCAACTTATGGAAAATAGATCTCATCAAGCTAAATTAATACTTTCTGTAAGAATACAGAACCGGTTGGTAGAGTCTGAGCATTTGCCATTATTTGTACACATCGTAAACAAGGCATTTGTCTTGGTGACAACGAATAAACAGAATGACTGGCTAATGAAGTTCTTGGAAATATAGGCGGTACATATAGGGGATAATACGGAATTCGTATCCCCGCTGAGATTGGCCTTGGATCTCTCGGTCCTTTCCAAGGAGGATGCTGGTAAATTGCAGAAGGTACATGGAAGAGACCAGAGAAGGATGTCTCATCCTGAGAGTCTCTAAGAGATGATGTGACTTAGCTCAGTGAAGAGCTGACTACCCAGGGAAGGCAGATTTCTGTCCCATCAGCTGGATGGACACGCAGGAAGGTCCAGAAATTTGGAAAACCCTGGATGGGTGCCAGAAAAAAACCTGTTCTGTGCGTTGCTGACAAACTCTATAGTAAAATTAGTTTGGCTTTTTTTTTTTTTTTTTTTTTTTTTTTTTTTTTTTATCTATGGAAAGTGCTTTAATACAAAAGTAAGATAATTCGTGAAGGCTCAACATCATGTGTTAAACTGGATCCGAGAAGATAATCACAACCGAATCAGCAGCGTGTGCTGATGCTGTGTTGGTACCCAGCCCGTTTGCTCTGCTTCCTCGCAGAGCGGTGGAGGGAGGCGGAGGGAGGCTCTATCCCGTTGTGTGAGGAACAGGTCAGTGTCTGCACGGAGTCAAGACCTGCAAAAAAACCCTTCTCAACAGCTCAAGGCAGGTCTGCTGGAGTCAGCAGTACAGAGAAGTCCAGGCCATCTGTGATACACCTAAGGCTGATGAGCATCTTATCTCCATCTGGAGCTGCCTTGAGCTTGCTGCTGGCATTTTGCCTAGGTTCCTTCCTCTGAGGATGGTCAGAGAGGGGACATCTTACACCCATGTTCCTCCAGTGAAGGCATACGGCCCTTTTGCTCTGCCTCCACAGCCTGCTCCAGACTGCAGTGAAGCCCGGGTTATCTGTATGGATCCTGACCTTCTCCCCGTCCATTTCTGCACTTACTCTCCGCATTTGCACCCCGTACGAGACCAGGTTTCAGGAGAGTGGTCTGGACAGGACATAGCAGCAACGGGTGGAAAATTACTGTAAAAATAAGCAATGGGTGTAAAACGACTGTACCCGGGCACACAACGCAAAGTGTGAGATTCCCTTTTTCCCTGGCTTAGCCCTTAGTGCTCACGAGGAGATGGGGCTGCAGTAACTTTTCCTGACAAAACCATCCCATCTGTGGGACAAGGTCAACCTCACACGGAGCCTTCCTCACTTAGGAGCCCCTCCCCATTCTGCTGCTCTTCCCCAGCCTGAAAGAATGCCGTGAGAAAGCAGGGACTGTGTTCCTTTGATTTCTTGAGGTCCCTCTGGCCATCAGGCAGGGGCATCCTTGGCATGCCCTGAGCTCTGGGGGCGCAGGGGAGGTCTGGGTGGGGGTCCCCTCGTGGCCTACGGAGACCCTGGCTCCAGAGAGATGGGTGGGGGAGGGAGAGCTCAGGGGATTGGGGTGGGGAGAAGGAGGGACTGGTTCCTCTGGAGTAATTGAGAGGGATCGTGGAGACAGTGTGGGGGAGGACTGGAGTCACAAATGGGATAATTGGTGTGGGGAATGTCTGTATGGGGCAGTGGGGTGGGGTGGACACGTCTATATGGGATGCAGGGCAGGGGCGTGGGGGGGAATATTGGGTGAGGGATGGGGCTATAGCGGGGAGCAAGCTGTATATAAGGTCTGTGGGACAGGTCTATAGGGTTATGCACCCCTATATGGGATATGTGGGGGAGGGCTATAGGGTTAAGGGGGTGTATATGGGGTATGTGGGACAAGGCTATAGGGTTATATATTCACATAGAGGATATGTTGACAGGGCTATAGGATTATGCGTCCTTAAATGGGGTGTATGTCACTGGGCTATAGGATTATCCATTCACATAGTGAGTGACTGGGACAGGGTTACAGGGTTAGGAAGGTGTATGTGGGACATGTGGGACAAGGCTATAGGGTTATGCATCCGTATATAGGATGTGTCGGATGGAGCCCTAGAATTATGCATCCTTACATGGAGTGTATGTCACAGGGCCATAGGGTTATGCAGCCCCATAGTGGGTGTGTGTGACAAAGTTATAGGGTTAGGGACACGTGTATGGGAGATGTGGGATAGGACTATAGTATTACGCATCCTTACTTGGAGTGTATGTCACAGGGCTATAGGGTTATGCATTCATCTAGTGGGTGTGTGGGCCAGGGTTATAGGGATAGGGATGTGTATATGGGAGATGTGGGACAAGGCTATAGGGTTATGCATCCATATATAGGATAGGCAGGACGGAGCCTTCGAATTATGCATCCTTACATGGGCTGTATGTCACAGGGCTATAGGGTTATGCATCCACATAGTGAGTGAGTGGGAAAGGGTTATAGGGTTAGGGCGGTATTTATGGGACATGTGGGACAAGGCTATAGGGTTATGCATCCATATATAGGATATGTGGGACAGGAGTAAAAGGATCTGGAGGACAAACCTGGAGGAACGACTGAGGGAACTGGGGTTGTTCAGCCTCGAGAAGAGGAGGCTGAGGGGAGACCTCATCACCCTCTACAACTCCCTGAAAGGAGGGTGGAGAGAGATGGGGGCTGAGCTCTTCTCCCTGGGGACAAGGGATAGGACAAGAGGAAACGGGTTCAAGTTATGTCAGGGCAGGTTTAGATTGGATATCAGGAAACATTTTTTCCCTGAAAGGGTTATTAAACATTGGAAGAGGCTGCCCAGGGAGGTGGTAGATTCCCCATCCNGCCCACACGGTACACGTGAGCTGTGGGGTGAGGGTGCGGTATATGGGGCGAGCGGGGCAGGGCAGGGAGGAGGAGTGCGTGGGGCGGCTTTACACGGCTGGGGGGGGATGGAGAGGGCTCAGCGCGGTGACCCGCGGGGGCGGACCAGACCTAAGAGCAGGACCTCCAGAGCTGCGGGTCCTGTGGGTGGAGGTGGGTGATGCTGGGGGTGGNATTCATCCTACAGGGAGTGTATGTCACAGGGCTGCTATAGGGTGTGTGGTTGTGGGGGCTATAGGGTTATGCGTGCACACGTGGGACACATGAGCTATGGGGTGAGGGTGCTGTATATGGGGCGAGCGAGGCAGGGCAGGGAGGAGGAGTGCGTGGGGCGGCTTTACACGGCTGGGGGGGGATGGAGAGGGCTCAGCGCGGTGACCCGCGGGGGCGGACCAGACCTAAGAGCAGGACCTCCAGAGCTGCGGGTCCTGTGGGTGGAGGTGGGTGATGCTGGGGNCTCTCCCCTTCCCCTCTTCCCCTTCCCGCAGCTTTGCGGGGGGAACACACACGCCCCCCCCACATCGGGGCTGCTGGTGCTCCGCTTCCTCCCTTTCCTCCCATCCCTCCATCCCTGCGCTGGGTCTTTGACTGTAAATACCGTTAAACATGGGGGGGACACACGTTTAAACCCAACCCTCCCCCCCC
>VXBO01000654.1:120433-139053 GCA_013400135.1 Rhinoptilus africanus
GGTGGGGAGGGTAGGAGGAAGGATCGTCCTGCGCCGCCTCCCTCCCTCCCCTCCACATCTCACCCGTGTCCCCCTGCCTTTGGGTGCTTCTCACCGCTCCACGCTTTTTTGTGGGGGTGAGGGAGGCGTCCCCCCCTCCAGAAGAAAGGGCCGTGGAGGGGAAGAGTTGTGAAGTTTTGGCCGCTGTCTGTGACACGAAGCCGCGTCTCGGACGGAGCCTTCGGAAAAAANTTCTTTTCTTTTTTTTTTTTTTTTTAAAGTAGTTCATCCCTTTTTGGACAGTTCCCAGGTTCGTAAAGCAAAGCTCCCCTCCCCTCCACCTAGCGCTTCTCCATCTGCCTGGGCACTGGGAGTTACTGGGCCCTTGCAATTATTTACTAATTATGCCTCGCTTGTTAAATGCGGGCTTAATTCATCGAAAGGGGAGGGGAAAGGAAGAAAGGAAGGGTGATGGTGGTAAAGGCGGGGGGGGGATCACATTTTCCAAGATGAAGGTTTGGTTTATTATTAGAAACACTAATGTATTTGGTCCACTAGTTACCATGGAAACAACATCTGCACTGAAGTGGTTTTAAAGACACAGCGTTGGTTGTGTTTGCCCGGGCCCGTGCAGGCCCAGCCCCTACGGCGTTGTGAAACGAGCTTTGGGGCATCGGGCAGAGCCGCTCTCGGGGTCCTCTTGAGAGAAGCACCGAGCTTCTGCTCTTGGTAGAGATACGCTGGTTGAAGGGCGCTCAAAAGTAAGACCAGAACCGGCTTCCTGCTTGGAAGAGGCCTGGAAGAAGCTGGTTGTATTGATGCTGGCGTCCATGTACCCATCTTTTTCCATGAATTGTTGTTTCCATCGGGCAGGTGGGGGTCTGTGTGAAACTACGCAGTTAAGGAGGTAGCCCGCTGGGCTAGTGTTCTCCAGGAGTGGTACCCAGCCTTCTCAAGGGTACCACTGGACCCATCATCTGCAGCTCTCTGCCCTGCTGCTCCGTACCTGCCGCATGAGCCTGCACGGCTGTGTCCTGCCAGCAGCAAGGCTTCACCCTTCAGCTCAAGCTAGAGCGGCTTAAGCACCTGAACTCCAGAGGTTGTGGTGGCCACCAGGATGGTGGATGGGTGAGCCTCGTCCAGCAGAAGAAGGACTCTCTGCTGTTGTTGCGAGGAACCCGGTCCTGACAAAGTTTAGGGAGGTTGCGTGCCGGGAGAAAATAGATTGTGATTTCTGCTGCGGGAATACTTTGAAGGTGAAGCCTGAAATGAAGCCGGCCCAGGCGTGCAGCTGAGCTGCTGGTGAAGGTCCTCTGCTGATTAGTCTTCTGTCAGTGGGCAGAGGACCAGGCAGTGTGAGAAGAGAGAAAAAATTCTTCGGCTTGGCTAAAGCAGAAGTTTCTCTAACGGAAGGCTAAATCTTTACGTTCATGCGGTGCTAGCTAAGCAGCTAGGGAAAAAAAAAAATGGTTAATTTGACATGGCCAGATACTGCTACTCCCTCAGCTCTCAGTGTCTGGAGTGTTATCTGGATAACACAGGGTTGGTGTAAGGTGTTATCATCAGCGCAAGTATTTTCACATCTGAGAGAGGGCTTGGCTGCAGGAGGATGCAGCTTCCTTCCCCCAGGCATGTTTTATTATATCTGCAACTAACCTCTCAGCTGGTCCTTTGGGGTTTAGGCCTAAAATTGCTTTTTTCGTCCTCTTTCCAACTCTACTGGCTGCTGGTTGGGTTAAATTTTCATAACTCATTTTTTTCCCAGCCTGGGGTCAACTCATGAGCATCAGGATGAGTCCTTTAACTATGCTGGCAGGAAAGCTGAGGCCTGGCTACTTTCTGAATCCCCCTACTAAGCAAAGCCCAGGGTTTGTTGATGCTGTGGAGCGTTGTTCATCCAGATCCTCGTGGTACCACCTTCAGTTTCCTGACCGGGTGTCATTTTGAACAAGCCCACGCTGCCTCCCTTCCCAGAGGTGGCATCTCATCATCGTTGGTGTCTGCGGTGGTGACATTTATAGTGCAGTTTTTCATGTGCCTTTGGAGCTCTCAGGACAAGAAGCTTCGTCCGCCTGTGTCATTAATATTATTTATTGCTATAAATCTCCCTTCTGGAGTCTTTGGCCCTGGCAGTCTGAAATATTTGTAACCCTGCTATGAGCATGGCTTCTTTGCAGTGAAAAAAGACCAGGAAAGACTTGTGGGGGGTGACTGGTGCTGCCCAGGTGGCCAATTCGGACTTGCCAAGGACAGTTTCCCTGACTGGGTCCTGAGATTTGCTCATGTGGTGGGGAAAGGAAGCAGTTCTTCCTTGATTTCAATGAAGCTAGGAGCTGAAAGTGCTGGTTTGAATTGGTTTTGCAGGCAGGCATCATTAAACCATGACGGAGCTGTTAGTCTCAAAAGTTAAGTTCAAATTTGACTCTTTCTCTGGCTCCAGTTTCTCTATTTTGACTAGGCGGAGGCAGCCTTTTGCACTGGTGCAGCACCATTGCTGTTTGGCCATCATGAAAGATTAAAACCTCTCAGATTAAGGAAATCAGACAAGCTTTTTTGCGTCTGTCTTTTCATTTTGGTTTTATATCATGCCTAGCTTGGTCGGGCAACGGGATTGACATGCTATACCTGCATAATAGCGGTGCTAATAGAGAATAAGGGCAAAAGGAAGCTGCACAGCCAAGTGTTCAAACTAAACCTTTGCAAACCACAGCCAGTCCAATCAAGAGTCTTGTAATGGTGTTTTTTTCACTATTTCTTAGCATTCTTGGCAGTTTGTTGGAGATGGGAAGGAAAGAGAGAGCGAGCCTGAGGATGTACAGGAGAGCCTTTTACTCTTTGGTCGTCTTGTTTGAGTTTGGCTTGTGATGTCTCTCCTTAGAAAACATCCAGCTCATGATTGGCCTTTATAAAGTCAATCAAGCTTTGAAGCTTGGTTCTTACAGCACTTAGGACCGCAGTAAGACCATACATATATGGGCTTTCTGCCCTCTGTCCTCATCCGCAGAGATGAGGCTGATCAATCGGGCATCTGAGCTTGGCTCCTAGTTCTAGTGTTAGCGAAGGTTTAAAGGTGCTGGTGGCAAGAACTTGGGTGGATGCTGAGTTTGTTGTGTACGTGCTGAATTTTTGGAGCATCTTGTCTGCATAATGGTGTTTAATGACAGGCGTATGATTAGCTGGAAGGATTGTACAGCACCTGTGTATTTTGGGGGGCTGTATTGTGGCAGACCAAACTATGGAGCTGACTTGTAAGGGTGCTGGTAGGGCTGGTGAGTGTATGCCATGACCAGCCCTGACCCTATGAATTCCCAAGGTATTGCAGGAAGCTTTGTTCATTGTTATCTCCAGTTTGCCTAAATGCGAGACACTTTTCGTGGTGTACCTCTTACCCATAGGGACAACGGTTTCTGAGCTACTCTCTCAACCTCTTTTCCCTGAAAACGTCCTGATGTTGTGTGTAGAGCAGAGGAGAAGAAATCCTTTTTACTCTGGGGGAATAACGAAGCATGGAGAGTAGACTTGCGGTGTACAACTTTGCTGAACAGGCTGGGGGAAAGGAATTAACGTGCAGATCTGTTGTGGTCTTTCTGTATCTTGAAGATCTTCCTTCTGTAAAGATTGCCTTGTGCTATGGGAGGTGTATGCACTTCAGGGAGAGTGGTCAGACACAAGGTGGGTTATTTTAAGGTCCTAAAACTCTACAGGGACTCCCTTGCACAGGGACTAAATCCCGGTTTTCCAGCAGCACGCTTTTCCGTCGGAAAAATATTGACGTTAATGAATTAAAATATTTTGTAAGGCTGCAGCATTTCTGACAACTTTTTGATGGAAAATTATAGCAGCGTTTCACTTAGAAAAGACCAGAGCACTTTATTTGAACATTTTATGAACATTTTAACATTTATATTCTACTGTCGTTTATCACGTGAGATTTGGAGTCTGGATAGGAACAGCCAGTTCTCACGTTCACAATAGTTTTCAGGTTTCATTAATAACGATGCTGCTTCTCCTGCAATATTAACTCTTTGATTCAAAAGTTGGACTTTTCTGCTGACAGGAAGTTCTCGGTTTTACCCAGCTTGAAGTCTTAAGGCATCAAACTACTGCCAGGTTGCCCAGAAGAGGTCAAGGGAAGAGTTTGTTTGACTGGTGTATCTGTGAGTATTGGCTGAGAGCTGTTTCTCTGCCTGTAAGTTGAAATCGTGACCTTGGGCTGATCACTTCATTGTTTCCTGCTTCCATTTTCCCAGCTGCAACACCCTTGCAGGTGACATCCCAGGCTTTGTGCATCCGTGTTTGCACAGTGCCCCAAACCTGAAGGGTGCTACAGAAAGCACCAAGTGCCCTCATTTCCCTGGGAGAGCATTAGAAGCCTCTGTTTGCTCTGTTTGCAAGAGCTGTGCCAGGGTGAACATTGCTGAGCTGCAAACATTTTGGCTTTTGAGGTCCAAATCCTCTCCCGCGCTTCTGCTGTTGGCACCTCTTCCTGCAATCACCCTGTCCTCTCTGGGATGTGTCTCTCAGGAGCTGATTGTGACTCCTGCTGTGGAGCTCTCGAGTGGGAAATGCTTCCTAAAATTTTCTGGAGATCTATGCTGTTAGTGCTCGACTTTCCCTGGCTACAGAGAGGCCAAAGTGGGAGTGAGGAAGGGACACTCCGGCTGGACTCCCGCCTGTCTCAGGAGAGCTTTGTGCTGAGATTGGAGAAGGTTATGGTGTAAGTGTTGTTGGGGATTTCTGGGGTTCGCCCATCTCCTGCTCGACAGCGGGAGCAGCAGCTGTGTTTTCTCAGTTGTACTTTTCCCTGAGGTCTGTGGCAGCCCGTAGGAGCAGGCTGTGATTCTGCAAATCACAAGCTTGTCTTTCCTTTGCTCAGCAGGGATGCTCTTTTCACTAAACCTAGTATAGTCCCCCTGAGTTTCAGCAGGTGTTGATAGCGTGGAGAAGATAGAATACGAACCAGCTGGGCAGACAGTTTTCCCCTCCTACTCTCTCTCGTAATATGATTAGGAAGTAGAGAGGACGTGTGATGCTCTTAGATGGCCAAATGGGCCAGCCCGCAGTCTCGCTTGCTCTGAAAAGAATTGCATTATTTTCCAAATGTGGCCTTTCATCAGAGGGGGGTGAATTGGGATCCTGCATCGTCGCTTGGCTGGAAATCACCTGCTCTTTAAAGGTTTGCTTTGTCATCACTGACCCGAAGTCGGTCAGTAGGCATTGCAGAGCGAATTTGGGCTAAATCTCATCTGAGTTTGGAGAGGACCCGGAGTCAATATAGAGATGATTTATGTTGTTTTTTTAGAGGAAGGGGACCACTGATAGAGCTTGTGCTGCACTCCAGGGAGCAGAAGAACCCTGGGTTTGTTATTTTGGTGGGAGATGTGAATGGAGATTGCCATTGCTATATGCTGTACGCATATGTCTAAGAAGGGATCCCATCGGTAAATAAGTGATGGGTGTTTGAACATATCTAGGAAAAGAGTCAGAGATGAGGGTGATAGGAAATACCTTTTAGTTCTGTGCTTCGAGGAGAGACAACACTTGAATATATTAAAAGAAGACAGGTAGCACGCAAGGTAATAATAGGAGGATTTGGCTCAGCATAATAAGCAGTCATCCAGCATCCCACCTCCTTCGCGACTCTCTGCAGATTCAGCTGTCTGTCGATCCAGCGGGTAGTTCGGTAGGTTTTCACAGCTGACAGTTTTCCACCGCTGAGTTTCTGTTCTGCGCTTGTGGAATCACTCGGGTCTTTAACCCACGCCGAAACTCCAGGTGGTGGGATTGCAGCCGCGTGGGTCTGCAGCTCTTCCCCCGCGAGCCGGAGCCAGCGAGCTCCGCACAGCCCTGGCAGTGACTCTTCTGCAGGCAAATGCTGCATCACCCTGTATCTCTTCATCTGAAGGGGACGTGGGAGAGGAACATGATCAAGTGGCTGGGAGCTTAAAACCGTTGTGGGATTCAGTGCTTCAGCGTGAGTAATACCGAGCCAAATTCACCCTTCGATGTAAAGGCAAGAGTTAACCGAATGACCCCAGGAGCACACCAGGGCTGAGGTTAGTCCCTTGTCTTCAGCTAAAATTAAAGACTCACCATCCGCGTCTGGGTTCCTGCGTGTCCAGGCATTCCTGAGGGGTTTGGTGCTTATTTTGAGCTGCAGTGCTTAATGGCTTGTTGCCATGAAGGCAGCTTAGCAAGTGTGACAGCTGCCCTATTACCCAGCCGCAGCTTACTGCTCTGTTAAAGGAGGTGTGGATTTAAGCCAGGACACCAGGCTCTTCCCACTTCCCACTTTCCCCTTTCCTAAGAGCTCAGAAAGCAGCTCTCAGACTCCGTGCATGCAAATTTGAGCCATCGAGGGCCAGAAATGTGAACAAAGTGGGTGAGCGGTACCTCTCCGGGATGCTTTGCTTTGTCTTCAAGCAGGATGACTGGTACGGTAATTGAGGGTGGGAGTGTGTGAGTATGTGCGTGGGAGAGGATGACGTGTCAGAACCGTGGTACTTCCATGCTGATGGTGAGCGGAGGTGAGCTCTGTGAGATGATTTGGCTCTTTTCTCAAGGAGAAAAGACTGAGGGGAAAGAGAATAATAGTCCTCAAATGGGTAGAAGGTAGCTGCGGAAAGGGAGTAATCTGCTTTCTGTGTCTGCTGGGGATAGGACTCAAATTGCAGTGAGAGAGATTTAATTTAGGCACAAGGGAAAACCTTCTGGCTGCGGGGATAGTCAAGCACCGAAAGCCTAGCCTGTGTCAGCAAAGGTTTTCTTGAACAGGCTGGCAATGGTTTAAATGGCTTTGAGGAAGGTGAATGGGTGAGCTGAGTCCATCAGGTCTTTTTCCCCTCTCTTGCCTGTAATAAAAGTTGGGGATGCTTCATCCATGGAAGTGTTCATGGCCAGGTTAGATGGAGCTTTGAGCAACCTGGTCTAGTGGGAGGTGTCCCTGCCCATGGCAGGGGTTTGGAACTAGATGATCTTTAAGGTCCCCTCGAACTCGAACCATTCTGTGATTCTATGATTTTATGATTCTAATTCTGTGTCTGCTCCTTGCTGTGTCAAAGAGGGAAATGTGGCAGAGGTGCGTCACGTTGCTGGGAGGTGGATGCATGGAATGGAGGCAGATGGAGAAGCCCTGGAGGGTTAGGGCACATAGTTGGAAAAATCACAAAGTTTTTCAACAATTGGAGCCACCGCCTTACCTGCGTTCTGTATCCAGCCGTATCTGTTGATACACCGTTAGTTTATATTTGCCGTGTGTCATTTGGACCACCACATCACCTGGGGGGTACTTAGCTGTGGAGCACTACTTCAAGCTGCTGAAGGAGCCACGAAGCTCACCCTGACCCAAAATAGGTGAAATGCAGCTGAAATTTCCATCTGAAATACAAGGATGCTTGGATACAGGCGGGTGTGGGGGCACATGTAAACAGCACGAGGGCATTAGTCATCGCGATCCGCAGTAAGTTGTGGCACATCTGCCGTTGTCAGGATTGTTTTGAAGGCATTGCACCAAGCAGGCTTTTACAGAGGAGGTTTGAAGCAAGAGCACTGGGTAGTTTTCTAAGTGGCTTTTGGGGAGCTTCTCCCAAGGCAGAGCACGGCGTGGGAGACATCAGAAAGGTGCTCATTAGAAAATGGTAACAAGTGGGTGATGGAGGCTGGGTTTCGTGGTCTCATCAGGGGTGGGAGTCAGCGCATTAGCACTAAATGAGATTATCTTCCTTTTCAAAGCACTTCAAGGACTGAGCACTTTGTGTTTAAAGAGTCAGTCGAGTTGTTGAGCATTGCCTGTCTTATATCATTCTGCACCCATCTCCATAGTACTTTGGTCTAGAAAAGCCCTTTTTAGGTAATATTGGCAAGCTGCTTCACCGCTGAGCCCTGTTGTACGCTGCCTAAAGGCTAAAGTTGCCCTTGAATTACCATGAAGAGAGACATGGAAATTAAGTCATTATTATTTTTTTTACAACAAATGTCTACTCATTTAAAACAAAATTGAATCAGTTTCTGAAAGGTTTGTGTCCTTCATACTTTTGCGATCTATGAATAGCTGAGTGGAGAAACCTAGTGGCAAGATTTTGGCAGTAATGGCACTTCGGAGGCAAAAATGGGCAGTATGTATGGAAAACAAATGTCAGACCTGTGATTATGCATATTTGAGCTTAAAAATTCACTCTAAATGTTAGGACTGTCTAATCAAAAAACAGGGATTATGCTGTGTGTGATAAAATCAGTCAAAACTAAGTCTGCAGCTTGAGTGCTCACGAGCCACCAGCCTTACTAACCAAAAGGATATACAGAATATATTCAATAAATCTGTGAAAGCAAAAGGACTCTTTTCCCACAAGCAAGACAATGCTTTCATTTTTCATGACAAATTGTTCTTTTTGCTCTTTTAAATATGGCAATCATGTCAGCCATTCCCCAGATGGGGAATATCGTACTACCAGGGCGAGTTTTGATCTTGTTTATATCAACTCGGTACAGTTGTAAATCCAGGGACTGTTACAGTTTTACTTCTCAGTCTCTCAACTGTCAGTGAGATGGGCATCAGTGCCAGAAGCTCATTCCTTGAGTGCCGCTTTGAGATCACTGTTCCATGTAGAGGGGTTTAGCACCACTGACTCCCCAGTAACCATCTGTGTATTGCACTGGGTGGGTGGAAGGAAACATGCTGCATCCCGCGGGCTTTTCAGATCGCAGTGGGAATAAAGTTGTCATTCTGATTCTATAACCGCTTAGCGATCATCTGCTAAATAACTGAAATCCCATCATCTCCTTTTGAGAAGCAAGCTTTAGCCAGTGAGCCCCTGAAAGCCTCTGAGGACTGATAATGAGATGGAGAAATCTTTTATTTCAAGGCTGTTGGGTCAACTTCAGTCTGAGTTTGGGTCAGGAGTCATTGCCAGTGCAGGGATCTTCGGTGGTTGAACAGTGAGAGGAGGGAGGCTCTGCCTAGGTCCTACAGAAGAGAAGTCACATCAGCAAAGGGACTGAATGAAGGCAGAGTTTAAGAGGTGTTTTAGCAATGGCTTGTGCAGTCGTTGCACAAGTGTTCATGGCTTGTGCTTTGGATGAAGCTTTTTCTCAAGTGCTGGTCTTCAACAAGCAAGGATATTAGAAGGAGAAAGGAAAGACAGGTGTTTGTTCTCCGTCGTGGTAGGCAGCAGGGTGATATGAGCATCTTTGGTAGAAGTCTTCCTCCGGGCACCGTTGCCACAGGTGGTCCTCCACTCCTCAGTCGCTCCAAAGGGCAGGATGCGTAGGGATGGGGGATGCAAGCGTTGCCCATGCTGTGGGTAGAGCTGCCGGTCTGGCATCACTCATCAGTAAAGTAAAGTAAAACAAACAGCGGGCTGTTTTGGAATAATTTGGTGAAATGCTGTCGCCTGGCATGGAACCAAAACACTGCTTAAATCAGGATAAACACAGTCTGGATTCCACCCTCATTTTCCATTCCCAGTCTGCCATGGAGTTATTTTATTTTAACTGTGTGTAAATCGTACCACATTTCCCTGCGAGGTGCTCAGCACTGCTGCTGGGAAGTTACTACAGACAAGGGCACATCTGTGAAACCAGGGCAAGACGGGTAACGCAAATACCAGCTTGCAAATCAGTTATGGACTTTGAATTGATTGTCCTTTGCATAGTACAGGGAAGGGACAATCCCAAGCAGAAAGGAGAAGGCTCATTTTTTAATGTAGTTAGAGCATGTGTACATACCATAAAATAATGCTGGTAATAGTAATAATAATAATAATATTACTAATGATTAATTCCATAGCAAAGGCTCTATCACTGTCCTGTAATTGTCCCTACTGTCTAATTGTTATAATGCTCCCTGGATGTGTCTTGGCTTGTGCCAACTAGCGATGTCCAGATGTAGATGTGAGGGTGGCATATGCATGAATGCTTCACTAGGCAGTATTGACAAGCCCCCTCTGTTCTGAGTGGTGGATTTGTATGAATGTTATCTATACCTTATCACTTCATCTCAGGGCTGTGGAGTGGGTCCTGTGTCATTTTATTTTCTAGGACTGACAGAGATGGAGTGATGCTGGTTACCGCGGCTATGTACCGGCATAGTACGCTCTGACAGGGGTACTGCACAATCTGATTAAAGTCCACTTCTGCCTCTATTGTCTCAGAGGGAAAGAGCGCGTACCCATAGAGGAATAAGCCCTTTTGATTATTACCAGCTTTATTGTGGAGAACAGTTCTATTTTCTCTTTGACGTGCTTTAAAGAGAAAGGCTGGAAGAGAGCGAGTCTTACCATATGCACGAAAAGCAAAACAGACACTCCATCTGTCTAGCTCACAAACAGTTAAGGAAAAAATCTCTCTCCTCTCTCTCCTCGGTACCTCCCCATGGTAATATTGCACAGCAGAGAATGAGATGCGGGTGCTTGATTGTCCTAACATAGCCCTAGGAACCCCCTAAGGCATTTACACATATCAGAAATCTAAGTTGAATTAAGCTTTGGAAAAGAGATGGAGAGCAGTATTATTCTCTTCCATTTCCAGAGGGTCAAAATAGGCCCCTGAGAAGTTAAGGCCAGTGTTTGCAATCTAAAGCAGATTGGTTGAGAGGACTTCGAAAAGATTGGCTTAAATGATGGAGCCATGCATACACAGTTGACCTGCTGGCAAGGTGGGAATAGACCCCCAACGGTCCTCGCTTGTGGACCCCTAGCTGGTTCCCAAATCACAGGTCAAAGAGGGATGCAAAGTGGCTCGTGGCTACTCATCAGAGCCCCATTAAAAAGTGATTTCAGTAGCTTGGACAAGCAAAGTGGAAAGGGGTGGGGAGGGAATAAAGCATTGTGTATTTAAAATAATGCTAGTGAATAAGTTTGGGAACAGCTGGCTAAGCAGGAAGAGTATCATCCTTAGAGTTAATATGAGCCTGATCCAGCCCTCCTTGATATCAGGACTGGAAAATGAGGTATTGAGAGTGCAGTTTGGTAGTTCGAAGAGTGGCAGCAAGCTGACCGTGGCGTTGACGACTGGCAGGTAGATAATGCATCCTGTTAACTCCTGTAATTCCCCACCAGCCTGAAGGAAATTATCCTGACAGTTCCTATTAACAAGAGGCCATGTGACCATTCCTCTGCCATGAGAGCTTCATCAAGACCGTTTACTAAATGCAGATTGCCATGTTGTATCTTGAGAGCAGACTCAATACCGAATGAAGAGTTAGCAATCGTTAATAAATAGTAGCATGTTAAGATGTCTCTCTGGGTGATTTTTGTGTACAGTAATTACACGGAATTGCCTGTTAGACTGGCCAAATTACATAAAAGGGGCCCTCAGCTCCACAAATGCATTCCCGATAATGGGTGACTATTAGCTTTGACATGAGAAGCCTGTAGTTATGATATGAAGGAAGCAAAAAGAGGTAGTAATTCTCTGGATCTGTTTTGCAATGAGATGGGCTGAGCTGGGGAGGATGTCAGGTTGTTCCAGAAAGAAGTTGTAAAAAAATTATTTATCAAAAATACCACTAAATTATCTTCATGCGGGGATCTCAAAGCCCTCAGAGATGAGAAGACGGAGAAGAGAAGTCTCTGGGGGGACCTGATTGGGGTCTTTCAGTGTATAAAGTACCATAAGAAACATGGAGAAAGACTTCTTGCCAGGTTTTGTTCAGGGTAGGGTTAATTTTCTTCATAGTAGACAGTATGAGGGTATGTTTTTGATTTGGAATGAAAACAGTGTTGATAACAGTGAAGAGATATTTGATTTGAGATGATACAGTATTGATAGTTTTCATTTTTACTGGGCTGTGCTTATACAGAGTCAAGGTCTTTTCTGCTCCTCATGCTGTCCCACCAGTGAGTAGGCTGGGAGTGCACAAAAAGTTGGGATGGGAAACAGCTGGGACAGCTGACCTTAACTGACCAAAGGGATATTACAGACCATATGATGTCATGATCAGCCATAAAACTGGGGAGTGAAGGTTGTCAGGGATTGCTGTTGCTCAGGGACTGGCTGGGCATCAGTTGGTTGGTGGTGAACAATTGTTTTCTTTTGTATCACTTGCTTTTCTTCAGTTTTGTTTCTTTCCCCTCTCTCTTTATTAGTTTCCCCTTTGTTTGCTTTTTTTTAATTATTAAACTGTCTTTATCTCAACCCTCGAGTATTTACTCTTTTACCCTTCTATGTCTCACCCCATTCTGCCAGCAACTGTGTGCTGCTTTGCTGTCCAGTGGGGTTAAACCATGACAGCAGGACTTGTAGTGACGGACACTGGAACAGGTTTCCCAGAGAAGCTGTGGATGCCCCATCCCTGGAGGCATTCAAATTCAGGTTGAACAGGGTTTTGAGCAACCTGATCTACTAGAAAGCGTCCTGCCCGTGGCATGAGGGTTTGGACTAGATGATCTTTGAAGGTCCCTTCCAACCCAAACAATTCTCTGATTGTATGAAAAAATGATTTGGTGCCTCCTCATTGTTCCTTTGCTTTGAGTTGAATTAAGCCTGTAGTCTCTCTGATAGTGCTGACCAACGGAAAAAGCTGCTTTCAGGTGTGGCCCAATCCTGCCTTCACTAAATCCCTACGACTTCCCTTAGTTTGAGGTTCACCAAAAAAACCTTGTGTCCTGCTCTTCATCTCTCCATGTCTTGCAATTAGTGCAAAAAATATGTCTTCCGGGAGATGAAAACTGAACCTTCCCGTGAGAAGCTTCAGTGTGAAAGCTACACCTTTGTCAGCTGAGTTGTATCAAGGGGAGACCTCATCACCCTCTACAACTACCTGAAAGGAGGGGGGAGAGAGATGGGGGATGACCTCTTCTCCCTGGGGACAAGTGATAGGACAAGAGGAAACGGGTTCAAGTTATGTCAGGGCAGGTTTAGGTTGGATATAAGGAAACATTTTTTCACGGAAAGGGTTATTAAACATTGGAAGAGGCTGCCCAGGGAGGGGGTAGATTCCCCATCCCTGGAGGTGTTTAAGAAAAGGGTAGATGTGGTACTTAGGGACATGGTTTAGAAGTGGTTTTTGTCAGGGTAGGTTAATGGTTGGACTTGATGATCTTAAAGGTCCCTTCCAACCTCACTGATTCTATGATTCTATGATTCTAAGAGCCTTGTTCTCACCCCAGTGAAGGTATCATAACGTCACTCATGATCAAACTCCCTAAAAGATACCATATATTGTTGCCGATTGCTGACCTCTGGGGTGGCTGCTCTCCTTTTGTCTGGTAGTTCTATTGGGGTAGAATACATGGCTGGTGCTTTATCATACCACTGCAGTATATAGAGTCTAACCAAAAGGGTATTAAAAAAAAAAAAAAAATCAATTCAGGATTTTTTGGGAAGATGACAACAGCACGTTCACCTCTTCAGCTCTTCTCAGTTGTTTTCTTACAGCACTGACTTACACCTCTTTGTTTAGAAAGCTGTTTGCTTTTGTGAGTACTGCTAAAAGCATTATTTTCCAGCCATTTTTACAACCAGCTCTCTGCTGTGACAAGAGTTGTCCAACCAGCGACAAAATCAATACAATGTGGCTTAAAAGACTTCTCAAGAATTTTGAAAAGCCTTTAGGCCAGTGGCAAAGTCAAATGGTTCCTGAACAATTCTTGGAGTAAATCACACCCACCCAGTCCAGTCCTTTGTCAGAAAAGTGGAGTGAGTCGCGTTGCTTTGAGCTGATGACTTGCTTGATCTTGCGAAGACAAATGTAAGGGGCAATCTAGTCCCAACCTATAGGTATCAGAGGGGTAATTAGAAAAACTAGAAAACCAAAATCCTCTCACTCATGCCTGATGATTTAGCGGGGGGAAAAGCCACAAACTGTAGCTTGTGAGGTTCAAGTGCCACCTTAGGAAAAACCCTACCACCAGGAGAGTGGGGTGGCCCTGGAAAGGTCACCAGAGGGGTAGCAGCTCTCCGTCTTTAAGAATTTCCAAGACTCATCAAGACAAAACCATGGCCAATCTCACCTGATAGTCCTACTCCAAGCAGTAAATTAGATTAGAAAGCTCTAAATGTCCCTTGCAGCCAATACTTCTGTAATTCTCTGACTTCATGAGTCTTCAATTTCAAACGTGCAGGAAGTCAGGCTCAAGGCAACCATTCTGAACAGCAAACACATTTCTAAAAACAGACAAAGCCCAGCATTCCCAATTCTAAACTCATATCTCTGTGTTTAATTTGGGAACAAAATCAATGGTTTAATTTTTCGATGGCTTTGTTAGTATGATGTTGTACCTATAAAGACTTTGTTCATCCTTGATATCAAGGATGGAAAAAGCTGAAAGAGCAGCTTGCTTGTAAGGTCTCAGGCAAACTGCATGGCATTAAGAAATACCATTTTTGACTGTGTTCTAATTGGAGCCTGTTTGACCCTGGAGCCAGAACAGGGTAATGGAACAAGCACAACTTGAATGAAGTCGCTTTTCACAGCATTGTGCAGAAAGCAAATGAAGGGAAGAGAAATGTAGAGAATGTAAAGAGGGGAGAGCCACAGAGATGCATTAAGAGCAAGAAGAAAAGGCAGAATATGTCATGTAAAATGGCCAAAGGAAGAGAGGAAAGAAAACAAAGGAGAGAAAAATATGAGGGAAAAAGAAAAGAAGGAAATAGAAGAAAAGAAGAAGGAAGCAAAGTGAAATGGTAAAGAAAAGGAGGAGTGTCCTGCTAGGCAGAGGGATGAGGTGGTAGGACAGCAAGCAGCCCCAGGCAGTGGCACTCGTTATTTCCATCCCAGATGATGTCATTGATTGCTTTCCTCGTCCCTTGTCAAGCTTGGTGACAGAATTGCAGGACTTGCAACTTATAACAACCTGCTCTATTCCTGCTTGGCCCAGGCAAAAACTTTCTGTCCAGCTCCAACTGGGCATAGATTCATCTGTGTTTCAGGGTGCTTCTGGACGGGACTCATCAGAAGACACAGGGAGGTGGTGAGGGGCAGGGCAGAGTCTGGGCCACGTGGGACCGTCTCGGATCCAAACACATGGAGGCCCTGTTCCTGGCCTGTCTTTTTCAGACAACCAGTTTGTTCCTCAGCTGTGGTGCTGGGAAACTCCCCTAGGACTGCTTTCTCTCTTTTTCTCTCTTTCTCTCTGGAGAATGCCTTGCTGTTTTTTCTGTTGGTAGCATTATTACTTTTTAAACCAATCTTGCTTTTCCCACTCGTTCTCCTCCAAGGAAATTTCCCTTGCAAGGCTCAGATCCTACAGCATCCGACCACCTTCTGTCAGGGGGTTTAATTAGTCAGAAGAAATAAAGCAAACGATGCTTCGTTTGCCAAAGGGAAGAAGTGGGGGAGGGGGAAAGGAAGATGAGGAGGACATAGAAACCTTGATAATGAAGAAAGCAGAATTCTAAACTACATGGGCCTAAACCTTTAGGATTTATTATTCCCAAAGGAGAGAGCTCCTCTTCTTATTGCAACCAGTGTTTTTGGTTATCCACCCCCGTGATGCCAATAAAAATCCCATCAGGACTGGACCAACCTTCCCTTCTCTGTAGGGAGAAGGGATGAGCTTCATAGCATCTCTTCAGCACAAGTCCTTCCAGTGGGCACGAGTTTTGTGAAGGTTTGGCTGAAGGATAAAGAAGGAGGTGCACATCAGAGTCTTTTCTGTGGGAAGGGCTGAAGATAGACACCTGCTATTACCCACAAGTCTGGCTTCCACTTGGCTAGTCATCATTTTTGTAATGCCTTGCCAATGAGCAAATATTTGACCTAAGAATGGTCCAGTATATGCAATCTCTAACTTGGCTCATGGAAGATCAAGGAGAGGGTTTTGGGTGATGTGGGAAAAGGGATAGGGAAGGGGGTGAAAGAACCTGAGGTTGTTGGGAGTGGAGGGATGTCAGAAAGGATGCGGAAGGGAGGGGACTTAGGGTAACTGTGTTGGAAATATAGGTATGTAGTCTGCTTATCTCTTAAAATCCAAACTCCTTTTCTTCAGTTGCTCTTGGATAGTTTAGGAATGATTTATATGTTGGGCTTTTTTTGCTTTAATAGAGCTCCTCCCCCACTTTTATCCAGTTACCCATGAAAAGTCAGTGAAATGAGACCTACTTAAATCAAATGTCACAATCGATGCTCATCCCAGGCCACCATTTGTGCGATGTGAACTCATATTGCCGTAAGCGGGGAACAGGGAGAGAAAAGAGGTTGGGATTGAGCTTGGAGCAAGGGAGCAAAGAGCAATTAATGTCTGAGGAGCTTGTGCTTTGTGATGCATTTATCACGACGATGCATCTCGTGGGGCAGGGCTGTTGCCCACCTGGGTTCTGCAGGGAGAGAAACAAACCACAGATGTCAAAGAAAGCAACTGTGTCTTCACGCTTGAGATTGCATCTCTCTGTCCCATACACTACCTCAGTGCCTGATTAAATGTCCCTTCCACATTTCAATTTGTAAGAGGCAGGATACGATATTTCAGTGCTCAAGGTGCCTGGAAGATGTACAATTTCAATTTTATTTGATGGAAGATGAATCAAAATATTGATATTTTCATTGAAATTTCTTTCTGTTTACCTAGTTCCCAAAAAACTGCTTCTAACCTTCCACAAATACTTGGCAGGAGTGAATTCTCGGGGTGGGAATACCCTCACATCAGTTTATGTTAAAAATCACAGTGATTCAAGTCTCCGAGGAAGTTCAGAGGAAGAATCCACATGTGAAACATTTCCTTTGAGCATTTTGGTAAAGTCTAGGTGGTGTGAGATGCAGGACCTTGCTGGACAGATAGGTGAGGCTGAGCGCCACGTTATTCATGCAGTTTCTGCACTGGTTTAAAGGATTAAGATATTGCCAGAAATCCAGTTCCATAATTTCAGCAAGTTGAATTAGGATTGGCATCCAAACCTATCTGTGGTGTAGTTTTGGAGAGTCATAAGCCTCCCGTTTCACAGAGCAAACTCCATGAAGCTGTACAGGTATGCTGGGGTAGTGACGCGTCAGAGCTAATATTGGTCTGTAGGGAGAGGGGACATTACAGGGAGGTAGCCCCACACTGCAGTGCAGTTTGGTTTACAGTCTCTAGCTGGTCTGCATCCAGTAAAGATCCCTCAATCAGTCTGTAGTCCTTTGGCTATATATCCTGGTTGGGCATTCAAGCCTTTGAATGTGTCACTAAATTTTGTCTCAGATCCCTTAAGGTCTTGTGCCAGCCTTCCCAATAGCTCCGGCGGGGTTCACTGCAGCAGTATGGGGAAAGTTTTGTTCCTCATTAATTCTCTCCAATGAGATTCAAAATGTGACAGGTGCCCTTGGTCAAAATATGCAAGTAAGGAAGAACTTCCCAAGCCCTTCAGACTGCAGGGATAATTCAGCTCAGATCCCAGTGTATTCGTGTTCTTTGTCTTGTCTTCGTGGAGGGTTCTGTGGAGTAAACCTGCACTGACTGTTGGCCTTAAGCCAATGGAGACATGCTTGCTTTGTCCATGTGTTGAGCTGGACAGACTCCATATAAGCATAGCACCGAGCTTTGCCTAATATATTTATCTTTGCAGAAGGCTCAGTAGCCTGGAACAGAGCTGCAGTAGCCTCAGCTCTGTGGTGTCCCGCTGATTGGAGTTTCAAGTTGAGCAGCCTCATGTCTGCCAACAAAACAGTGTAGACAAGTCCTTAGAGGACTGCCTGTTCCGTTCCCAAATTCATGTGTAATTGCATTTTTTTTTTTCCTATGCTAAGCCCTTGCTATGTCAGAAACAATCTCATCTCCATGTCTGTAGAGATGGGTGTTGGTACTGTGCCAATCTAATGACAACCTTGACTGTGCTCCCACACCTCTGCATGCTGCTGAATCACTCTAAATAGAGGGTTCTTATGTGTCTGCTACATGGTGGGTCTCTGCTTCTCTGCCTTCACACCAGCAGAGATCGCTCACGTGGAAATGAGAAACATGCCGGAAAAAAAAAGCCTGCAGCAGAGAAAACCAAGTGGGATACAGATCCTCACTCTGAGCTGAGAACAAGGGGAGTTTAGTGATATTAGGCTGGCAGATGTTGGATAGTTACGCAGTTAGTCCCAATGATGCGGAGAACTAGATTAGGAACAACACTTATAAATACTTGAAGGGTGGGTGTCAGGAGGATGGGGCCAGGCTCTTTTCGGTAGTGCCCAGTGACAGGACAAGAGGTAATGGGCACAAACTTGAGCATAGGAAGTTCCACCTAAACATGAGGAGGAACTTCTTTCCCTTGAGGGTGGCAGAGCCCTGGCACAGGCTGCCCAGGGAGGTGGTGGAGTCTCCATCTCTGGAGACATCCCAAACCCGCCTGGACACGTTCCTGTGCAACCTGCTGTAAGGTGGCCCTGCTCTGGCAGGGGGTTGGACTAGATGATCTCCAGAGGTCCCTTCCAACCCTATGATTCTGTGATTCTGTGATTCTGTGAAAGGTTATAGCATGTGTATTTGGTTTTGGCGTTGCAGGAGCTGATGATCAGCAAATCTTTTGTGTTCAGGTAGGAAAGGAGAACTATTCCACACCAGCGTTTCCAGTAAGCAACCCCTGCTTAGGAAGAAATACCTTCTGTAGTATCATAGAATGTGTTGGGTTGGAAGGGACCTTTAAAGGTCAGCTAGTCCAACCCCTCGTCTTAGTACTGTAAGAGTAGTGAAGTGATGGATGGTAAGACTGGATGCTGGGTCCCTGAGGATATATATCTTCTT
>VXBO01000654.1:139083-175143 GCA_013400135.1 Rhinoptilus africanus
TTTTTTGCTTGCTTCATCTCCTCCTTTTCCAGATGGATGTTTGTAGCTGGTGGAAGATTTTCACCTTCTTTTGATCCTCTTACCTTCATCACCGCCATTCTTAGAAGAGCTTGTTCGTAATCGTTCTAGTGTAGGCACTGACTCCTGCTATTGTCTCATTAATTATCTTCAGATTTTCACACTGGATGCGAAGGGCCTGATCCTTCTCTTGCACCCCATGCCCTTTACACACCTGCCTCTTTGTGGATATAAGAGTTGTTACCCAGACTTAACACTGGTGTGTGTGGGAGCAGCATCGGGTCCAAAAAAGGCTGGGTCAACCAGAAAAAGATCTTGGTCTTCTTTCTTCTTTATTTGCACGTGCAGTGTGATGTGAAGGTCAGATGAGTTGACACATAGACAATTAGGAGGAAAGTTCTTGCCATGAAATTGAGCTCGTAGTGTTTGGTGAGCATCTTCTTTTTTTATTTTTTTTTTTTTTTAATGTCTTACTTTCTCTCTTTCAGAACATGGAAAAGGTGCTGGTCCCTTCTGTCACGTTAATTGTAGGCTGTGGAGTATCTTCGCTGACACTTTTGCTGTTGATTATCATTTATGTCTCTGTTTGGAGGTATGGCTTTCATTCTCTTCTCTTCTCGTTGGGGAAAGTAACTGTCTTTTGATCTACATGGATCCTGGAGGTTTTTCTCTCCTGTTTTGGGTGTCTGGTGTTTGAGGAAGAACTGTTTTTTAATGAGTGGGTCCTGCAAAAAGTCATCATGGTGACTTAGTTGGCATTATTCTTCCCTTTTAGTGCCAGAGAAATTAGTACAGTGAAATTAGTGCCATGACCCCATGTAGTTGAATTGTTCTATTTTCAAAAGCCGCGTGCTGTTTTAGATGCCTTTGTATAGCCCGGGAAACCTTGTTTGCAGAGAGGTGGTCGCACACTGCCTCCTGGCAGGCACATTGCTTCTAGGTATTCCCGATTGGGTCTTTGATAACATCAAAACATCCACGACCCGTTATGAAAACATCTGGCCCGAAGAACTGGCAGCACTTTTCAGGAGCTTAAGGATGATAAACGACATGGTCTAAATAACTCTCCGACCTTTTTGCTACGCTTTGCCTTTAGCTTTAGACGCGTATGGGATTTCTCAGTACATCCCATTGCAGAGAGCTCCCGTACATCTATAAGCAGGTCAGGTGTAACCTTAAATTGTATCATTTATAGAGACTGAAGGGATTTCGTAACAAAGTTTTATTCAACTAAAGCTCACATTGACCCATGCTCGGCTTAGATACATTTTGCTGGATAGTATAAGCTGAAGGACCCGAGGTGTGCATGGGATTCTCCCCCTATATTGCATTGAACAAGGTCTTAGTTTATACTACAAGACCCACATCTTTCCTACAGCCATGGCAAACATGCTGAAAGCTTCATAACTCTAAGCTAAAAACCATCAAAGAAAACCAAAACCAGGTGAATGACTGTGAAATTGAAATGGAGTTGCTACCAAGAACATACTGTCTAGAAATTATTGGTGACACTTTGGGGAGAAGGGATCAGTCTGAGGCTCTTATTTTGTCAAGCAATTCTTCTTAGTAGAGAGGAAAGTGTAAATTCGGTTCAGAGTTGTGAATTGAGATAACTTTCTCTATGCTTTGATAGAGGAAAGAAACAAGAGAGTAAAAATGCGCAAAAATGCATCTTTTTTTTTTTTGTTGATACTGTGACAGTGCATAGTGGCTAGTTAATTATGGCAAGTGCTCTGAGCTGAAGACTGATCATAATAACGTTTATCTAGAACTCAGGTTTTTCCGTGCCTGGGGTATCATTGGATCTGCTCAAGTCCTTGTCCTCTCCTGCTTTTCCTCAGGCTGGGCAGCACTGGGCAGCGCTGGTAGGTGACTTACTGGTGTCACTGGTGTCAGGATCAAGTGGAAAGTTAGAATAGAGGAGTAAAGACCAAGTGTTCGAGCCTCACCCTCTCTTTCCTATCAGAAACAAGTTCAGGATCTGAAACCCAAGTTCAGACATGAGGTTGAATCAGTTTGGAGCATGCCAGAGTCATTCGGAATAACATGATGTATTTTCTTCCAGGAGTGTGACCCTCAATATTTACTGTTATTGAGGACAGTAAAGTTAATTGCCTGCCCTGTTTAAAATATGCTCTTTTTAATTTCTCATTCCAGCCTTTGCTTTTATGCCTATGCCCAAAACGATCAGCATGAATGGGGGGACATGTTTATGGGAGGCTTGAATGGGCATTTCTGAGCTAGCCAAGGATGGACATCCATTTCCAAGTGATCCTGAGACCAGCTATATCTTGATTCAAGGGCTCTCTATCCTAAGTCTCTTTGTGTAAATATTTGTAAAGCATGATCAAGTGATCTCTAGAATTTCTCTTTGGTGCGCTGAGTTTGTTTCATTTCTTCTTCTCTGTAGATCATGTTTTTGTGTTTTCTAAACTTCATAGCATTCCCGTGGCTGAGCCCTGAGCACTCTGTTTGTCCTTTTTATTTTAGGCGTAGCTGCTGGACATGAATGTGCTGTCCTATTAATGGTCTCAGGAACATCATATTCAAGTCAACATTATCTCCTGGCTCCTACTTTGTTATGTCCTAGATGTTATATAGTCCGATAGACAACAGCTGGAGGAATGCTCGGAAGTGGGATCAGCAGTATTATTCCAGCTGTTTTTTCTAAAATACAGCAGTCATATCAAAGTTGTTCTTTTTCACCATGCAAAATAGAAAATCTTTATGCCTTAGCTGCCTGGTCTTCACTGGAGAGCACCCACCAGAGCTCAGCTGTTTCAGGGAGCTTTGGCCGGGAAATTTCCCATTCAGACCTCCGGACAAAGGCATCTGGAGCACGGATACGTAGTCTCAGCTTGAGTATGAAACACTTCTGATGAATAGGCTCACTGAGGCTGACAATCTGGAACCTTTCCCAGAATTTTGCCCAGCTAAAGTTTGTTTATACACGGGAAGCAGAAAGAAAGGGCGGGAGAGAAAGAGGGAAAGGAACACGATAAAGAGAAGGAGGCAGAGTAAAAGGGAGGTGATCCCAGCTTTTGGGCTGTGTATCAGAGAGGAAACGAGTTTACCCTCCACTTCCCATTCAAAACCCTCAAATAATGGTTGCTGCTTAGTGCCACCTCCTCAGCCATCGGCATGAACGGCGTGAGCTTTCTGATGCGAGTGATCACTTCAGCCGCAGCCAACTTGGCACAGTCTCATCGAAAACTGGACGCTGTTACTGTTTGACGGCTGTTGGTGGCCTGTTGGTGGACTCCTGCCACTTCCCAGTAAGACAGATGGCTGCAAAAACTCTGCTGCAGATGGTGCATCTCTGGCCTTATTAGCAGCCTCGACAGAGAGGTCAGTGACACAGTGGGCCGTAGAAGCGGAGTGACCTTGTTACATCTCAGCAGTGGCTGTCCTGGGTCACAGCTGGAGACACGATCTATGTGTGGGCCACGTGCTCCACCACCCATGCGGAAAAAGAGGGGGAATCGGAAAAAAAACCTCTTCCCTCTTGAAAGATGACATGAAAAGAAAAAACTGGGGAGAAAAGGGTCGGAACAGGGGAAATGACTTAGTTCTGTGTTTATCTCAGCTTTGGTTTGTATCACTCTTTTGAGGCAGCAATTTGACACGGTGGCATTTCAGGAGTGCCCCGGTGCGTTTTCCATCCCTGAACTCATTGCGGTTCAACAGCCTCTGGAGTCAGTGACCTTTCCATAGCATGGAGATCAATGCTTGCTATCGAACAGCTCTTCCACCAGCCCATCGGCATGTGGGGCACGGCAGACCTTTTTCACTGGCGGCAGCTGGGTGAATGCTGTATCGCTGAAACATATCAGTGTGAGCTTTTCTCACTCCCTGCCCATCGAAGCCTGAAGATTGATTTAGTGGTTGTCAATGAGCTCTCAAGGGGCTTTTAACACTTGCTTTAAACCTGGGAGCTCTGTCTTTGCCGGAGATACTGAGGCACTCGTGGCTCTGGTAGGAGGTAGCAGGGATGAGTAAGTGATTGCGTGGAGAAGGATGTGTGTTAAAGCAGTAAGAAAGCAAGAGTGATTCAGCGTTTACGGAGAGGAAGGGAGTGTGATGGGGACAGGGAGACAGACTGTAGGGTTTTCCCACCTTCTCCATCTGTCTCCGTTCGCACAGGGCTTCCCAACATCCTGCAGGACCCAGGCCAGAGCAGAAGTTCCTTAAATTTGTAGTGAGAGTTTTCCCCTGTTTTGGTGGCTGGGTAAAACATATTTTGATAAGTTATCAGAGTCCATGTAACAGCCAAGGGGTAGTGAGACAGCACCCTGGAGTAGCTCTGCCTTTGCTGGAGATCTCTCCTCTGGCAAAAACCATCAAGGCCTGTGTTTTTTCCCTGTCTGCTCTGAGTTCCTGACTTCTTTGGCCAGAGGGTCTGGATAGTAGTGGTGATTTCTTTCTGTGGTCCGTTGTCTGCTGGAGAAGAGGAAAAGGAAGTTAAAAACCCAAGCAAGGTGGGAAGTCGTCTTACTGTAACAGGGAACATCTGACTGAGCTGAAAAACAATGAGCAAATGTTTGGTAACCAGGTCAGGCCACCATGAAGACCGTGGAAGCATTGCCCAGGAACACAGAACTAAATTAGGAAGGTCAGACCAGCTGGATTTGAAACTGGTAAGGGATGTGAAAGGTATCAAGAAGGGTTTCTGTAGGTATGTCAGCACCAAAGGATTACCCAGGGAAATTTTGGCCCAATGTTGAATAGCACAGGTAGCCTAACAGAGAAGGAAACAGAAAAGGTGAAGATACTCAGTGCCTTTGTTATCTTGTTCTACTGGCAAGGTTTGCTCCTAGGCACCCAAGTTGCTGTTCCTAGTGTCAGAATCTGGGGAAGAAAATACTACCCACCTCCAAGGAAGAGAGAGCTGAGGATCATTTAAATAAGCTGGACATTTGCATGTCCATGGGACCAAATGGGATACATTGAAGGTGTTGAGGAACCTGGCTGATGTTGCAACGGAGTTGCTGTCTATCGTCTGGGAAGGTTCCTGATGTCTGGAAGAAAGCAAATGTTGCACTCATCTTTACAAAGGACAAGAAGGAGGATCTAGAGAACTACTAGCTGGTCAGCGTACTGTCAGCCCCAGGGAAGATTAAGGATGAAATAGTTATAAAGGTTATTTCCAGGCAAAATTATAGACAAGGAAGGAATTGGGAATAGACAGTGCAGACTTATTGAGGGCAGATTGGGCCTGGCTGACATATTTGTCTTTTGAGATGGGATGACTGGTTACATGGGCAGTGGAAAGAAGTGAGTTTTGTATATTTTGACATTACCAAGTCCTTAATGCAGTCTCCCATAACATCTTTGTATCCAGACCAGGGAACTGTGGAATGGACTGGACTGGTGGATTCTAAGGTGGGCTAATAACTGGGTGGAGTTTGTGCATGCTTAAAAGGTAATGGTCAAAGGTTTGAAGCCTAGCCAGCAGCTGGTTAGTAGTTGCATCTGTCAGGGGTTGATACTAGGGCCAATATTATTTAATATCTTCTTTAAAAACCTGGACGATGGGGTAGAATGTACCTTCAACAGGTCTGTAGATGACACCGAATTGGGAGGAGTGACTGATATGCTGGAGACCAGCATTGCCATTCAGAAAGACCTCAGCAAACTGGAGATATGGACTGGTGAATGGTACAAGAAAGAAAAATTCACAGTCCTGCACCTGGGACAGAATAACTATGTGGAGTAGGGTGGACTGGGGACTGTCTGGCTTGGTAATGCCTCAACAGGGAAGGCCCTACAGGCAATGATTTGGACATGAATCAGCAGTGCACTCATGCGGCAATGAAGGCCAATATTATATTGGGCTATATAGACAACAATATAACCAACAAGTCAAGGGACTTGATTTGTCCCCTCTCCTTGCCACTGTTGAGGCCGTATCTGGAAAAGTATGCCCAGTTTTGGACTTTACCAGTACAAGAGATGTCAGCATATTGGAGCAAGTCCAATGGATACTCAGGGAGCTGGAGAACACGATGTAAAAGGAGGCAAAAGGAGGCAAAAGGAGGCAAAAGGCCTTGGTTAGCTTAGGAAACAGGAAGCTATTAAGGAGGAATCACGGAGAAGTCAAACAACTTGCAGAGATACAGAGGGAAAGGTCTAGAGGCACCAACTGCAGCAGGAAAAAATCCAGCTGTATATAAAGAAAAATAATCCTTCACCATGAGAGCAGTTAATCACTGTAACAAGCCATCTAAGAGAGGTGGTGGCATTTCTGTTCTTGGTGATTTTCAAAACTTGATTGGACAAGACCCTGAGAAACCTGATCTGGCTTTGAAATTAGCCCTTTTTTGGGCAGAGGATTGGACTGGGAACTCAAGACCTAAATTATTCTGATTCAGTGATTCTACATGTTGCCAACCCACGTCTTGTTCTTTGGATGTTCAAGCATCTGGGGAACAGGATGGACTCGCGGTGCCTGAAGGGAAGCATGGAGAAAGGAGAGGCTTGTTTAAGAAGGGAGAAAAATCTGAGGACAGCTGAATTTTCTTCCCTTATATTCGCATACAGACTATACTTATGGTCAACTCATTGCTTACCTTTTTTAACCAGAGGAGACTTTCAAAGTGCACACTAATGCCAGTTGGATTATAGTGTTGTTACATAGACTTCTCACATCCCATTCCCACCAGAGCAGAGTCTAAATCTCTCTTTCTGTTCCCCAGAAGTTACTGACTAGAGACTTGATGTTTTGCTTCATACAAACTTAGATAGATTGATGGCTCAGTAACTTCGAGCCACAAATGGAATAGGATCAAGGTGATCCACAGCTTTGTACTGAGCCCAATGAAATGGGAAAATTTGGGATTAAATTGTCTATGAAAGGAAACAAATACTCATTTTGCTGCAGTCAGTCTGATTTCTAGCTGAGCTAGAAGCCTGGATTTTATAGCCTGTTGTGGGGCTGTGTGAGTTTCAGAGAAAAAAATCTATAAACCAGATTTCCAACAGACTCACTATAAATTCAGACAACTTTGCATCAGTGAATTTTTTGTATCCAGGAAAGCATATCCTCAACATTCATGTTTGTCTGAAGATGAAACTCAGAGGGAAGTTAAGATCGAAGTTTTTCAGGCTTCAGTAGGTCTAAAGCACAGATCACACAGGCAGGAAAATCAACCTGCCCGCCTAGTTAGAAACTCAAAACTCTGCAGCCAAAGCGTGACCAACTCACTCTTGATAAAATTAGTTAATGAAATTAAATTCACAACATAAATAGTTGATGTGCTGGAATATAGGAAATAATCCTGCATTAGCCTCCAGGGATGAGCTGGTTGATTAATAGATCTGTTTCTAATTTCTGTAAGCATCAGAGTCTACTCTGGTAGACTCATCTGGTATTCAGGCAGGGCACTTGCTGAAACACTGAGATTATTCATGTGTATGAGTGCTGTATGGTCAGGTCCTGAGTCAATCATTAAAGACTTGCGCTTTTGCAATTCCCTTTTAATTTTATTAGGTACATAAAAGTGCCTTCAAAGAAATTTTCCTCTGTAGCCAGTGGTTTGAACTAATTGGCGTGCACATACCTCAGCAGCAAGTTGGTGCTGTGCTGCACATTGCAAATCAGAAATGACGAATGGCCTGCTCCTGCAAGGTGCTGAAGGCAACAGCTTCCTAACTTGAATATCTAATGTCCCAGATCCACAGGTGCAGTTATGTATTTGGCCTAGTTTTGGGAAATGTTAGACCTCTCTGTCTGGGGAAAGAAAAAACGAAAAAAAAAAAGCCACAAATACTTTTCACTTCAGGATGGGTTGTGAGATTAGACAAAGGGGAATGCTGAATCATAAACACTTTGCTGTGAAGATGCATGCATTCGTAATCTGCTTTCATCGCCAGCATGCCTGTGGCTCTTCTTATTTGGGAATCTTTCCATGTGTTGCCTGTATGTTTTCTTTTAAGCTCCTTTTCAAGTCCCCTTTCAAGAAAGCAGAGCTGAAGACGACTTGCAGCACTCACTATTGTTCTAGGAGTGGCTCAGACTAGGGACCAGGATGGCCCCTAGTTTGTTGACTCACGCTTATAACTCTAGCATTGATGGGGAGGATGGAGAAATCTGTGGGCTAAGCACTACGCCCGAGCTCTCCCCCTCCCTTTCCCCTTGTTCTTGTCTGTTTAACGTACAAAATCTGCAGGAAATGGGCAATCTTTTACCGTGGCCTTCTGTAGAGCCTGGCCCGGTGCAACCTGCATCTGGTTGATGCTTTTCAGAGGAAACTCAATGTAAGTTGTAACAGGGTGGATCTCCCTTCCCCTCTTTTCTTGCTGCAGGTATATTCGCTCAGAGCGCTCTGTCATTCTTATCAACTTCTGCCTATCCATCATCTCCTCCAACGCTCTCATCCTGATCGGACAGACCCAGACCCGGAATAAGGTAGGAGATTGGTTGGGCTTTGTTTGTTTGTTTGCTTTTTCCTTGATTTAGCACTGAAATGATCCATTCAGGCAGCACTTCCTCATTTTTCCTCCATCTGTTAATTAGCGACATGTCAAAGACACAACTAAATGGCAGATTTCAATTTTCTCTCTCGGTCTCTCTTTGATAATTTGTCAGCATCCTCAGGGCTTTGATTAAAACCAATGTGATATTTTTGAATATCTGCCTAGAGTAGCTGGCACATGGCACAATGAAGAAACATGGTTATTTGCAAGGCTTTAACCATTTTATTTTCCAAAAATTACGAAGAAAGACAGATTGAGAAAAGGCTTTTTTTAAAAAAAATCCAATGTCTCAGCTTTACGTTTATTTCTCCAGCAACTTTTATACTCTGAGCTTAAAGCGCTTGGCAGATGTTAATGAACACAGATGCAAAAAACCACCTTTTTTTTGGGATACGAAGCGTTGTCAGTGCTGTGCATGGTGCTGAGCCGGGGGCCGCAAAGGACTTGCTGCAGATCACAGTGTGACTCGAACGGTGAAGGCAAGATGTGAATGTGGGTTTCACCCACGTGCACTGCTTGCACATACGTGGTTTCCCACATTACAGACCTGTCTGGAGAGGTGCATGTTGCCCGTATAACCTTTTCTCCAGCAGAAGCACTTTCGGTTTCCCCGTTGGCATCTGGCATAACAAATCACCGCTCATCATTAGTATTTTCCTGTTGTACGTTTTCCTGTCTCTCCAAGTACTCCAACCATCCTAACTCCGCTAAGCAGAAAAGTGAGCCAAGAAGCATCCTCCACTATTCCTACTGCCAAAGTTGCAATCAGAAGTGAAAATTTAGTTTTTAATTAACAGCAACCAGCGACTGGCCAGTTTTTTCGAGCCTCTACTTTGGCAACCACAGCATGCTGTCACTTTTGGAAGCATTTTTTCAGAGAAGCCCCAGGGTTTAATGAATTATAAAGACTCATTTCTATGGAGAGCCCTTTGGGGTAGGGCTAGGCTATGTTTTAGGGAGAGCTTTACAGCTGCTTGAGTCATATGTGTGTAGAGAAATGTAGAGAGATGAGGCAGCTGGCCCTGCTCCTATTAAACAAGTGCCCATCAGAAACTAACTTCTTAAAGCAGAGCTGTCTTTCATGGCCAACATGGTCTTCTTGAGGCAAGACCCTTCTCGGAGAAGAGGGTGAGCTAAGCTCTCTCTTGCCCTGGGTGCGTTCTCTGCAACCCCAAGTGTGTGCTAGGACTTTCTTTCCATAGAAAGAAATACTAAGGGATGCTCAACATGGCAAACCATGGCTGGATCTCCTCTTTGGTTATTCTTCTTCACTCCAGGACAGGAGGTGGATGTCTTCACCACCTCCCTAGTCCTTCTTAACACAGTTGTGAGCCCAGGTTCTCCCTCATGCTTTTTTCTCACTTCACTCTGGGTGTTCACTGTCAGAGTTGTTAGTGGGGATTCAAAGCTCCCGGCTGCGATTGCGTGAGGCAGATTAGCTCTTCACACATACATATGCATGAAACACCATAAATAGAAAGGTTATTCTTGGATTTCCGCTCAGCCGTCTAGTAAACAGTCTCTGGCAGGGAACAGAGAAAGAAAACTATAGAGAGTAGAGACAAAGAAGTGTAAATTAGGAATTTATTCACATTCAATTATTGATAATGGAGTGCCTTAAAATGTTGGTGATTGATTTATAATTGCAGTTACTCCAGGAGAATTTCTGTGATATTAGTTTCCCTGGAAATGCAAAATTCTCCCTAGATTTCCATCTGTGTAACCTCAAAGGAAAAACTCCATGCCTGGATTTGCTAAGCTTTTTGAAGATGAAAGGCCTGGGAAAAGGTTAAAAAATTACAGTCAGCAACAACATGATACAAACGAAATGAATGCTGCATGAACTGGCCCTATCTCAAAGGCATGGCTACGTGCTGCAAAGAAAACAGATTTCTTCTCTTAAAGGAAAACGAGGGCTAATGGCCTTGACAGACTGAAAAGCTCTGCTAGATATTTCTACATCATCTTGAGACATCATATCCTTGTGCTTAGGCCTTCTTGGATTACTTTTTTTTTCCTTACAAAGAAGGAAAAACCTGCGGCAGAGGTAGCAGAAACAAATACGTGCTTGCCCATCAGCTGACCAAGTTCACAGCCTGATTTCAGTTGAGGCAGTGGGTTTATGGTGGTCCAGCTGAGATGTGTGCATATCTGTTGTGCTCCCCTCTTCTTCCCTTTCCATCAAAATTATCCGTTTAAGTAAAAATACCTAGAAAACGTATCTCCTGGGTGCAAAAATTGTAAAGAAAGGTTTTTTCTCCCCTTTACAAACTTCTGGCAAAGAGGATAGAGCTGTGTTGGTGCACAACAATATCAGAACAGTAAAATGAATAGTATCGTATCTGATGTTAGGAAAAAAAAAAAAAGAAGTTCTAAAATAACAGTCTCTTAAAATACATTCCAGAAAGCATCCTGTGTTTGTAGCTGTTTTATGTATGTCTGTAAGCCGATGAATAGCAGCCACCTTTTTAGCATTCTTTTAAAATGTGAAAATTACTTGAAATTATCATATTGAGCTGTGTTATTTGGACTGAACTGTCATCCAGAATCCATTTATAGGCAGAATACCAAGGGGTTTGGTGTCAAATACAAATATGGAACAAAAAGACAGTTCCTGTCTCAAAGAACATGCAGTCTTACTTTTATTCACAACCTCTGATAACGTCAGTTTGTGCCAGAGTATGAATCGAGAGCAACCTGATAAAATTGTGATAAAAGACACTCTGTGCATGAGAGTTCTGCGTTAAAAGATGCTGATGGATGAAAAAAGAGGAAGGTTCATTGACCGTAAACCCAAAGTCCATGTTTCCTGATATAACTCAAAGCAGAGAAATTCTTCATTATAAACCTCCTCCTCCCCCTGCCCTGAACGCCTTAAGCCATTTTATTATTCAGAGTCACTTTTAAAGTCTATTTGTTCTCCCTTCTCCTTGGGAAGCACCAGAGTTTCTTTCTATCATTTTCTTCTTGAGTACCTTGATTCATGATTTCCAGCTCACAGATGGTGAAAAATAAGCACAGCTCTGGCAGAGTTAAACAGAGCGGCACCAATTTGCACCAGTGAAAGATTTGGCCTTGCTGAGTTAAAAACAAAGACGAGCTTGTCAGCTTTCCAGTCCATCTCCCTGGCACTACGGGATTGTTCTTCATAATGCATTTGCTAGTACTTTCTCCAGTTTAATTTTAAATGGCTTAAGCTCCCTGCTTTTCCCTTGAGAGATTTCCCCACCAAGTAGTAGAGCTCACCATTATGAAATTCCTTCTAATGTAGCTTCATTTCTTTTTTTTCTTTCTTTCTTTTTTTTTCCCCCATCTGCTAGTAGTTACATGCTTTTGGACAACTACACACCACTCACGTTTGCAGTCCTTACCAGCCCTTGGCAGTCGTTCACCCAGCTCTCATGGCTTAACTCTTTCGCTCAGTGATCCTTCCCTGGCAGCAATAAATTGCCATCTAAATTGCCTTCTTCTGATTTAATTTCTATGGCTCGGCTGCCAACAACATGATGCTTTGCAAACCTTTTGAGCTGAGATTAGTGCATGCCTTACTAACTGCTCCGTCCTTCCCGAAAGGATCGTGGCCATGGTTTTGATCATTTGGAGAATAAATATACCTTTCTGAAGCCAAGAAAACACCAGGATGGGACGTAAGGTCAGACTTCATCAACAGAGTTAAACATGGGCTTATCTTAGAGCTCATGTTTAAGAGTAGCCAATTTCTATGGAGTACTTAACATTTGAAGGAAGTACTTTGCTACGTCAAAGCTTGTGGGGGAGACTTCCTCCTCCTAAAATGTCTTTTCGTGTCCTGTTCTTCATGACCTTGCCTTCCAGAGCCTGGTTTGGAAACGTCTCCCTGCACCTTCTGCTCTCCTACACACTGCTCTCTCCGCCTGCTGCTCCTCTCATGTGTCCTCCTTTCCTCCTCTCTCCAGGTGATATGCACGCTGGTGGCGGCTTTCTTGCACTTCTTCTTCCTCTCCTCTTTCTGCTGGGTGCTGACCGAGGCTTGGCAGTCCTACATGGCCGTGACGGGCCGGTTACGGAACCGCATCATCCGCAAGCGCTTCTTGTGTCTCGGATGGGGTGAGGATGCTGGGTTTGTGGAGCATCTCCCCTTGGGTCGGGAGGAAGCTCTGTCCCCACTGGGGGATGATGAGCAGAGAGGGTCTGGGCTACAAGAGGGACTGATGCTCTGCAGAAGGCTTGGCAGAGGGTTCTTGCAACTCTTTCAGGGGGTCAAGAAGGGCTGAAATTGTTAAAACCAGCATGAGCAAGGGCCGTAAGTCATAGAATCTTAGCATCATAGATTGGTTCATATTGGAAGGGACCTTAAAGATCATGTAGTTCCAACCCTCCTGCCGTGGACAGAGATACCACCCACTGAACCAGGTTGCTTAAAACCCCATCGAACCTGGCTTTGAAAGTCCTTTTCGATGTCCTGCCTGATGCCCAGTGCACCCACGGGTGACACGGAATAGGTGGGCTGAGAGGCGTTGAGTTTTCAAAGGGTGTGCTGGGAGTGTTTTCTCTGGGGTTTGGGTCTCTCTCTTCCTTTCTCCTGTTCTCTCTCTCGCTACCTCTTTCCATGTGCAACTGGAGTGAAGCAGACTCTGAAATCCTGTCTCCATGGCAGCAGGGCCTTTCGTAGACAAATAAACTATGAGGCTGGTGCAGATGCTTGTAACTAATTTTTCTCCCTTTGCCTCTTCCGTATGTTTAATTTATTAGCTTTAAATGTTGCATTCTGTAGTAGAAAACAAACACAAACCCATAACCTGGGCTTTCAAAGCAATAACAAACGGGTATTTGAAAGGAGCAACGGAACAAAAAGTTGCTCAAAAGCGAGCAGGCAAAAAAGAGAAAGGGAGAAAGAAAGTGCTGCACATCTGAGCTGTATTAGTGTCTCGTTTTACTACTGAAGTTGAGCATTTCACCCCAGGCAAGATATTTCTGATGCTTACGAAGCACCCTGATGTGATTTATTCTGGCACATCAAGAGCTGTCCTCGTTCCAGCACCTGCATCCCTTTAAGTTTTCACTCCTAGCTCTTGCTTACGAAAGAAAATGTGGTGTTGAAATGTAGTGTTTGTGTGTAGCAAGAAGATACCCACATACATGCAAAGCACAGGCTGCATGAGCCTGTGTGTGTTCATGCGTGTTTGTACACAAACACTCTGGGACTCAAGGAACATCAGGGATATCAAATGCAAAAGACTATTAGCTTTTCTGTGTAATAAAACCAGATTTTTCTGATTTGTAAAACCTGGGACAGATGGGCGTGTTAGCCGAGGGAATTTTGGACGAGCGACATTCACATTTGTAGTCTGTCTTGATTTAAAAAAAAAAAAAAAACAAACCAAACCAAAAAACAAACAACAAAACACCCTACATGTGTAGAAGCATAATTTGCACTGCTAGTAAAATGTAGTCATCTCTGAGCTAGGACGCACTGGCTGATAAATGATGCATAATAACCACTTGGAAGAGGTTAGGACGAAAAATGAAGAACACTCACGCCTATTAAGGCAGCAAGGGAATTTCTGATATTTAGCATCCTGCTAGACTTCAGCTGTAAAGCTGGGATTAATGGCACTTCTAAGAGGGAAGAGGCTGAAAATATGTTTTAAAGAGCATAATCTGAAATAATTAGCACATTTCACTTTGTCATGGTCTGATTCTCCCCCTTTTCCCCCTTTGCGTATTAGCATTTCTCTAAGCTCTTGTTCTAGATGTCTTTGCCAAGTTCTCAGCTGCTGTCAGCTGTAGCTCATTGAAGCTATAGCGGTTTTCATCGGCAGTGAGGTTTATTCCCTGCTTTTTTGTTCTCCTCTTGGGTATACAACTTTGTCTTTCCAGAAAAGAGATTTTAATAATTAGAATTTCTTTTTTTTTTTTAATTATTTAGAACAGACAGACAAACTGTGCCCTAGAAACAATTCAGTCATCATATTTAGCCCCAGTAAAAAAGAAATAATTTTATCAGCCTTTTTACAACCATGTAATGTTTTCTACAACTGGATTTTTAATGCTGTCATAGCCCAAGCTCCGAGTGGGTCTTCAGCTGTTCATAACAGCTACGGCTCTTGGTCGTTATTAGCAAACGACCTTTTCTAAGGGGACATAGTGAACACATGACCTATTTCTCTTCTATCTCTGCAGTACAAAACTCTTTGAAACAGGTTTCTGATGCATTTATTTGGAATTGTGAATGTACAGAAAGCCCCCAAAACCTTGCCAGCGACTATGTAGCATGAATGGCTGCCTAGAAGGCTGGTACAAGCCACGTACAGTATATGGAACAGACCAGTTAGGAATAACTTTCTTTCAAATAATAATAAAAAAATAGATTACAAGTTTTTGATTATTTTTTTTTTATTATTCAATCTAATCACGTCTAACTGTGATTAAACTGTTAACATCTCTCCCAAGGCGGAAGAGTACAGCACCCTTGATTACTGTTCTCTTTAGCTTAGCTACCATGGCATTGCTACCACTTTCAATAAATGCTGCTTGTACAGCTCCATTTTCAGCACAAGCTGGGGCTCCTACCCAGGCTTTATACCAGCCAGTCTCTGTAAGATGATGAGTTCACAGCCTGAGTGTGTATTTCTGCATAATTATCACGTCTGAGAGAAGCACTTTGCGAAGAACAAGTTGCTGTTTTTGGTGGAGTCCTAACCAACTTTCCTCTTTCACAGGGCCTCTTGCATCAAGCTATACTCTTGAAAAAGTCCTTTCACATGTGGTTTCTCGGTGTGCTTGCCATAGGGTGCTATTATTGATGGCATCGTAGTGAACACAGCACTCACGATATATACAGATGAGGTGTGAAGGAGGCTCAGCAAGAGAAGCAATAGTCAATTAAGAATTAAAAAAAAAGAGGAAAAAAAGAAATAAGAGACGTCTTTTAAACCCACTGCCTGTTGGTTTTGGACTGATCGAATGTGAGCTGTGCTCATAATTGAGGAGAAACACTTCACTTCATGATAATTCTCAAAAGCTGTATATTCCAGCCAACTTGGCCTTCTACCTCCTCGCTGGCTGTAGACCCTCACTATTAATCAATCTTGCGATGATTTGTATTGCTGAGTGACCACCCTGCCAGCAGGGTTATTGTCTGGATGCTATCTCTGCACATCCCTTCAATCTGCAGCATCTTCGGTAGCCGCCTGACGTGACCTCTGCAGCACACGAATTAGGGTCTTGTCAAGAAGCACTAATCCTAGCTGGCTACTGATCTTGCTAATTCCTGATGGGATTTGCCCATCTTTAGCATTGAGATAGCTTAATTCATCATGTCACAAGGAGGAGGACTATAAAAAGCCGCACGGAGACCTCCGTAGCTGAAGAACTAGATGTTACTAGGCGATATCACAGCATTTCTTTAGGGAAAGGGGAGGGCTGGACTGGGGCTATTGAACCAGAGAAGCACCCAATCTCCTCCGTAGATCCTTGAGCAGCTTATTGTGGCAGGAATAAGAGGGATCAGAAGACTATTAGCAAGATGTAGTATCTTATGCTATTTCTGATTTTACCTAGGCGTTCAATGACACAACAATTTCTGAACTTTTAATAACTTTTAGGCCAATAACCAGCAAGTTGCACAATAACCAGCAGATTTTACTTATCCTCCTTGCTCTCATTTTATGGGAGCTTCTAGTGGTAAGTTCAAGACCATACCTCCACCCCTTTATGCACCTGAAATTACATCCCTGTGCTGGCACTCTTAGTGCCCTACAGATAAATTTTGCTTCGTACACTGTGGCATCCCAGCCACAGACTAACTTGATCATCCTTTGAAAGACTCGTAATGAAGTGTGTCTTCTCGAGGGCAGCTGGTTTCCCTTAGTTTACTCCCCTTTTGGACACAAAAAGATACCAGGTCTCTGGCAAGAAAATGAGTATCCTGTTTTGCAGAAAAAGCTGGTATTCTGATGCTCTCTTCCACTTTGTTCAGAGAGACCTGGTCTGTTATAGATTATGGCCTAGCACTCGAGGAACCTGTTTGGGATAGGGGGAACTAATTTTCCATTTCCTTTTCTGTCTCATTTAGGGTGAGATTTGAACCTGGGTTGTTCATCATACATCATGTTGAGAGCAAACATAGCCTTTAATCTCCTCCTTGCTAGCTCTTTTGGCTTGGGTTGTGGCTGACTATTCCATCTTTATGTATTTTTGACCAGACTACGCACCTAAGGAGAAAATAAATTTATTTTACACATCTGCATGTACTGTCGGTCCCCACAGAACTGCTGAGACCACAGCAGGATACGAGCTGATTACAGCTGATGGCATTTACTTCATTAGCAGAGGTAACAAGGGTTCATGCTTTTGGCTCTGAAGGTCCCGAATTCAGTCTCTGCCAAAGACCCAAGCTGGGACAGATGGTGCTAGAATAACACCGGGAAGAATGGGGTATATTATGCGGTTGAGTGGGAGATGAGCTGCACATATGCTTAAATGACCAATTTTCTCTTGTTTCATTACCATAGGGCTCCCTGCCTTGGTGGTTGCCATTTCCGTGGGATTTACTAAAGCCAAGGGATACGGCACTGTGAACTAGTGAGTAAAGGAGCTCTTCCTTTTTTATTTTGTCTCACCCTCCATCCTCTTTTTCAAAATCCACTGACCTGCAGGAGCCAAGGTAGGAGCTAAATTCTGGTGTGCTGCCCATGGGAGAGGGAAGCAGGGATGATGGGAGAGCAGGGAGCCATCCTACCTCTCGGCCTCCTCAAGCCATCAGCTGGCCCAGATGGATTGTGTGTTCCTTTAAAAACAAGTTCACAAAGACTAATAAGATTTAACTGTTACATATATGATATCACTTTGGTCTAAGTACCTCCTATTTATTTAGAGATTTTTTAGATTTATTTTTAGGGGGAAATGTGGGATATTTAAAGTTTAAGGTGTTTTAAACTGAAAAAAACCAGCTTTTGTGTTTATCTGTTTAATAGCTTGCTTGATTGTTCCCAGATTTTTAAAATTGCTCAGCTCAGTTGTAGGCACCAGAATGAGCATGAGTTTTTCAAACCGAGTTTTTCAAACCAAGTTTTTATAAGCAATCTGAATTTGCCTGTTTTCCCAGTTCCACAGGATTTGCCTTTAGGAAACTTTTATTTGCATGTGATAGGGGAAGGAAAGCAGGGAAGAAATAAGGGAATAAGACTGTGCAGAAGTAAACAAAACATTATAGCAAGGCTGGAATCACTCAGAGCTGAGTTAGTACAACTTAAAAAAAAAAAAAAAGAAAAAGAAAGTGTTATTTTTTCACTGTGTTGTGAAAAAGATAGCTTAGAAATTTTATGCGTAGTGGCAACCAAAGAATAGTATTTTATGTAGCAATAAATCAGGCCCTTTCCTACTGCAACCCATCATTATTCAGAGCCTTCCTGGCCAGTGATTTGCATCCCACATGACCAATGTTTAAAGGCAAAAGCTGGCCAGCAACAGATGAGGGTTTGATAGGTCCACTGAGAAAATGTCACGGGGAATCCCTGCTCCTTCTCAATTCCCACCATATTCTGCACACCCATGACCAAATGGTCCAGGGTTTGCAGTTTGATTGCAGGAGGGTATTAAAACAGCATAGCAGCGTTCTCCATTTGCTTTGCACTTTAAATTACCACAGTTTAAATTACCACAGTCTAAATTACCGTACAACACAGAGGGCTCAAGAAGGTGGCTTTGTCAAATGCAAATCCATAGATACAATTCCTGAAGCCTGTGCTGGTATCAGGATGCGTTGGCTGTACCTATCCTGACTTGCCTGCCCCAGCTCGGGTGCCTTGGCCTCAGGTTGTCCCGGTGGAGAGAGATCCAGTGCTTGTTGTATGACTCAGAAGAGGACAACACACAGCCTGGATTTCAGAAGTGCCACTGAGATCCCAAATGCTCTTTAGCTTTTCTGTGGGGCTGCTGTTTCTGGGGCTTTCTTCCATGCAAATCCACGAGAATAATTTGTAATGAACAAGCATCAGCGGAATGGAGAAAGGCCCTAAATATTTCTGCCTCCTTTCCTAATTATAGACTTGTGGGAATTGGTGAAATAAGCTCAGTTGTTCTCTCACCATTAATGCTTAAGGGCACCGCAGAGTTTTGTGGTCAACACTGACCACACAAAAGAGCCAGGGGGATAAGGGAAGAAAGTGCAAGAAAGCACATCCTATTTCACTGCCCTGGACCACTGCATATCTCCAATATCTCCCTATCCTAGAGCAAAACCCTCCCAGACTGCAGCCAAAAGGATGTCAGTGAGTGACAAAACCTGCTGGACTCCTGCTTTCCTCTCAGATTTGCACACCAGGGAGGTGGCCAACAGGCTGAGCTGACTTTGCATTGTTCCCAGGGGATGCTTAAGCACACCAGCTCCCCTTCCTTTGATGCTAATCCTCTGACTCCTTTCAGCCCTGAAGTTTCTGTTGCTCCTTGCATCCAAGGGCTGGATGGCTTCCTTGGGGAATGGCAAGAGATCCTGTGCTCCCAGCAGGAGCCACAGCCCGAGTGACACTGTTTCCCAGCTCTGCTATCAGGGTGCTTCTCACCAAAATAGCAGGGGATCTTTGCACTCCAGCAGATCCAGTTTGGTCCTCTTTTCATTTTCTTCTATGCTGCAGTCCAGTAAAGCTGGATCTAGTTGAAGATGTTGGGGGGTTGGACTAGATGACCTTTAAAGGTCCCTTCCCACCCAACACATTTTGTTATTTGATGATTCTCTGAAAGCTGGTAAGTCCCAGCAAAGTCATGAAAGGAGCAACAGTTCCTCTCAAGCCCATAGAGCCCATCGGATATTCTCAGCACTGCCATCTTTGTAATTCCTGCTTTCTGGATTTACCAACAGACAGAGCTAAAGAGAGCTAACTCACAGTCCTATACTCAAGCCACCATCTCTGTCCCAGGCAGCGTGGTTGTCCCCGTGCGTGCTGGTTAAGCAGTCCCTGCCCTGCTTCTTTGTAGTGAGGGGCTGCTGGATCAGGTGGATGGTGTGGTGGGTTCATGACCCATGATGCTGAGCATAAAACGATGCTGAGCATCACTGTAGAGTTACCTTTGCACATTGGTACATTTTAAAATACAAAGCCAATATTCATCTCCAGTATTCATCACCAAGCTAGGCAGGGTGCCCCAGCAGACTACAGTGCATTCGCACTTAAATCTGTGTTCCTGCTCAAGAGTCATAAAAGCTCTTACATTTTTGTGTGGAGAGGCCCTTGATTTCACCTCTCTCCCTAAAGCAAAGTTTACATTACATATCAGTAATTCCAGAGCTGAAACTCTGAAACTGGAGGTGGTTCAGTCTTAGATTTAACACTATCTAATGCTAAAGGCATATAAACTGAATACAGTCTTGGATCAAAGCTTGTCCCAGGTTGTTTGTTGGTGTCTGACCATTGCAGAAATGTGTGAGGTAGTTGCAAAGCTTGGAAGTAGAGCTTAGGAGCTATTTTAGCTTTGTCTCTAATTAGAATAGGGCATGCACAGGGCATTTCAAATGGGCAGTGGCAGACTTTCAAAGCTTGAAGTGTCCATCTTTCAGAAGGAAGGAAAGACATTAGCAACAATATGTCCCTCCTTGTGAAGCAAGGGACAAGAGTTGATAAGATAAACCACAAGGGACTGCACAATGTCTTTCAAAGCTTCTTCCAACCCGGCAATTTCTGAATTTCTAAGAGTAGTGCATTAGCACCCATTGGTTTTGTTGTGGAGATGGGCATTAGGACAAAGCAGAGCTCTGGTGTTTAACTGAGATCAGGATTTGGCACTCAACATCAATTTTTTTCTTATCCCACTCACAGTGGTAAAAAAATCCTGACATCCACCTACGAGGCATGGTCATGAGAGCATTCTGGGGACAGATGCAACTGTTGAAGGCATTGCAGCACTTATCTTGGTGTTACAGACTCCCAGGGCAAAGCTGATGGAACAGTGTGTGAAATCCATAACATGTCTCTTAGTCACTGTGACTGAAACTGTTCATCTGCAGGGTATGCCAAGGTGGCCAACTGCAGTGGAGCAAATCATGGGACAAACCTCCAACAGGGTGGCCTACCTGGGCCCTAAATAAGATTTCACCCAGCTTTGTCCTGTCTTCTTTTTTTTTTTTTTGTACATGGGATGAAACTATTCTGTAACGGTAAATACCCAACTGAGCAGCAGTATGGAGGCTTGTCCCATCAAGACATGATAGCAGTGGAGGGGTTGGCCATGTCTCCAAGGTGTAGTGTGGAGAGATCAGAGGCATTGCTAAGTGTGGGAAGGTTGTAGATAATATGTCATATTTACCCTTCAGCTGGCCAGACTGGGCTACCGAGTGGTAAGATGAGGAGGGAGAGAGAGGTTCAAATTAAAAACTGAATATGTACTGCAGGATTTGGGCTGTGTCTCTGTTGTTTTCTGAGTGGCAATTCACTAGCAGCCATTCACTCTGAGGCCTTCGTTGCTCAGGACACTTCTGGAGTGCTATGAACTCTCCGTCTGCAATGAGGGGAGGAGGGCACAAGGGGATTTTTCCTTCTTATCTGAACTCCATTTGAAAGGACGTTCTCTTCAATATATTCATCAGCAACCCGGATGAGGGGACAGAGCGCACCCTCAGCAAGTTTGCTGACGACACAAAGCTGGGAGGGGTGGCTGACACCCCAGAAGGCTGTGCCGCCATCCAGAGAGACCTGGACAGGCTGGAGAGCTGGGCGGAGAGGAACCTTATGAAATTCAATAAGGGCAAGTGTAGGGTGCTGCCCCTGGGGAGGAATAACCCCCTGCACCAGGACAGGGTGGGGGTGACCTGCTGGAGAGCAGCTCTGGGGAAAGGGACCTGGGAGTCCTGGTGGACAACAGGATGGCCATGAGCCAGCAATGGGCCCTTGTGGCCAAGAAGGCCAATGGCATCCTGGGGGGCATCAAGAAGAGTGTGGCCAGCAGGTGGAGGGAGGTCATCCTCCCCCTCTGCTCTGCCTTGGGGAAGCCCCCCCTGGAGTGCTGGGTCCNCAGTTGTTTGGAGAGCTGCTGGGGTAGGGTACAGGCTGTACTTCCAGTCTCGAAGAAAGTCTTAGAGATAATGGAGGTCTAGAGAACCCACCGCTGCTCACCTCCTTGTGTTAGGCTGAATGCCTGAATAATAACTCTCCTTTTAGACGGTAATCCAGGGACTGACTGTGGACCTCTAAAGCTTGACAAACTGCCTCCTAAAGCTTGAACTGAGTAATTGAGGTGGTGGTACTTGTAACTGGGAGCTCATATCTTTCCCTACAAGGGAGCCCACAAATGTTTCTCTGAGAGCAGTGCCAAAACACAGCAAATTTCCGGGGGTCCTGGTGTGTCATTGCATCAGGGCTTCTGTGACCCACAGTTATCTCAGCAGCTTCTACATCAGTCTCTAAATTAACACTGGTGGGACAGCCCTGATTCCCAGCCGTAGTCTTAGTTATACAAATATGTTGGCGGTTGCAATGGAACTGCTTAATTTTGCGCACGATTGAGGTGAGACCTGTTGCTGGCAGAGCTGTATGATAGAGTCAGGAAGGTCTCAGTGGAAGTCAGCTCTTTGCAGGACCAAGGCAAAAGCCATCCATCTCACATCTCTGCTGTGGCAGATTCACAATGGGATCAGATGTTTTGCAAAGAGGTCTTTTGCGTTGAACAAAAGAGCAACTGTCAATCAGGGAAGCACTGCTTAGAAATAGTATTCTGGAGCTGCTGAGCATTGTTAAACCATTCACTTACTCCCTTCCAGTGGTAATTTTATTTAAGAGATCTGTGAAGAGATCTCTTGGCAAGTACTGGGGAACCTCTTAGCAAAAATGCAAGTATTTCAGTGCCTTGAAGGCACAGGGCTAAAAGCATCTCCACTAGATTAATATATTACTGGATTTTGCTGTCAGTTCCTGTCTTGGATAGCACTTCACCCTTTCCCTTCCCTTGCTGTCAGCCACCACCCCTGACAGCCTTGGAAATGCTTGGATTAAGCGCTGTGGCAGGGAGGTCAGGCAGTCAGAAGGGATAAGGACCAGTGCTTGGTGATGTGTGAACTCCCCTTCAGAACGCCTGATGCTCGGAGGGGAAGAGGGGCTGCCAGGGACCTGACATGAACGAGAGCCCTCGTTGCACCAAGTCCTCGTTGTTAATTGGAGTGCGGGGCTGTCAACTCCTTTCCTCATCTGAGCGTCAGTTGGAAGAGACCCTGGGAAAAACGGTCTTAAAGACGGAGCATTGGAGAAAAAGTTCTGCACAAAGACTAGGATTCGTGAGCCTTCCTGGTTCCCCCTGCTCTCTCCTTGCATTTAGGGAGACCTCCAGTTATTACACCCTCCAAAGCTTCATTCCTATTCCCTCCCTCCCCAGCTAATTATTCGCTTTATTATTACAGCTGCTCAGACTGCTTGTGACAGAGGAACTTGCTATTAGGAAGAAATCAAAATTGATTAAATTAACACATTACAGGTTTAATTTAGAAATAAACAAGATGCAGGGCTCGGGGAAAAACAGAATGTCCTGCTTTCAATTTTCAATTTGAAATACTCTTTTTTTTTTTTTCCTTTTCCCAAATGTTCTGTGTTTTGGGGTGAAAAATAACATTTTTTGCAAGTCACAATTGATATAAAAACATACGAGGCTGATCAGCAAAGTTGAAATGTTTCCAGGAAGCTTTTGTTTCCTGGGAGACTCTGAAAGGCAGCATCAGTTTGCTTGTGATGCAGAATGAAACCATACTGCTGAGAGTACAGGCACGTAACTGAATTACTTCAGGGTTAGCTGGGTTAAAAGCTTTGAGAAAGTCCTTGCTCCGTTGTGGTTGCCTGCTCTTATCCTGTGGTAAAGGCACGGTAGTTTACTGCTTAAACAGGATTACTTCATCTCACGTTTCCTCCAGGGTACCGCGATGTCAAAGCATGCAAACTTTCCATGAGGTTGCTGACACAGTGTAAATTTGCATCCTCTCTTGCCCTGAAGTACCTGGTTTATGTGTCCATGCTCTTAATTGCTGGATTCCCCACAAAAGGGAAAATTCATCTCCGGTGGTGCTGTGACTGTTCATGATTGGCAGAGTCACGGGCTGGTTGAGGTGGGAAGGGATCTCTGGAGGCCACCTGGTCCATCTATCTCGATCAAGCAGGATCACCTAGAGTTGGCTGCTGAGGACCATGCCCAGACTGCTTTTGGGTGTCTCCAAGGATGGAGACTGCAACCCATTTGCTCATCCTTTGCTAGTGCTCAGTCACTCTCACAGTGAAAAAGTGTTTCTTTCCCAACTTTACGGTCAAACCTGAAAATCCTTGTTGGCTGTCCAGACACCCTGTGATGCTCATCTCTGAGGGTGGGAGAGGGTTGAGATTTCTCTGCCTCTCTTTGATTGTTTTTTTACACCAAGTTTGTCAGTATGGGGGTGTCAGCGTGCAGTGAGATCTGTATGCGAATGTATGGTGGAGTAGGAGCTCTGTGGGGACACCTAGAGCATATTCATACTATTTACATGAGAGTTGGGATTCATCTCCCCAGTGCCCTGTTTACTTGGAAGGTGAAGATCTGGTCAGGGAAGTCAATGGAGTTCAGGATGTGGTTCACCTAATTGAATGTAGATGCCTTATCCTGGACTCTTTTGGTTGGATCTCTGATGACTTGAAATGTCATCAAGAGCGTCTGGCTTTGTGGTAGGCACCAATAGGGCAGACATCAGCACCTAGTCAGAAGAGTCCCCTCAGTTTGTGTAGGCACCAGGCAGTTTAGGAGCCTAAATTCCACACGTGGTCAGTGGAAAACGGAGAAGTCCTTGTCAGGTTACACGGTGTGGGGGAGAAGGAGCAAGCTGGTTTCCAGAAGAGGCACCACACACCTCATGTTCAGCTCATTCCTCAAAAGCATCCACTTAAGGAGTGCTGTGAATTCCCACTTCACTGCTGTGTTGTAAAAATTCCCCATGGCAGCAAGCTCAAAGGGAGAATCCAGGAGGAGAAACATACTTCACTCCTGGACCTGAGCCCTCGGTGGGCACAGTGGTTAATAAATGAGTGAGGGACAATTTCCACTGTTTCTACTCTTCTGCCTGAGTAAGTAGAACAAGAGCATCATCTTGCCAAGAAACTGATGCAGCTGCTTCCAGGACCTGGTCTGAAACACAGCACTAGCATTAATTTTGCATGCATCCCTCTGTCGACAATCAAATGCCATTCTGCAGGCAGACCCCCCCAGGCAAATGAGCCTTTATTCAAGTTCAAGAGGAATGAGAAGCAAAACTTTCCCGCTGTAAAGTCTGAGACTTTTTTTTGCCATGGGGTACCACTTCTCAAGATGAACTCTGCAGGCAAAGAGAAGCAGCAAACATGCGCCCGTCGCTGATGCTAGCCATTGGGTAACTTTCTTTTCTCTCTTCATTTTCCAGCTGCTGGCTGTCATTAGAGGGAGGTCTTCTCTACGCCTTCGTGGGACCAGCAGCTGCTGTCGTTTTGGTATTTAAGCTTGGCTGAAAGCTTTTTTTTTTTTTTCCCCCCCTCTTTATCTTATAGCACTTTCCTTGTTCTTTCAACCCAAGAATGCCCCTCTTTATTTCCACTCATGTTTCGGATAGCTTTCTCCTTCAGGAATAAAGATCAAAAGGTTAGAAGCCAGCAATCTGGGATGGGTTTGATTCTGAAATATAATATGCCTCAGCTCTCAGCCTTCCACCTCTGTCCTCTCTGGAGTCCCTTAGACATCTGATTAATGCTTTACCTTGGTTTTACCTTATCTGGATGGAAGTGCAGGATGATGGTGGAAAACTCTGACATTAACTCCTTCAGAAACAGCTGTTACTGGTTGCTTTCAGACCAGGCTGGACTTCCACAGCCAACATTTATTCCTGGTCTGTCCCAGATGGCCAGTGCATGTGAGCAGCTTCCTTGTTTGTAGGTGAAATGGAGGTCTTCAAATCAGTGCTGAGGGGATCATGTTTGCTTCTAGTTCAAAGAGATGGAATGGTTAAAGTAAACATGCCTAAACTTTGTCCCACCAGCTCATGCATGGTGAGAGTTTGTTCTACTGTCCCCTCACCCTTGGCTCCAACACAGGACCAAAGCCAGTCTTGGACAGTTGTTACTCGAGCTGAAGGTGTCACTCAAGAGATGACATATCTTTCATCAGGCTTCCCTTCTGTCAAAGCCTCGTTGGCCATGAGAAATCTTCACTGTCAGGGTTCAAAGAATTTAAGAACTTGTGGTCCTTTAGGAAATCCCTCCTGCAGCTATTTCAGATGAGTTTAATGCCACATTTGAGCTCCCACATGGAAGTGACAGTCTGCAGTTTCTCTCCACTCCAGTGTTTTATCCAGTGCCTCTAAGGCTCAAGTGCCCTAAAGGATCCCACAGGAATGGGGTTGTTGACACTTGCAATTTCTTTTTCCGGATCAAGCTTTTGTTTCGTGCAGTGCCTGGGGGGTGAAGTGCCCCGCAGCAGGAGCAGGCTTACAGAAGAATAACTACACAAAAGCTCTTGCTGCCTCTATTCTCAGTGCTGTCATTGCACATCAAACCACCTTGGTGCCATCGTTTCATCACGATGACAAAGAGACAAGCCAGCAGTTGCCCCTCCTGTATAATAAAGCAAACCTTGTATCAGTTAGGGTCTTTAATGTAGAGCTGCAACACATAGTTGAGCCTTCAGATAGCAGTCAACGAAGACTGGGGATAAGCCCAGTTCATGCCAGCCAGTCATTAGATCTCCATAGGCATGTGATAGTCGGATTTCCCTCAGTAATGCAGCTGATGAGGGTCAGGGTCTTCTTTATAGACAGGATAATTGACAGGAGCATTAAGTGGCTTAATGCTTTCAGATGAACTAGCTCTTTGCCCCAACAACATAACAACCTATAGCTCTGGCTCAGTGGCTGGAATGCTCAATAGACAGCAGTGATTAGTGGAGAGGGAGCTTTGGTAGTGCCCAGAGAAGGGGGAGTCAATCCGCTGCCTCCACCCATCTTGTTTTTGTTGTGCTAACAACAAGGGTAGTAATCCTTTCGCTTTCCTTAGCATTTTTAAAGCATGAGATAACCACATGAGCCTGCTTCCATTTGGCATCTCAGTTTTCATTCACCATCGAAGCTCGAAATGGAGATTTCTTTACAGAGAGAACACCTGCAAATGGTGGTTCATAGAGCTGATTTTAGGAAGTGGTGAATCCTCTCTGAGGGTGTCTGTCCCTATTCAGCACCTAGAGAGAGAGCCTACACACCTAGTTTAGACTACCTGATTCATTGCTGGCTAAAGTGAGAAGTGAAAGCTGTGACTTTTAGCAGCGCCAGAAGTTGAACAAACAGTTCTCAAGTGTGCACTGTCCACAAGACTGGACAGCTGTCCATTCTCCGTGTATTTTGTCCTGATTTCAGGTTGACCATGCCAGCGATGGAGGGACAGTCCATCTGGCTCAACATAAGGACAGTCAGGCTCTTGCAGGGCTATATAGGGGACATGCAGCCGTGGTGCTCTCAGGATAGGTTTGCTCCAGAGACAACACAGCTGTTCTTGTGCAGCGATGCACAGTTCAAGGTGAGACTTGACCGGCCCTAAGCTCTTTCTCACCCAAAAATTCTGAAGAGTATGGTATATAGATGCCCAAGTGATTTTGCACACAGCTGACTTGGCTACAACTGGGCTTGCTACCCTGCCTTAGTCCTGGCCAGGGCAGACTTGTGCTCACTCCTCCCAAGCCATTCCAGCATCTCTGCACTGCAGTTCTCCTATCAACACGATTTTTCTACTACCTGTAGTAACCGTCTTCCTCCACACCCTCCATTATTATTCTCCACATTGGAAAAAGGCCTTTGGCTTGGAGAATATCTTTACTCAAAAAATAATATTCTTAAGGTGGTTGGCCTGCAGCTTCAGCAGTATTTGCAATTTGCAGTCCGTCCGCTAACGCTGAACGGCTGCAAAGGCTTGACCTTTAGTCTTAAAAATCCTAACAACCCAAAATGCAGAGCTGTCACAAGCAGTTTTACTCACCTAGCTCAGGCCAAGCAGCCTGGTGATAATTATGTGCAGGTTAAAGGCAACGGGTTACTGCAGGGAAAGGCTCATGACATGGTGAAGTCAGGACACAGAGGCATCAGGTACTGTTTATCTCAAGGGCTGAATCTCAGGCTTGTGTCTTTGCTTCTGGATAGCATCCCAGAGATAAAGAAATAAAGCTACACTGAATATTATCAAGTGTGGCTGTGTTTAGAAGCATGTCCCTGTGATATCCCTGACTTTGTAAAGAAACAGAGCCAGGATCAGAGCAGAACGTTGATCATGATGATCAATATACTGGATAAAATAGCTTTTATTTGTTAAAACAGTTGCAGAGCTGCACTTTGTTGTTTCCCCTTCTATATATGAACAAGGAGGCGCACTGTTATGGCCAGCCCTAGGGGTGATCCAGCCTGCCACAATTCAACTCCATCTTTCCTACTGCCTTGCTGCACCTAAGGCCAAGTCTCCCTTGTGCTCACCAGCCTCCGGCACAGTGAAGAAGGATCAGTGAATTGAAAGGGCTCAATCTCTCTCTCCCAGCACATAACTATGGTTTGTTTTCCTGCTGATCCTTGGCTGAGTTACTGCATCTGACTTGCCAGTGTTGTTTCTCTAAAACAATACCATGGTGAGCTCTAGAAATGGGCTCACAGCTGTGGAAAGTAGTCCACTGACCCAGCAGCTGACGCGAAAGAAAATAACTGCTATTTGTGAGGTCTTCCATTTGTTCCCAGCTGTGGACTCCACAGCAGTGAGCTGGGTCGTGTCCTGCTGAAACCAGCAATCCAAACTCAGAAAGATTGCTCATTCTCGAGGATGATTTAGGCAATTAGATGGAGGCTTGGTGTGAGCAGACATCTCCCTCCCTTTGGACTACGTGTTGTTCTAGGTGTTTCTTAGGACTACCTCTCGAGAGTCTATTAAACTCACGTAGTTTCTCAGCAAACATGTAATGTTGCACGTCTCTGAATTTGGCCTTAAACATTTCCTTACAAACCCCACATGCAGAAGAGTATGTAGTACATCGTTCTGCCAACACCAGATGTTTCACTGTCACTTTTTTCCACTATCAGTTCTGTGCCTCCATGAAGAAGGTAGTGGTCGTGTGTCCCTAAAGTGTTTGTATTCAGAGGTTGCTGAGGTTTGGATGAAGTTTGTGAAATAGATGCAGCTGGCAGCAGTGGGTGCAGTCAGAAAGGCACAAGGAGGAATTTAGCATCACTTTGCAAAACCTCAGCTCTGCACGGGCTGTATTTCACTGTGAATATTTATACTCGACTGATACAGACATCCATGCTCTCACCTTAACAAAGTGGGATGAAGGATTGCATGCAGTTGCCCTGCCCCTGATTTTTTGGAAATGGCTAGATGGCTAATCTATGTGCTGTGCCATCTGCAGTATCTCTCAGGACATCCCACCATAGTAGCTAATATTTCTACTTGCTCTAGCGCTCCTCCACCTCTTATTTTGAGAGCAGCAGCGCTGGTTCACTGAGCAAGAACTATGACAAGCTGTCTGCATCGCACCACCCCATTCTCTTAAGGCTGCTGTTTTGGTAGCACAGGCTTTAGAAGGCACTTTTGAAAGCAGTCAGTGTCAAATGCCTCTCCCGTGTGTTGGCCATTTTGTATTACCCTGAAAAATTGTTGTTGTGCCTACAGTTTGCCTTGCTAGACCTTGAGCAAACGTTGAGCTTCAAACAGTCTTGCAGCAATCTGAGCACTTTACAGTCTTGTCCTGCTTCATGGAGACCTCTATGATCTGCTGCCAGCTGCATTATGCTGTCCTGAACTCACTGATGCACGGCCAGGGGAGGTGGGAAGGGTATAGAAGGGACAAAAAGGGTGGTGGCCTGCAGAAGTGTGTCCATGCTACCAAGCTTTGGGAGAAACGGGAAGGATTTAGCTTGCCAAATGTTGGATTTTTCCTTCTGTGCTGCCCACTTTGACCTAACATACTTGAGAACAAAACTGTGTGTTGTTTCTCTTTCAACAGGTGAACATGGTTATTGGCATTCTGGTTTTTAACAAACTTGTATCCAAAGATGGAATAACAGATAAGAAACTGAAGGAACGGGCAGGGTATGCCTTATCAATACATCTAAGTAAAGAATGAAAAACAAAAATCAAACAAGGTTGTGATCAATAACCAAGCAAGGAATGCAAAGAGAGACTGGAGATGCAGACAAAATGCAAAACCAGATTTAAACAAAATGAAAGAAAAATACCCAGTTGGTTTAATCTCTCTGCCTCGTCACTCAGTGCAGCAGAGACAAAAGACTCAGGAAACAGCATTGTGCTTCTGCGGAGGAAAGTTAGAAGTTCATCTCTTTGTTAAAAATGGCTTCAGCCCAGGCTGATGTATCCACCCAAAGATTTGGGAGAGAAAAGTGACTCTTCTCACTAACTCCTGAAGGCAGCAGCTGGATCAGAGAGGGACTCATGGTTGCTGAGTGGGGCACGTGGCATGGGCTGTCTTACAGAGAAGCCATGTCTAATGGTTGGCAGGTGGCTGAGGGGCAGCAAAGGTACGTGATACTTTTTAGGAAAGGATCTCTGGAAGTATAGCAATGAACAGATTAGTAGATGGATGGATGTGTAAAGAGTAAGTAAAGATACCTGTTCTGCAATAAAAAAAACCCAACTTGATGCCACCTGAGGTTCTTCATTTTCTACAACAGCCACCACCCCACCCTCCATCCCTGAAACCCGTGGCTTGTGTTTATTTGTTTTATTTGTAGGATGAATTGAGGAGCTGACTCCACAGTTCCTATCACCCTGGTCTCACCAAGGGCTGGCTGGGGTGGCAGCTACTGTCAGGGGTCTCTGTTGGGTTACTTCCAGACTCTGTTGACAACGGCGATTTCGTGATTGACTCCAGCGGGATGAGACACCCCCCCTTCATCTTAATTTCTAGAAATGAGTCTGTAGCCTGCTTAGACTTTATCTCCGGGCTATGCCATGTTCCAAGCAAAGGATGGAACTGGCATGCTGACACTGTAAGTCAAATCAAATGCCCAGGTCAGCTTGGCTGCTGATGTTAGTATGTTATTTTCCACTGCCTTACTTGGCTTGCTGTTGCAGTCAGAGAAAATATCTCCTTACCTGCTGTTAGGAAAGGCAAGGTTGTGTGGTCTCATTTGTCCATTGTTTGCATTTGATTTATCACTGCAGATGATGATCGTATTCTTGAAGGGAGAAGTTGTTTACAAAGAGAGGAAGAGATGTTGTGGTGCCTCTGCACCATGGCTGCAGGCAGAGCCTAAAACCTTAGGAAGCTGGTGAAGAAGTCACAGCAGTCTTCACCATAGATTATCTATCAAAGCAGAGGGAGCATGGGTACCTGCTCTCTTGTTTGTCGTACTCCCAGGCTTCACAGAGAGGATAAGCTGCTTTATCCACGGCAATGCTGCAAAAGCCTTGGGCCCTAAAACTGTGTTTCAGATGGCAGAGACAGAAAGTGTAGACAAGGTTCAATATTCCCGTCATTGCACGATTGAGTAGTTCTGGTGGAAGAGTGATTAATTAATTAATTGAGTGATGGCAGCAAAACTGAGGGCAGAAACAAGTTCTTATCCAGACAGGGGAGAAACACAGGAACACGTTAATGTTGACATACCCTTAATGTAGCAAAGACGGGAATCTCAATGCCTGAGCAACGCCATGGTCATGATAGTAAGAAGATACTTAAGCAGATATGGATGGCCACAGGTATTCGTTGCTGCTGTTTGAACAGGTACGCAAAGAAGTCACCTTGGTGCATGGCTTAAAGCAGCTGCTAACAAGCACGTGCTTTATTCAGGATGATGCCTTTTACAAAGAGAGAACTCAAGAAAACACCCGAACTGCAGGTGAAGTCTGTAGCAAGATAATTACACTCGAAAGTCAGCACTGAAATAGATGGTTTATTGGATTAGCAGAGCAGTAAGTTACTGCCTATCAGCCTCTCCCTCTCTAATCTGAACTGCATACAGAATGACCTTATTTAATGCATAGCAGCTGGTTATTGATCACATTCATAGTTGTACTATGAGAACAAAACCTACAAAGGAAAAAAAAAAAGTCATTTTTTCTGATGTTCTTTGTTTTTTCTTTCTTTTCTCTTTTCCCCCCCCTTCTTTCGTGTCCGTGTGTGTGTGTGCAGCACTTTTAAGCCTTCTCTGTGCTCAATGATTTTGTTCTCCTTTGGAAGTGCACCCACTGAGAGTGCGGAAGCACTTTTGAGAGCTCTGGTGCCCCTTCCCTTTAGCTAGCCGCTTCTGGCCTGGGCTTGGGAACCGTGTTGGAAGGTAGATCTGAAGACAATCAGAATGAGTAACGGCCTTGGAGGTGTTTGGATCTGAGGAGATGGTATAAAGAAACGTTGTGTTTCCTTTAGCAGAGGCAAGAAGTATGGTTCAGTGTTGCAAAAACAAAACAAAACAAAAAAAAAACCAAAACAAAAAAAAACACAAACCAAAAACAAAGGGAAAAGAAAATAAAAAGAGGAAGAAAAAAAAGAGACCTGTTGAACACTAAGAGGAGCCCAGTACACAGACTGCCAATCAGCTGGCACAAACAAATCAGTGCTAACAGTTCCCGTGAAATAATAACCGAGACGTGATAGGTTTTTGCCCTATACTTAGAAGAGGAAATTGCTATGATTACTATTGTCACATCTGTCAGAAAATGTTGGCTTTCTAATGGCAATGACTTTATAGATATATCACAAAAACAGGCTGTAGAGAGTTGGGTGTGATTTCCTGGAGAGCTGGAGAAACGCACGCAACTGCCTCAACTCTTGTGCAGGCACAGGACAAAACCGTGGAAGCATCTCCCAGCAGAACGGTCTCCATTCACAGCCAGCTGCACGGACAGTGTTTGAGCTCTATTGACGGGAGTGCTACTGAAAACGAATGTTTAAATATCAGGTGCAGGAGCTTTTAAAATTAATTTTAAATTTATTCAGCCAGCGTTGATTCCAGAAGCATTTGTGTGCTCACGCAGTCAGGGAAGAAGATGAAACTATAGGGTATATTCACAAAGCCTAATTTTGGCTTCTGAGTTTAATCTCCCTAGGCTTCCTCTGTAAATATTGGAGAGAGACGGGAGCCTTGTTTAGTTGCTCCAGCTTGCCCCTTAGAGGAGCTTTACTTCTTTTATCTCTGTGTTGATTAGAGAGGACTTGAGAAAGTTTGCCCCAATACCTTGTTTGAAATACTCTCTGCGTGACTGTCCTGGCAGGATGTAACGGAGCTGGATTGTCAGTGCATAGAGAAGAAAGTAACTGGAAAGATAACTACTACATTAAAATAGGAACAGACTCAGATTGCCCTTCGTCTGGGAATGTTTCATGTTGGAAGCAGTGTTCCTGCTCTTTGGGCCGTGTTTGGTATAAAGCACTGTTCAATAAAAGGTAGCAAAGTCCAGGCTCTGGTGAACACACCAGATGAGTCCATGAGCTGCTTGTGGATATTTAGGAAGTAGAAAAAGCCAAATTAAATTAATGCATTATTCACTGTGATTATTTCGTTAGCTACCCTTTCATACATACAGGCACCAATATAAACCTGCTATGGAAATTCAATATATTAACAACTTCATACTCCCAACAAGAACAAATTAGAATATAAATGTATCCACATCTCTGCCTACTTCTTACAACTTTGTGCATAAATACACCCAACAGCAGTGACAGTTGTGTGTTATAATGGTCTTCAGGCCAGTTCTTTGTGATTCAGTGTCATTCATGTTTTTTCTGGTACAGTTTTCCATCAAATTCCTCAAATCAATCTACTTTCTTTTTGCTGCCTATCTCTGCTTCTCTCTGTCTCTCTGCTTATCTGTTCTTTGTGGCTTATAGATTTGGGGATAAGCTGTTTTATTTTTAAGGGTCGTGCACTTACTGCCTATCAAGACCCACTTTATCTTTGGTCTTTGGTTCAGCCATTGTCCTCACTGGATTTAGATGATCCTTCCTGAAAGATATGTATCTATTGACACAGAAGATAATTTTCTCTGTGTCTGAAGGCTGAAAGTTTCTGTGGCGTACCTAATCCATTATTCTGGAGGGGAGTAATGGTTTATGCCACTGTAACTAATTAAAAGACCAGTCAATAGCCACTTGAAAGTGGGCCACTGGGACCACTGATAATGCTGTGTTGGTGTTCATGGGGATGTCTTTTTTTTTGCAGTGAGACTGAACACAAAGCCATAAAAACTAAAAAAAAAGATATTTCACGTTCCCTAACCTCTCTCCCAGGCGGGGTAGGGCTGTAGAACCCCCAGCGCTTGGTACCTGCAAACATCACGCCTCACCAGATGCACTGCCATCAACCAAGAATGACAGACATGCTATCATTTGGCAGTGATGTTCATGCCTTCTTTGATATCAGTCATTGCATGTAGGTCTGTAGGAGGTTTTGCAGACTCCTGCCCATTTTTTAAGTCAGATCTGATGTGCATGTCTGTCTGTGCAAATCAGAGAGTGCACATAAACTTGTAAATTCTGGGAAGAAACAGAGCCAATGCCAAGCTAATGTGGCTTCTGGGCTCCTGAGTAAGAGCTGGCTTGCCAGCTAGGTGGATTCACACACATAAGCTTCTAAAAATCATAAGGATATGCCCTTTAGGAGATCCCTGCCGCCCCTTATGTCAGCAGCCCACAATGGCCAGGTTCTGTGGTTGACCCCATCCAGAAAAACATGGGAGCAACTGATGTGAATAAGTCTCAGTGTTCAGCTCCAAGACAAGATCTGAGAGAAGAAGTGTTTCAAAAGTAGTCAGCCAGTCCAGCTCCCTTCAGGGCAGGTTGATGGTCTTACAAAACGCCCAAGCTCAGGGTTAACTTCTAGGACATAAACAGTCCCATTTGCATGTCCTTCATCACAGATTAAGCAACCAGAGTGGCCTGTTTCCTGGTATTGTCAACTGCCAGGTGGGTATCCCCACCAAAGCAAGGATTAGCGCACAAAAGTCAGTGACGAAAATACATAACACATCCCTAGTATTCCTTTAGGAAAGAGGATAAGCAGACACAGTCCCCACAGCCCTACTTCTTGCCTTCTACTGTACAACCCTGCCACCTTTTTTGTTTTGGAGCAAAAAGTCCAGGATGGAAAGGAACAATTTCTAAAAAAAAAAAAAAAAAACAAAAGAAGGAGACAGAGGCTGGGAGAGCAGTACTAGTTTCTCTTCCATGGGTGCCAGAGGGAGACACCCTGAACCTGGCAAAACATTCACCAACACAGTTCCACCCTCTCCAGCGGCACCAACACGTCTCTGAATTGTACATTTTTCCTATTTACCCCATCTGGAGTGGTACAGATGAGAGTTTTATTCCTGCCTGTCTTTCATTTCTCTTTTCAAACTGGGTATGGTTGTTTGGTTCCCTTTCTCCTTTCTTCGTTTCTTTTGTTCTTTCTTTCTTTTGGCTTCTCTTTCCCTTTCCTTTCTACGTTTGTGTTCATAAGCAAAGTGTTTTGTTTTGTTTCAGTCTTTTGGTTTTAATTGCAGTCAGATGGCAGTGCCCCTTTACGGCATGACGCTCAAATGTTCCAAGTGTGGAGTAGTTTCTTCTGCTGAAGTTTCGGCCACAGCCACCAGTAACGCCATGTTAGTTCCTCTAATTTCAACTTCTTTTCTTTCTTTCTTTCCACTTCCTTTTTTTTTTTAATTTATTTTATTTCCCTCTTCCATTTCCCTGCACTCACCAGCCCTTGTTTGTTTTCTCTCCCTATGTCCCTGCCCACCTCCCTATATCCCCAACTCTCCCTGACCTCATTCTGTGGGCCATGAACAGTGTAGGGCTCCCGCAACATCCCTGGAGCAAAAGCTGATGGGCTGGATCCTGAAAAGCACTTTATGACATGCCTAGATTTAAGCATGTAAGCGGCCCATGGAAGACGAAGGGACTTTTCGTTTGTTAGAAGCTGGGTATATGTTTAAGGCCCCCATTTAATTTAGTTCTTGGAGTTACAGATATAAATATGTGGTTACCATTAATTTTGACGGTAGATGAGGGTTTCAGATTCCAGCTTTGTCAAACACTTAAGCATGTGCTTGAGTTTTTTACTCCAGAGGCTGCAGAGCATTGAGTATGATTTCAGTGAGCTGGTGAATCCCTTCTCAGTGTTTTTTTCTCTTATAAAAGGCTGAAGTTAAATTAATACCTCGTAGGGATGCAGTTCTGATTTGATGAGATTTGACTGCCTCTTTTGGACCTCTAAAAGCACTTAGAATTATTTCTCAAAATCTTAAAGCATTTCATAGCTCTGAGTTACAAAAGTCAAATGCTGTTAAATCTTTTTGTATATGCCGGAGTTAGTAAAAATAAAAAATAAAAAAAAAATGCCAGAGCTTTGTTCTTCTGGAGAAATTGTTGCTATTTATATAGTTGGCTTTCTTCCCCAAAGGTTAAGGTAGAAGGCAGAGCAATGAGGGAAGATTTGTCTTTCTTCCTTCCTCCCCTTTCTGAAATGTTACTGTCTACATCATTTCCACAGTTTTGGTCCTGATGAAAAAAGAAATATATATAAAATGTGTGAAAGAAACAATTTCAGATCCAGACATTTGTAATTTGAAAACTCCTACCTTTTATTAATCTAAAAAA
>VXBO01000654.1:175210-239305 GCA_013400135.1 Rhinoptilus africanus
TAGAAATATAAAAGAAAATCGAAAGTCAAGGTTTTCTCCTTTTTTTCTGAAAACTGAGCCATTTATATAAAATCCAAAAGAGTTCAGGGAAAAAATAAACATTTCTGAGAAAACAATCAATTGTCATTAGAAAAAGAGAACATCTGTTCACCTCTATTAAGAGCTAGCACTTTCTGAGATGCAAAAGATAAACAAAATCTCATTTATTTTTCACTGCTGAAGACGTTTACTTACCTTTTACAGCAGTGCCCAGCTGAGATGGCGAGTTGGCTTTGGTCCAGACACGCGTACCACAAATCTGGAATTAGCAGGTGACTGCATTTCGGTTTCCTGAGACTGCAGAGGAATGCTAAACCAGCAGAAGCTTTGCTATTAATAAATTAAAGCATTAAATAGGAGAGGCTTTCAGTTCATAGCAAATTCATGTAAAAAGTAAAACAATCTCAAATCCTTCTCCCATAGCGTCTGAGGATGGTCTGTCATAAATCACCTATTCTGATTCATCTTCAAATAAGAAAAAAAAGGGATATGAAATCCAGATCTCCTACTTAGCCTGTTTTTCTAATTTAAATGGTTTGACAGAAATTGGAGGGCTCCTGTCTTTTTTTTTCCCAGCATAGATACCTTAGATGATAAATTCCAGTACGGGTTTTGTTGTTTGTCCTGAAGTGTCCCATGATCTTGTCCTTGCAAAGGGACCACTGTTTAATACACAACTTAGTTTACTCAGCCCTCATCTACTGTTGTTGTCCACTTCATTCTGCAGCTGAACTGTTTCTGATTTTCTTCCTCCAAATCTATTGTAAATGAGGTTGTCGATAAGGCAAAGCCCTGATTATGCTTCATGCTACTGCCACCATTCTGCTGGCCTTCATCCCAGACCTTGGACCAGCTTTGCCATTCAGTTTTGGAGTCTTTTAATGCAAATCAGATGCCATGAGAGTTTTTAGCTCCTCTCTGACCTGGAATAACGATAGTTCTTTGGTAGAGAGCACATCAAGGATGTTCCTGCCTTGTTCCTGTTGGGTTTGCTTATGCCCTCTCCATCTTACATCCACAGATTTCAGAGTCTTGTTTCTTGGATAGCATGGACTAAAAAGATAGATCCTTTAGTCCTTTTTTCTTGGTTTTTGGAAATCATAGAAGTTTTGAGCAACTCTCTGTGGTAATACCCATGTCTAAGAGAGGAGTCAGAGAAGGGAAAGTATAACTGAGGGAAAACGTGGTAACCACTGATGGGAGAGCAGGTAGTAATCATGAAAAAACATGCATTGGAAATTGTGTAATTTCTTAACTTGGAAAATGATAAAAAGGAAAGCTTTGAATGCCTATGACCTGTTAAGAGTTAGCCAGACTTGACAGATATGGGTTAAAAAACCCTTTCCCATAGATTGTTCTGGAGAAGATACTGGTCATATTTTGCCATTGTAAAATATCTGATCCCACATTTCCTTCCTTTTATTGCTGCCTCTAGGGTAGCCTCAGCCTGTAAAATACTGCCTTATAATTAATTTGTCTTTGCTAGCTGTGAAATTTTATTTATCTGAGACAGGGAAAAACAATTTCAGGGGTATGCCACTTATTTGTACTTGCTGTGAATGAGGACATCCATTGCAGATACCAGGGACTGCTATTGGATGGGTGGATGGATAGATGGATGGAATTCTTGACGAGGAGTGCATTGCAAATATGTACCATAGGGAAGAGACTGCCCCAAGACTAAGGCCTTGTCACAATCTGTTCTTATTGCAGGCAACCCACACAAGAGTCAATGTGAGGGAATCCTCATGACCCTTCTCATGCATTATCCCTCTTACATCATCAGAAGCTCAGGTGACAAATCTCCCATCTGAGGAATTTATTCTTTTTCTTGACTCAGTCATTTCAGGAAATCTTAGATGTCAAATTTTCTATATTTTAGTTCCAGGACTAATGTGAATCGATAGTTCCATGCATGACTGGTTTTATGAAGGAGGCTGTTCCTCCGCAGAGGGTTGTTCTCATAGTTCAAGGAATTTGAAGTCGTATCCTTACCTGGGGATAATACTTGGGCCCTACAGATCCTTGCTTGGACTGTCAAAAAACAACTTCCTTTATTAGGGTTGAATAACCAAGCAGTCTGTCCATAACTACTTCATTATCTGCTTGTCTCATTTAGAGGCGTTTGTTTTCCTGTTCCCCTAGTTGCGTGGTTCAAATTGCCGCATCTGAGAGAAGAATCATATTTTGCTGAAAATAGAAATAGTATCATGTGTTTCTGTGTTGCCCGTGCTTGGGAAGAGCATGCAAAATGCCCCCTTTCTAGTTACAGATTTCCTATTTTGGTTATATGGGCGTTGACTTAAAGGGATTTTCTCTATAACTGGGGCAACACTCTTGCTTTTAGGAGAAATATGAATTAGAGGTGGGATAATGCATGAGAGAATGAATGCAGTAAATCTTCTACTGTGGTTTTCCTGTAGCAGAACCGCTGTGATGCAGGACTAGGATGGTCATTAGAATAGTGGAGCAGCATGTGCCACTCTGTGTAGCATGTAAAGAGCCGTATAATGTCTCATGTGTTGAGTCCACCTACCATCTCCCTTTTCAGAGCTCCCCTCCAGGAGCTGCTTTCTGCGTTATAAAGCTATTTTTCCTTCTGCTGCTTCTTTAGCTTGTGGTACTGGCTGCCCTGTCAGTGTTAAGTAATGAGAAGAATTGATCACTTCTTTATAATGACCCTTTACATCTTTGTTGGCATGTACTCTGTGTCCGCCTGCACTTGTCTTTTGTCAGGGTGCAGGCCTCTTAATCTTTCTTCATGTTGATCTTTGTTTCCAAACCCATTTTTTTGCTCTTTCCATTACTATCCTCTAAGTGCCGTCAGTTTATCCTGCTTCTTTTGCAAGGGTGAAAGCTCTCAAAGCTGCCAGCTAGCTAATGAACAAAACCACAACTAGTTTGTGACGTTTTGACAAAAGGCCATCATCTACTTGTTGCCAGAGCTGGCCCTGCTCTGTGCTTTCATAAGGCAATGTCTTTGCCATGCTGGATAAAACTGTGGACAAAGTTATCGTGTGGCCATGTTGTCACATGTCATTGTGATTCTGTTTGGTTGTGCTGTGGCGTTGCCATATGCCGAAGTAACACCCTTCTTCCGCAATGCGGCAGTAGCGTGGAGTGGTGGGGAGGAACAACGTGACACTACAGCTGTACTGCTGGGTAACACTGTCATGTCACGGTCATCACCATGCATCGTCAGCATCATGCTTCCACAGCGCAGTCTAACGATCTTCCCTTGATGGTACTGTCACCCATCATGAGTGCTGTCACGTATGTGACAAATAACAGGATATGCCAGCTAATTCCTTTGTCTTAAGCAATGAAAGTCCTGGATTCATCGATCATAGATAATCTATAATGAAGAGTCATTAGGTAATCACAGTGTCCTTATATAACTCATCATCATGATTGCATTTCACGTCACGTGACACCATAACATGAAGTTTCTTAGGTCTTATACATTATTCTGGAACCTTTTAAGGACACACAGTACCTCCTAAAGATGGGACAAATGGAAAGGTGTCAGAAGTGTGAGTTCTGCTATGAATCCAGCTCAAAGCAAGTAGAATTAAGGGCATTGTCACAGGAAACTCACTTATCTTCCCCTGAGTTTTCTTCTGAAATTTCATCCTTGATAAGATTTTTTTTTAATGGATTTTTTTTTTTAAATTCAGTATTTCAAAAGCTAAGCAGAGCTTGGAAAGTGAAATTAGAGTTACATTCCTATGACCTGTTGCCATCTGCTGCCTGAGAATAAAGATTATGCAACATTTCCGTAACAATTGTAAGGGATGAATATTTTTGAGAAGGCATCTGCAAGGTGAATCTCAAAGAGAGCAGAAAGGCCATACTCTTAGCTGGTGTAAGTCAGCACAACTCAGTTGGGAAAATCTTTATTTACTCCAGCTGAATATGTGGCATAATACTGTTTTCATCCTCTGAGTTGGAAGGGTAGATGATATTTTCATCATCTGGTTGGAAAGGCAGAGATTTTAAGTGATGATTTAAGGTTGCTTATGTTGGGAGAAGTAGTGAAGTCCATCAGGATATCTCAACTCAGAAGAAAGTTGAATAGTTTGCCCACATGGAGACACACAGAGCAAGGGGCTGGGAAGGACTCTCTCAATCCAGCGTGAAGACAGCAGGAGCTTTGAAGGGAGCCCACTGCAGTCATGGATCATTACATCTGTGCTCTGGATAGCAAATGGACTCAAGCAGTGCCTTGTTAGAGCAGAGTGCCTGTGTTTATATTTTTTTTAAAGTAGATTTTGAAACCAGTGGATTGAAATCTAACCACTTGCTAAAGCGAAACATAATTTACCTCCTCAGCATCATCCCTTGCAACCCCAAATCCACATCTGTATCTCGGATCTAGGTCCGAATCGTTGTCAATCTGATATTGCACTTCTTTTCAAGAACAGAAAACCCCTCCAAATTTAGATTGCTGCTTCAGACCCGTATTGACAGGTCAGATCCATTCTCAAATGTGTTTGTTGGGTTTCTTGTTTGCCTGTTGGTGGTATTAAGACTATGCTGGGAGACCAGATAATTCCAGGAAGCAGAGTTGTCCAGTACAGACTTTTTTTAGCAGCCTCTGTTGACTTTTCTGGATTCCAGCAATCACAATTGTGAGTTGCTACTGGAATGGCTTCATCTACCAAGCCGTCCATCAGGCATGCTGTCTTTGCTGATACTTGCATGGAGGACACATCTGGAGTGGCTTGTTATGGAGCAAGCCTTATCTTTCCATTTGGTTTTTCTGCCTTCTTGATTTTTTTGCTGCTTTTACTGCTCAACCAGTTTTATTAATGTACCACTGCAAATGATAGCGAAGAGAGATTTCAATATGATCAGGCAGATTTCAGAGGGGTAAGAGAGAAGTGGAATAAAAACTCCTGTCTAGAAGCTGTTTGGTTGAGGACTGTCTGGCTGCTGCATTTTTTTTTTTTTTTGAATAATACTTTGAAATTATAGTTTCTGTTGGACATTAAAGAACATTCAGTTTGTATAAAATTACAAGGTATCAGATTATGTCATGGCCCTTGCCTTACATGGAAGTCTCATAATTTAAAAAAAAAAACCATATATTCCATTTAGCTGTTCCCTTAGGTAAATTACATTGCTTAATAACACTACTAAGGAACACATCTGAGTCTGGATGGGTTGTAGAAATATTTGCAATCATAGTATAGTTATGACTACAAAAATAATCTGTCACTTCAGTATGTCGTAATTACAGCAGAACTGATGTAACAGTCCTTGAAAAACTCAACTGAAGCCAGGGCGTTACAGCCTGATGTCCATACCTGTGTCCAAGCTCCAGCTTTGTTCAGGTAAAACTCTCACTGAGGTCTGTGAGAACGATACCTGGATAACCAGCAAGTAAACATTATTAAAAACTTGATCATATAGCAGAAAATGGTAAGCAAGTCCCATGCAAGTACTGTAAAACCTGTGTCATGATACCTGTCCTGTAATTTATTGTGTGGCCTGTATTTGTTTCTCAGTATATAGGCTGAGGTTTTCTACACAGAAAAAAATCTTGAAGCTCAACTTGTTATTCAGCCTGCACATAGGTCTGCTATTATCTGTTAGATAAAAGCCCACAGAGAAATTCTCCTGGTACCCTTGGTGCACCAGTGCTGCCAAATACATAGGATGATTGACAGCTTAAAATCTTCCTAGTAAGCTGTTAAAATTGCTTAGGACCCTTTTTGGTTAGAAAGCTGAATGACTAAATAGTCCATGGGAACAGAGCTGCTCCCCCGTTTCTAGAGCTATCATTCATAGATAAAGTGGAGGTTCATGGGGCAGTACTTGCCTTAGAGAAAACCATTTTGTCCAGTTTTTTGTCTTGTGAATTAAGAAGTGGCTTGAATATTAAGTTATTTTAACCCAGAATGTCCATCTAAGAATAAACTTATTTACAATAATCACTAAATACAAAAACAACTGTATTTTTTTTTTAAAGCATTCAGCTGGGGAGATCACACAAGAAAGCAGAAAATGTTCTTTCCACAGAAAAATTGGGTCAGATGTTAGTTCTCCTGGTGTTAATTGATGTAGTGTTGTAGGGACCATCAGCTGTAGAGTAAGCGAGCAACAACGAAGTAACGATGTCCACATCAGCTCTATGCTTGTCCGTTTTAGTCACTTGAAACCATGACGCATCCCCAGTGTTGGTGTCTTCCATGTGCTGTGGAAGTCCAAGTGTCTGTAACCCAAGTACCAACAGCCATCGTGACGAACCAGTCTCTGCTGCAACTGTCCCCCTTCCCTTTGGCAACCTACAGTGATTGTATCTTGTCTCCCCTCCTTGGGAAATGCCATCGTTGTGGTGTAGTGACATAGAGTGGGAAGGGTGTGAAAGGGGGAGTGAGGTATCTGCATCCTTCCTCCCCACCTCAAGTTTTATGCATGACTGCACCATTGAAAAGTAGTCCCTCCTGTAGAAACGTGTGTCACCTGTTTTGGTAGTGTGAGTGTGCAAAGCATCTTCCTGCTTCCCTGTGATGGGGACTCAGAAGACACCTAGCACAAGTATACCTTTCTGAAGAAGTCTTCTGAAGCCCCATGGGATCAGGAGGTTGAATTAGCATCCCACGTGGAAGAGGACGAGGCTGAAGTGGATCTGAATTCTCTTCTCCCTTAACAGGGCATCCCTTTGGAGCTCCTGCGTGGTCCTACCTCTCCTGGCTCTCACCTGGATGTCTGCAGTTCTGGCAATCACAGATAGGCGGTCGGCGCTCTTCCAGATTCTTTTCGCTGTCTTTGACTCATTGGAAGGCTTTGTCATCGTGATGGTCCACTGCATCCTAAGGCGGGAGGTGAGATGAATGAGTTGTTCTCTTTTATGTAACCAAGATATTTCCCATAGAAAATATCTGAAAAATGTCCAGTCACCTGGTAGCTTCTCTAATCCTATGAATTTTCCCCTTTGTGTAGACAGTGACCACAAAAATGACCATGATACCATTAGGCAGAAGGAAGGGGGGATTAATCAATGGCTGCTATGCTGACTGGAATTTGGGGGACTGTCTTAGATTAGCTTGTTTTCTAGCTAACCTGTCAGCTTTTGCTTGTTTAGCACCAAATTAAGTCTTTCCAGAATGTTTACACCCCACCGCCAAAAATGGACTGTTAAGAAAACCAATTTCTTTGTTTGATTTCAAGAGGGGCAACTTCCACCAAGGTTTGCAGAATAATCGTATGTTGGCATTAGCACCTAGATATCCGGGCTAGAAAGTAAAGCTAGCGATAATCAAGCAAGGAAATCGAGTAAATTCTCTCCAGCCTCCCTGTGGAGGTTTAAAATGGTAAATTATATCAGGGAAGAAAAGGATGAATCTTTTATGTTTCTTTTATTCTTTTCATCCTACTGAGTGGATAGACTATTAATAACAGAGACAGGAAGGGTTTTTTTTTTCAGTATTCATTTTATCTTCTTACAGCTCCTTTAAATTAAGTAAAACAGATTAATTTCTTATGTCAGGCCAATGAAATCAATGGAATTACACCACCGGCTTGGCTCAGACTCATTCAACTAATTGCATTATGAATATGGGCCTGCATTTAACTCCCATTGCAGTCCCTGGCATTTTTTTTTTCCCATTGATTTCAGTGAGTTTAGGCTCAGATATATATTATAGCTGATATAACATCATAATCAGATATTGTAGACCCCAATATAATGATTTATGCAATAGCATCCATCGTAAACATATTGCAAGCTGCAAAATGGAAGACATTTTTATTCTTGATTGTATAAATCAAGCAGCTAGAAGTGATCAACATGTCAATCCAGGATATGTGTAAAACCTTTGAGTTACTCTGTTAGTATGTGAGATATGTAACATATAAACCATTTTAAATGAATACCTGAAAGCTACTAAAGTAGAATCCACGTTCTTTTGAGCTACCAAGGACTGTTTTAGGTTGGTTTTTTTTGGTCCTCAGCAGTATTTAATATGGTCTTTCTGTCTGACTCCAACTTTTGCAAATCCGTTTGTTCCTGCAGGTCCAGGATGCTGTGAAGTGCCGAGTAGTAGATCGTCAGGAAGAAGGCAATGGAGACTCAGGGGGGTCATTTCAGAATGGACACGCTCAGCTAATGGTAGGGAAAACTACTACCTAGTCTATTATACCTATGGGCATTTTTAACCCATAACTGATAAACAAAGTGATCTGCCCATCATAGGTTTTGCAATCATCTTTCTTTTTTTCCTTTAAACTTGTTTCTGAACAAACATAGCGCTCAGCGTAATCTTTTTCATACAAATATTTCTTTTCATTGTAATATTAAGAGGCTCAAACTTACACACCAGGTTTTGCAGACATCTTGCTGACATCCTTTCTTTCCCAGAAAATATAAAACCAAAATGTACCTCCCAGGTCTTTCAGACCTTTTCATCACCATCACAGTGCCTTGTCCTAGCTAGAACTAAGAGGCAGTAGTATAATACCACTCTAATCACAGTGTGTTGGGTTATTATTATAAAGATTCCGTCTAAAAGGGGTTTGTTTCTTCCAAAAGCACATTTGTTTACCTTGCTTCAGTAGGAGTACAATTTAAGCACTGTAAACCTTGGTCCTGCTGTGTGAGTAAGTCCTTTACAATCAGTCTGGATAAGGCCGTAGGAGAATAAGCTATAGGGAATCGTCTTGCATCTGCTTCCGTCTTATGATGTAGATGATATGAGAGCCGTTGGAGTTCTGAGGTTGGGGTAAGGACGTCAGGACAATCACGAGATTTGAACAAGTTCTAAAAATGACTAGTTAATATTAAACCAATATCATAACCCAATGGTGTGTTTTTCCAGGCAGTCCTGTACTAAGCTAAGTACCTTATCATAGAATCGGTGAGGTTGGAAGGGACCTTTAAGATCATCAAGTCCAACCATAAAGCTTGTGCTTCACTACAATATCTCATTTCAATCTTTAAATCAAGACATCAGGGGATATACAACAAGGATATACAACAAGACATCAATCTTTAAGTCAAGGCATCAAGAAATATACAACTCTACCACGCCCCATAGGTGTTTGTTGGTTTTTTTTTTAAAAAAAGGTGCCTCATTTCTAATTTAAATGCGTAATCTTCTCATTTTCAGACATAGGTTCTTGCTATGCCTATTTATGTGTAATTAGAAAGCCCCTTGTGTGCCTAGTACTTTTACTCCTTCAGTAATAAACAACATAATCATATCCAGTCTCAATCTTCCTTTCAATAAGTTAGCATACTAAACTTTCTTATTCTCCCTCTGTAAGACATTTCCCTTCAAATTATTTATACAGCCCTTTTCCACATGCCCTTCAGACTCTCACCATCCTTTAAAAATGTGACTGCTGTATTTGTTATTCTATTGTCAGCATCCCGAGTGCTATATTCTGAAGTTTCGTATTTTTATCTCTCTGTATAACTCCCTGCTTTCATTCGTTATCAACCACATTGCAAAATTTTGTGTCAGCTACAAGTTTTTCAGCAATGAGATAACATTTACTTCTGCCCTGTTGATGGATGTGTTGAGAAGCAGAGAGCTTACAATCAGTTTCTTCACGTTCAAGCACAAAAAGCTCCAGAATCCAAATGTGAATGATGACTTCTCACTGATATTTTTAGAGGGGTACAATGTTATTTTATAGCAACTGGGTTGTGTTATAACCAAAGAAATCAAAAGCTTTGCAGGATGGCATTTTTGCCGTTACCTTTTCCAATAATCTTCAAATCTGCCCAACAAGTGAAAAGAAGCTTAGCTGAGTAGAACTGTTTTCCACAAAATCTTGTTGACTGGTATTAAATATAAACCTATCTTTTATTTATTTATCAGTAGAACTAGTACAGGTTGTTCGGTTACATTTTTCTAGAACTCCAATCACAAAACATGAGATTATATTTTTCTGTGTCATCCTACTTGCCCATTTAAACATCAGCTCAGTCTTATTTCTCTTCTCTTCTTTTCAGATTTATTTGATATCCCAAATAATTTACTAAGAAATTAGCATCAAGAAGGTTGAGAAAATTCCTCAACCAGCTCTTCAAAAACTCTTGGATCTCAACCTGCTAATATTAAAGTGTTTTTCCCAGGGGGATGGGGATTTTTTTTACACACTATTCTTAGCATTAAACTGGAATGCATTTGATCACATGAATACAGTTATATTAAGTGTCTTCTTTCTGAAATGATACTAGAAATAATCAGTGAACTCTTCTACCTTTTGCTAGTCTGTGGCCTTTCCATTACTCCATGAAAACTCATGGCCCACTGTGACTCAGTGTATCCAGTTCTTTGAAATATCTGCTAAAAGCTTTAGAAAAAGGATTAACTCATACTGGCAGAAGAACGGAGTTTCGTTTGGCTATACAGAGCGCTTGAAAAAGTTTTTCAGCCTTTGTGCCTGCAGGAACCATTGATTTTATACGCTAAAAGTTTCAGAAGCAGAGACTTGTTTCCACTTCATGGGACTTGGTGTTAGATCACAAAAAAAGCCCAGTAGATATGGAATGCTCTCAGTGTCATCACCAAGTCTTTTTAATGAGTGGAGGTGAATCCACTTAGACCAAGGCTGATCAAGCAGGAACCTGTCCTCTAATTTTTAGGGATGTGCATAAATGTGTTCCAGAGAGATATTTTAATTAGTGGAATTAGTGTATGGAAGAGCAGATAAATCCATATGAAAAACAATGTTACAGCTTTACCACTGTGTGAGGTTCAAAAGCCACAGATGGAAAAAAGTGGTCTGTTTGCCTTGTTTCAAAGCCCAAGGAAAACATCTCTCCTCCTCTATTCTGGCAGTGATTATGTCTGACTCATTAATTAAAGTGGTTTTTGCATTGTCTAAATGGCTTTCTTTCCCCCCCCCCCTCACCTCCTTTTGACCACGTCCTCTGTGTTCTCTGTGTTTCAGACCGATTTTGAGAAGGACGTGGATATGGCTTGTAGATCAGGTGAGCACATCACAGGTGAGAATCAACAAGTGACCTGGTTTGGGGATTGAACTAGGCCATTTTTTTTTTATCCTTTCTGTTGTATTTGTATGTCTTAGTGGCTTGCATGTGTTTGCGTGGGCTGTCTTTACTCTCAACCCTGGCCAAAAGAAAGCAGCTCCCCTAATTCTCCCTTATGCTTTGCTTATTCTATTTCCCTGCAACTCTCGTGGTGCTTTAGCTGAGATTAAGCCTTGACTCTGAGATATTGTTTCTTACCTATGGCCCATGTAACACAGTGGCAGAGAAGAGCATCAAGGAAGAAGATATTCAGTGCATCTCTTCCTAGTGTGATCCTTCTTTGCTTTAGCAACCCATGTCCGAGGGGGTCACACCAACCTCAGACAACTCTGTGCTGTTTTTGAGAAGGTTTGGAATCTGGAGAGCCTTCCCACCACTCTACTTCTGGTACAGTTGTAAGCTACCTGTACCTATGGAAGTGGGTCAGTTCTCTCCTCCTTTGCCTGCACCTTTCTGCTGTGTGTTAATTATGCACATGATGATTGTGAAGATCTGCATGAGTTGACGGTGCCTTTCCTCAGTAACTTCCTTTTCTCTCATTGCCCTGGGGGTGTCTGTGACGTCTGGATTCTCCTTTGCTACCTGTCTGTCTCTGCAGGTTTCGTCCCCTCCTGGTCCTGGCATGCCTGACCATTTGGCTGGGCTTTTTTTCTTACCCTTTGTAGTTATTGAGGCTTTCATTTACCCTCCCAGACGTCTCCCCTTTCCCAAACAAGAGAAATACCGGCTTGCTTGGTACTTGCATAGAATTCACATCTTCCAAACCAGGATCTTCCCAAGCCAAGGACAGAACATACTGTGTGTTTGGTTACTGTCATGGGAAAGCTACTGTTTCTCTCTTTCTTTCTTTCTTTCTTTCTTTCTTTCTTTCTTTCTTTCTTTCTTTCTTTCTTTCTTTCTTTCTTTCTTTCTTTCTTTCTTTCTTTCTTTCTTTCTTTCTTTCTTTCTTTCTTTCTTTCTTTCTTTCTTTCTTTCTTTCTTTCTTTCTTCTCTCTCTTTCTTTCTTCTCTCTCTTTCTTTCTTTCTTACTCTCTCCTTCTCTCTCTCTTTCTATACACATCTATCTACCTGTCTCTTTCATTTGTCTCTTTCTTTATCTAATCTATCATTTATTTATCTGTTTCTAATGTATTTATCTATAATTCATCTTTTTCTCTCTACCTTGCAATCACTTATTTATCTCTGTCCTCAGCTGTCTGTCTTGCTGTACCAGTTATTTATGTATTTATACCTCTGTCAACATTTGTCTCTGTCACTGTGTTTCTGAGCATTGTCTGTCATTGTCACTACCATTTAGCTACCTAATATCTATCTATATCTTGTTTATGTTTTCCTATCGTTCTGTCTGCCTCACTCCTTCTGCCTATGCTTATCACAGTCACAGTATATTTATCTCACTTATCCCTGTGATATCTTATTTCATGGTCTCTTTCTGTCCATTTATCTCTTTTCAGGGTCTGTCCATTTTTTCCTTTCTGTTTCTCTGTCTCACACTCTCTAATCTAATTTCTAGCTGTCTCCCTCTTCTCATTTGTCTTCTTCCTTCCTTTTTGACATCGAAGACCTCAGTTCCAAAAAATCACATGCAAAAAACGTGCATGTGAGCCCAGGTCTGACTTGAATGCGTGCTCAATGAATATGCAGCCAGTCTGGGTGTTCAACCTGATACACAGCCAGCATCGCATCTTGTGCTGGAAACCAAGGCAGATCCTGAACTCCTGCAATAAAGGAGCCTTTCTGGATCTGTTACTGAGTTTCTTCCTCTGATATTGAGCTTCTGAGAATAAAGGAAGGAGCTGATTGGTTTCATATGACCTCAGGGCAGAAGACCCGGGATAAGCAGGTTGCTAACAGCCAAGGCTTCCCTTCCTTTGCCAGCATACAGCTAAGCTATACAGTTTGTTTGTTGATGTCTACCTGAAGAGATATCCCTCCTCTGATAAAGTGCTGTTAGTCTGTGCTAAGCTAAGTAGTTCATAATAGTCCCCATTTCAGAGGTCTTTCTATATACTGCATCATCCTACACGTTCTGCTTATTGAATAATAAAAACGCAGAAATCTGCCCATTGGCTTCTGGCCATCATTTCTCCTGGAGGTACCAACTGTTGTGCTATGACAGATTGGGGATATGCCTGATACCTCTCATAACTTCCTCACTTAGAGGTAGGATTGGGTCCGTGTCTCAGTGTGGAAAGCTCACTCCGCTCCATGCATGGAGATTGCCAAGTGCAAACCTCTCCAAACATGAGCACAGAGAAGAGCCTGACCCTCCCAAGCGGAGGGTTGGACTTCAGTAACATCTTCCTGCAGTGTATGCTCTGAATATGCTATAATGCTCTGATTTGTCCTAGCTTGTCCTCTAGCAATGTCAAGATGATTGCGGCTGCCATAGTTACACCCAGCGTGTTTAGCTTTAACAGCTTTTTAAAAGTTCTTTTATTCTATTTGGTGTCCTTGTCATCCTGCCTTACCTGCTCTGTAGTCTTTGAGGAGAGCTTTGGTCTTCCAGCACCCATCACTCCCAGTATGAGTAGGTAGAAAAATTAGTGTCTCCTCAGTCCCATGGGATGTCTCTGTCATGTCCTACCTCTGACCCAAGTGGAGGAGCTGAATAGGATTGGGTTACCCCAAAGATCTTTATCTCTGGTCCATTGAGAAAAAAAATAGATAAAAGGACAATTTTGTTCGGTTGGTTAGTTGTTTTTTCCTTCCATTCTGAGATGGGTAAAAGGGGAACATGCATTTATTTCTCTTTTCCTGTGCTAAAATACTGGGTAAGTAGCTTTCAGTCCCACAGCACTTAGCCCCTGCCCCACAGTCTGTGATTTCCATCCCCTGGAGACATCAAGGCTGATGTCATTATTTTCTGAAGGTGTTTATTGCAGCCTGAAATCAACTGAGCGATAGATTCTTATGCCCAGAAAAGGAGCAGATGTCTTGTTGTGGACAGTGTTGCGTGGGAATGAGTGTCTGTGTGTCTTTTATATACCTCCTAATTGGCATGTTCACCTCGTCCTCATGTTAAGGTTTTCCTCTCCTATTCAGGAATATTCATGGCACTCCTTTCTTTCCTCAAGGGAAACTGGAAAACACTAAATAATTAGCTCTTACAAAGACTTACCATAATCACTAGAACATAAGTTTTTTGGAGAACAGTCAGAAATTTATTAAAAATTGTGGTGTATTTTAAAATACCAAGTTATCGACATTGAAACACTTCAAGAGAAAAGAGCAACCTGAAGTAGTTCAATGAGTTGCTGTTGTTCTTTTTTTTTAAAAAAAAAAAAAGGAATTTACATTTGGAATCATTGATAATGCTGCATTTCATCCGTTTTCTGAATCAAAATATTTTTTGGCATGAAAGCAACCTTTTATTTTAAAAAATTCTGCTCCTCCATAGGCCAGTAATATACATGTATTTCATATATATACATATAATGCATGTACTAAACATATATGCAAGATATTGTTGTCAATATGACAATATGTATTGGCTTAGTTTGGATTTTGGCCATAATTGTGTTGGAAAAGTCACATCACAGAGAACTTTCTCAAAATGAGAAAGTTTTTTTTCCTCCATTACTTTAGCTGTGCCTCCAGATTCCTGGATTAAAAAAAAAAAAACAAACACAAAACACTAAAAAACAAAAAAAAAAACAGTATAAAACACTATTCTACTACCATAGCTTCTTTCTGAGAGGTCCAAGGAAACATACTTGCGTGGTGTGACTGTGGTAGGTGTATTAATGTGTTCACAAAAACCTAGGTGAAGTGCTAAGGATACTTGTCTGTCTCCCTAGTGCTGAATAAAGACATCACCACCTGCAGGACCTCAACCATCACAGGAACACTGAAGCGTCCATCACTGCCAGATGAAGAGAAATTGAAACTCAATCACCAGAAGGGTTCATCAAACTTTAACAGTCTTCCAGCCAATGTCTCCAAGATGCACCTTCAGGGCTCACCACACTACCTGGGAGCCATCAACCTGAATGAGTTCAGCAATCACAGTCTCACTCTGAAGAAGGACAAGAATCAGCCACCTAAGTCCATCTACATCTGTGATGGGGACATCTTCAAGAAGTTGGACTCAGAACTCTCCCGGGCACAAGAGCAAACGCTGGACACCAGCTACGTCATTCTGCCTACCAACACGTCTACCTTACGGGCCAAACCACCCAAAGATGAGAGCAAATACAGCATCAATATTGACCAGATGCCCCAGACACGGCTCATCCACCTCAGTATGGCTACTGATCCAGGCTTTGTTGTCAAGAGTCCTCCACGGGAGCCTGTAACCATGACGTGCACTGAAGTGCAAGGTTCCCCCATGATACAACAACAGCAGCAGCTGGCTCCACAAAATATCTCCAACGAGTCACAGATTCCCAACAGCCTGTGTGACACAGGTGACTCAGGGAACTCAGGTGTGGTGTCCAAGAGTGAGACCGTCTCTACCCTCTCCATGAGCTCCTTAGAGGTGAGCATGTGAATTACTGTCTTGTTCTCAGCCCAGAATGATGCCCTGCCCTCAACACTGGCCACACCAGCTGTTTCAAGAGAATCACCTTTGGCCAAATGCATCCCACCATGCAATGCCAGTATTATATTATCATGAGAGATCACTGGCATGGGATACCATTTTGTAATGTAATGTTTAAAATCTCTCATGGCTTCCACAAACATATCCCATTGCTGGACGAACTGTCTTTACCCCTACAGACAGTGCAAAGTCCAATAAAAATGTTAGTTTGTCAAAGACATGGCTTGCATTACCTTTTCTCCTTCTATCCTCTGCCTGTGTTTCCCATTTTGATTACTTCAGCCATGAAACAGATGAGAAAACCCGAGAGATTGCAGGTGTAAAATGTCCCTAAGGCACGCTCTTCAATGCTCTTAGCATCAGAGAGATGTCAGAGGTTTTGTATAAGTGCAGTGCTCTCTTTCTGACCTGTGACAACTCATTACATATATTAGCAGTTCTCCTTAGACCTTTGATCTTACACTGTGGTCTATCCTAGGGCATCTGGCTCTTTTCTTGACTATTGTCAGAGAGCAGGTTTTTGGCCATTGCTGTCCAAACTTCAGTCTTGTCTGATAGGCCCTCAAAAGTTCCACTAGATCAGCTGACTGATCCACTGCTCCCTCCCAATTGCTTCCCAATCTGTGAATGACCTGCAAGCTCATAACTAGAACAGAGCTTGAATTGGCCAAACTCCCATGCTCAGCCTATGCTCAACCCTCCTCAAGGCTCAGTGTTTTTTGGTAGAGAACCCTCTAAATGGCTGTTACTTTCTATCATGAATAGCCAGAGAAAGATGTCAAAGTTGTAGGAAGAAGGAAAAGGAGAAGGACACTCCCTGGTTTATCTACAATGTTGTTGAGTTTGTACCCACTCACCAGCATCAATCCCTTATTAACCTTCACTCATCTCTTTTTTTCTTTAATACCCAGAGGCGGAAATCCCGGTACGCAGAGCTGGATTTTGAGGTGAGTACATCCCTTTCTTAATGTATTTTTCTAGGAGTTAGATGAGAAAAAGAAATGCTGCTTCCTTTTATTTCTGGCACCTCTGCAAGAGTGCTGCGTTTGCCAAAGAGCTTCTTCAAGGGTATAAAAACAGTGGGTTAAAGGAGTTGTGCTGGATGCCTAGTAAGACTTACCCTGTGCAGCTGAAAAATAGGTGACTTATATCAGTACGTGCTTAATTTATGAAGCAGTAGCTTCTGTGTAAACATCTGTAAATCAAGATCCTACATCGGCCTGCCCAAGGCTGTCACTTCTTCTCTGGGAGCAAAATGCTTATGGAGAGATGACGGAGTGGTAGGTGACTGCACTATGTTCCTGTTTGGGGAGTACACGTATGTTTGGCTGTTGGCCTCAAATGCCTTGCTTTCTGTGCGCAAGACCTGTTGCTTAACAGAAAGGAAATTAAAATGTCCCCACCATCACAACCCATCATCAACCCTAGTCTTTTACACCTATTAATGAACCTCAGAGAATAAGCTGGGGTGGAAAAAGTCTATATTGTATGTAGGGAAATGTCTGTCCTCACACCTGAGGCACTGAGTGGATAGCTTTGGAAGATCAGATCCTTCACAGAGGGTCTATGGGGCTACTGAAAGCTAGTGTAGCTATCCTGAGTCCAATTATGGCACCCTTCCCAGCAGAGCTATCCTTACCCTTCAATGCTGCTAACTTATCCCAAAACAGAGTTATGTTAAGGGCCCATGAGGAGTTGCCTTAGTGCTATCTCCATCTCTGGAGATATTCAAAACCTACCTGGATGTGTTCCTGTCCAACCTGCTGTAGGTGAACTTGCTTTGATGGGGGTGTTGGACTAGACGATCTTCAAACGTACCTTCCAACACGTACCATTCTGTGATTCTATAATGCTAGAATCACTGCAGAGCTCCAGGTTCTGAGCGTGGTCCGAAATTGAGGCACAATGGGTACATCAAGCTGATACTTCAAGTTGGTCGCAAACTATTTGAGCCACCTTCTCCAATTATATAGCACTTGACAGAGCACAAGAAACCCATATTCAGTATGCTATTACATGCAAAGGGAAGTCTTTGTAGAAGTTGGTCCTGTCTCTCTCTCTGGGAAGTGGAAGATAGAATTGAAATGCAGAAGGGCCAAAATACAAATAAGAGGAAATTGTGAAATAGTTTCTGATGGAACTTCTTGTACCCAAGTCCTACATGTTTGGGTAAACTCTGGACACATTTACAAAGGAGACATGCTAAGAACAGAGTGCACCTGGGGTCAAATATCAGTTAAAAAGGTCGTCAAAGCTTCCTAGGTCAAGCTGGTAGAACATTGCCAATCAAGCACAAATTCTGCAGTATAAACTGTTGGTAGTTGTGCGTTTAGGGTAGCCATAAGTTCTCTTTTCCACTTTCTCCCACCATCTCATCCTGAAAATAAAGGCAGTACTACACTGGGTGCTCAGTGGACTTTGAAGGTAGTTTAGGGAGACAGAGGCAGGTTTTAAGAATGTATGTAATGTGGGGGGGCAGACCTGTGGTTTCTCTACAGCTGAATAGGGTTTGCTGACCTGCGGCCCTTGTGTTTGCTTTAGAAAATCATGCACACAAGAAAACGTCACCAAGACATGTTCCAAGACCTGAACAGAAAACTCCAGCATGCAGAGAAGGAGAAGGAGTCTCCAACAACGGACAGCAAGGTTAGTCAGACACTTGAAGAACTGTCTTCTCCTAGAGCTCTGTAGTGCCAGCAGGAGCACATGAAGAAGCAGGAAAGTTTAGGAACCCTCACTGAATGCCTTACCTTGATTTTCTAATTGTGCATGTTGGAACAAACAGATGTGCACCACACAGGGCATGGAGAGTCACAGAGGTACCACTCTACAGAGTGGTCAGCAGCCCAGAAGGAGAATGTCTGTCCTCGTGTCTGTTTGTGGTGAATGAAGTCTGTGTTGTCTTGTTTGTCTCTGTTCCCTGTGTCTGTGCCTGTGCTTTGCATCCCTGTTCAGGTCATCTCCAAGTGCCCCATCTATCCACTCGTAGCTAGGAACTGGAAACCAGAACAGTCTTGAGGACATCTAGGTGGAAAGGAGAGAGGACAGAAGGCGGGGACAGCAGATATGTTCTACCCCATCTGCAGGGGCAGAGCTGGAAGCCAAGGTGGCAGTCATGGGCATAGCTATTTAGGGAAGCCCTAGCAATGGGATTTAGCTGTGATGGTGGCAGTACTTCTTGAGGACTTCATGCTAATTCAACGTAGCATGAGGGCATTTGTGGCAGCTGATCAGCATATACATGGCTTTCCTTGCAAGGAACAAAATTCCAGGGCAAAAAAGAAAAAAGAGTTTGAGGGAGGCAGGGAGAAGGAAAGACCTTGCAGCCTTTCAGTAGGGCAGAGATTTGGTGCTAGAAACAGATATCAGGAAGCTGAGTAGTAAGTGATGTGGATAACAAAAATACGTAAATAAGGAAGGGCAGGCTGGTGGCACCTCCCCCTTGTCTCAGCCCCTTAGGCCTGCTAGGCAAGAGCCAAAAGGTTGCAAGGAAGAGTATCTACTCCATCAGAAGGAAAAAACAAGCAGCAAGGTCAGGTTGTCAGCAAGAAATTAAATTTGGGTTGTGCCTACACTCAGGAGAGAGGCAAGGTGAGCTATTTATAACATTCTCAGTCATTTACAAGCAAAGTCAGATGCAGGATGCATAGTCACCTGTAGCGTGGCCAAGGAGACACTAGAGGGGTTTATTTTGATGGGACTCCCTTAGAGGCAAGACCAGAGCTGAAAGGGTGATTAAACAAGGGGGTTTTGTTTGGTTCTTTGTAGAAGCAGAGCACCGCAGAGCCTTTGATCTGCTTTCACATCTCACAGCAGTGCTGTGCTGAGCTCCAGAGACGTGCACCCAGCGAATCCTGCTCTTACTGTTTGTGGCAAGGTGTCATTATGGGCTGCCCAGTGTTACAGAATGAGAGGGACAGTGAATCTAGCAGGCAGGTTCAAATCAAAGAAGCCTGTGTTGGCCCAGAATCCCAATGCATTTCCCTGAATTTCATCTCTCTGCTTTTTTGCTATTATTTAGGTATGAAACAGCTGTAAAATCAGAAATGCCTAAATACCATGTAAAGGCTAATCTGTGATATGTTTGCGAGAGGGTTTTATAGATTGAGATGTTTTGAGTATTTCAGAGATGCATCTATCTAGAATTAAAGTTGCCAGTGTCAGCATCAAAGAGCTTTGAACTGCTGGAAAGAAGCTGTGAAGGTGGCCTTTGCATATTGACTGAATCTTTTTCAAGTTGTGATTTTTTTCCTTGGATTTAGCCTGAGAGGGTGAGCTTGAGAAGATCACTATTGGCAAGTCAGTAGTGGGTATTGGTTTAAAAACATCCAAAGCAGTACAAAGAAGAAATAAATAGCTTTCTTCACCCCTTTTGCTGCCATTTGCTACTGGAGACCCCACTGTAAATCATGGCCCATCTTCAGCTTGCCCTGAGAAGGCAAACTGCAGGTACCAGGAATTAAAGTAACAACAAAAGTATTTTTTCTCTTTTATGTATGTTTAGGTTATAAAACGATGGAGTATTTCTTCTGGTGGAAGTGATAAAACTAACATTAGCGTAAGTCTGGCTTTCATTTTGCATTGAAGAGCATTGTAGACCTGTCCCAAACCCTTCCATAACGCATGAATCCAAACACATTCCTTCACCAGTAGGAAAATCCTTGCCTTGTGGGCATGAACGAGGTCACAGAATCACACAGAATCACAGAATGGTTCAGGTTGGAAGGGACATTAAAGATCATCTAGTTCCAACCCCCCTCCTTGGACCATTTCACACCTAGCCTCATATAACAGAAGGTATGTCCTTCTGCTAGGGTAGAAGGGTCTAGTCCACCTGCCTGCATTACTGTATCTTTGACTTCCAATTCAAATAAGCAACCACAAAGTCAAACTAACAAGTCTCTCTCCAGACATGGAAGTTTCTCAGCCTCTCCTGGCAGCACATCCTATTTTCCTTAGTCTTTTCTGAGATGCAACACTTTTCCTAACCTTCATGTACTTCCTGTGTCATCCTTCAACTCCGAGATCAGAAAGGTGCTGCTTAGACTTGAACTGAATTTCTGCATAGGACAAGCTTCCTTTGGGAATTCCTAGGAATGGGGTTGGCAATTTTTAGGAACTGGTTTGGGGTTTGTTTTTTGTGTAAATGCTAGTCCTCACTGTACTTCCACGCCCTGGCCAAAACTGATTATCTCGTCACACTGAATACATAGCTCCTCTTAGATGAACTACAAATCGTTAGATTTGAAGCAAGCTTCAACAGAAGAATGAGAGGAGGAAACAGATCTCCTTCTCTTTAGGAAGAGGGACTGAAAATTCAATCATCACATGTGTTTAGTGTTGAGAAATTCTCCAGCTTCAGTGGTAAAACATGACTTTTAAGGGGTCTTCAGCAAAGACCTGAAGGTTTGAACCAACACATATATTGCACCTCTCTAAATATCCTGACACATTTAAACTTTGGATAATTATTACCGCAGTGTCTACTTGAAAGATAAAGATTGCTCTTTGCCCACTGTCCCAGAGTAGTTACTGGTAGAACTGGAAACATCATCTGGGACACCTGCACATTTGAGCTATTCAGTTTTCCTCCTTTACAAGATCCATATGTGAAAGGCATTGCTGATGTTTGTTTCTCCATTTAAAAGTCTGCCCTTTGCCTTGTCGACTGTAGGCTCCAACAGGCATTTTTTTTCCCCCCTCCTTCCCCTTAAATACACACACTTCCCAAGGTCCAAATTCCTGCAGCTGAGAGCTCTCCACATTAAAGCAGGTCAGTGGCTATTTTCAAGCTACTTTGTACCACATGGAAAATATTTTCCTCCGCAGATCTCTCTTGTCAGGGTAAGGCATCTCCAACACTGCTCCTCCCTATGAGTTAATTGCTAAAGAAATTCCAGCGTTTGGGTTGGGCATCAGGAGGGGTTCACATGCTCTGCAACAGCATGGTATGAAAGTGGAGGCTTTGCAGCCTTTAAAGGAAGTGGGGGCTTTGTTTCTTCTCTGCTTAGTACCAGCTTTGAAAGCAGTGGAAGTGACACTCCTGCCTTCCCTCTTGGCAGGAGTCCTTTGATCCAGCTCCATTAGAGAAGTTTGAATCACATACATATTCCTCTCTCCTTGCCAGCATCTGGCTTTGCATTCATTTTAAACAGCAGGTCTTGTGCCGAGGTCAGAGAAAGCCGTGCTGAACAGGGCTCTGCAAATTTCTCTGATTCGCTTATTAGCTTATTAGCTACATGTTACTTTCAGCTCTGTAGCTGGAATGGTTTTAGCTTTGGCTGGAGCCCCGTCCTGGAGATCACATACAGGATCTGGACTCAGTCCGTAATCAGCTTTCAAATCCACTCCCATTTCTGTGTTGGTCCTGGATAAGCACGTGCACCAAAACCCAGTGGGAAAAGATTTATTTTTTTTTTTCCTGCCATTCTATGACTTTTCCCTATTTCCTGTGAGAGAACTTTTCTGCATTGATTACTCGCTTTCCCTTCTCAGGTCAAGATTTTTCTTGGCTTTCCTCTTCAGACACCTAGAAGATTGCCCAACCCACCAGCGCTTGCTTTGGCATCTAACAGAGTAGTGAGAAAAAATGGAATATTGATCAATATCGCAGCTCATTCCTGGTTGGTGCTGTGTGTCTCCCTGGCATGATCTGCTTCATGAAAGAATTAATTCCCTTGTTTGCTTCACTTTCAGTACCTGGCTGGGGACCTGGGCAGCCCTTCATCCGGGTGGGAAAAGTTGGCTCCTGTCCATGGGAACCTCTTTGCATTGGCTGAGGCTGGGGGTGGAGGAGCTCAGGTGCTGGTGGTTGTGTCAAACTCAGGCTCATTCCTCACTGAGAAATTAGGAAATTGGGAGGCTGTGCTCCTCCTGCTGTTGACTTTTTGTCCCTCTGCAAAGGAAGCTCCACTTGCAGATAGGGTGCTACGAGTTTAATCTTCTCTGCAATTCTTAAAAGCTTTGGTAACTGGCAAAATTTAAAAGACCAATAGGGAGGAATGCTACAGAAAGTACAATAACTACTACACTAAATTGTTATGAAAATGATGTCAAATTTTAATTCATTCATCTATAAACCATCTTTCAATGATCGGCTGTCTAAATATACCATTCATCAGGATTTCGCCTCCTATAGATCATCTGATACTTCGTTTCCCAAGTATGGGGCATCAGTTACTCTGTATTTTTCAGAGAAATGATTTCAAATGAATGATTTCAGCATTTTGGAGAGTGCCTAGTCCTCCATGTCTACCAAATAGAGTGCTCTTCAGTAGACCATAAGCGTTGTCCAAAAAAACCCCAATGGTACCTTAACCAGATGGATTAACAGCAAGAATAGCTTTGAAAATAGCCTGTTCCTCATGCTAGTGGACCGTGGGCTTTCTCTACAACCTTCAGGCAAGGGACGGTTTATGAGCCTTTGGGAAGAGCGCTTGAGGGTCTGTGAAAGAGCTCCTTGATTCAGCTCCTGTTCATCTTCAGCCGTGCATGGCCTCACTAGACTTTGGCTCACAGCAACCCCTACAGGTTAGACCATCTGAATTTAAGGGAATACAGAAGCAGAAGACAGATTTTTATAGCCCAGAAAATGCTGCATATTTCAAGTTTCCTAACTGACTTTCATCAATGCAAGTTTAAACTGCAAATTATTTATTCTTTAAAAGGAAAAAAAAAAAAAAAGAAACAAAGGAAAAGAAGAAACTCTAAACAAAGTCAGACACTTCCTTTTATTTTGCTTTTCTCCTAAATGAAACAAACAAACAAAATAAAAAAAAAAAAAACACAAAACAATGTATCCTCTTCATAGCTCAGTAGCATAAAATGAATGAACTGCAGCTACTTGTCTCAAACAAAGGAAGGAAAATTTATCATCCTGTAAAAAAAACCAAGACAGCTTTCCTATTTTCTAATCACTTTTCATCGACATTGATCCAAAGATGGATTAGACAGCATGAGCCACATTTGTCTTTCAGATTCCCTGCTATACGCTCTGAATAACTTCATTTGGTCCTAGAATCATCATTGTCACGGGGAGAGACCATTTGGGTCATGAAATATGCTTCAAGGTGACACCAGAGGCAATGAAAACAGCATGGGAGTAGCTGGTTCTAGGGGAGTTATCCCAGAATGCTCTGCAGAAAGGACTGAATTCCTCTTCAGGTTATTCAGGGTAATTAGAACAATTTGGTATTAAAAAAAAAAAAACAAACAAACAACCCAAAAACAACCCACAGACAAACAACAAAACAACTAAACAAAAAAGAAAAAAAAACCCAAACATGAACAAACACAAAAAAAACCCAAAACAAAACACCGAAACACAAGGAGATGCAGCTTAAGGGCTTGCACATTTCAGTGTTTTTGACTGAAGTCTGAAAAAAAATCTGTCTTAGAGCAGCCAGTGCTGCTCTTAGAGCAGCGGTTTCCTATGCGGTATTTACGCAGGACACTGATGCTGCTCATGAGCAAAGGAGTTCCTTGAGGATCCAGGTATTCTGAATGAAGCCAGCCTGGACCCTTGAAAGCAGCACAAAGCCAACATGCAGACGAGCCCATGGTAGGGAGGTGCCTTGCTTCACCACCATCACCTTTGCATAGCCGCCGTGAGTCCCAGAATCATAGAATCGGTGAGTTTGGAAGGGACCTTTAAGATCATCAAGTCCAACCATTAAGTCCAGCACAGGTGGCTTGTTGCTAGTCTAACTTTTGGAAGAAAGGGCTGCGTGGATTATCTCAATGCACTTTGCCTCTGTCTTTATTAGGGATTTGGAGGGTTGTGTTGGCACTGCATCTTTTGTCCCAAATCCTCTCCCTCTGCCTTAAAGACAGGCAGCCAAAATGAAAGACACAGGTTAATGAAGGAGACTCCCAGTGCAACCAGGGTGATGAAGAACTCCAGTTTCTCCTGCACAGAGGGTTTTACCCCAACATTGGACCTGGGCGCTCCCTCCCTTCCCACCCCTCTGACAGAGGAGTCTGCTCCGCCATCCTGGCACCAGGCAGGAACCAATAAACATTTCTTCCCTCCTTGACAGCCAGAAGCTCCTGAGCCGTGTCAGGCCAGAGTAATAGCTCTGTCTCTGTGAGTTACTGGCAGAGCAGTCTCTGCTGCTTTCAGCTCCCGTCTCAGGCCATTCCTGGCTGTCTCCAAGGCGCCAGGCCCTGGGCCAGCACCGGCGCCTTTTACAGCCAGATTACACAACCCTCTCTCCAGTTTTTTTCTTCTGTTCTGTGTTTAGCTAGGTTTTCCCTCCTGTCTGCAAGGATTGCTAAGACCCCACAGTGGGGCTGGAGGAAAATGCCAGAACTGAAGCATGAGCCCAGTGGCTGTTTCTATACACTGTTGGAAGTGGCCAAGACCCGATAAAAACCTTTTCCATATGGAGGGAAAGAAAAGGGTCGCTGTTCCCAGGAGCCTGCTACCAATTCCCAGGGTGCCTTTTGCCAAGAGGAGATTTCCTTTTGTCTCCCAGCATCCTTGCCAGAGCTCAGCCTGGCTGATTGCATTTAACCTGCTCAGAGATCCAAGCGGACAACAAGTCTTTCTGCACCCATGCTCAGATCACAGCCATGCACGTGGCTCTGTGAGGTGCTGGTGTGCCACAGCGGACCCCTGAGATAGCACGTCTGCTCACAGCATCACTAGAGAAGTCTAAGTCTTTTCTGAGAAGCAGGAAACTAAAAGCAAGCCCCTCCTCTCCATTTGCTGGTCTCCTGATGCTCCTTTTCATCTTCTAGCTGTAAATAGACATCTTTGGAGCTACTGAGCCCTCCGCAGTCATGGCGAGATCACAGATCACACTGATAAGCTAGATAAAAACAACCATATGGGCATCAGATCCAAGGCCAGTCTGGCCCTGCCTCCTCTCCATGGCAGAGTAAAAAGCAGCTTGGAAAAACAGAAGAGCAGGGCAAGCATGTGGCAGTGCATCTTCGAAAAGATCCCCGAGACTCCAGTAATTTGTGCTCAGAGACCCCCCCCCGGTGCAGAATGGTGTCACTTTACTTCATAGTACTGAATGGATGTTGCTTTTGTGACTGTTTCCACATATATTTTATAACTTTGGAAGCTTTCAGCATCAACAGAGAGATGTGGAAAGGTGGTGCCGTGGTTTAACCCCAGCTGGCATCTAATCCCTATGCAGCCGCTCACTCACTTTCCCTGGTTGGGATGGGGAAGAGAATCAGAAGAGTAAAGGTGAGAAAACTCATGGATTGAGATAAAGACAGTTTAATAATAGGTAAAGCAGAAGCTGTGAACACAAGCAAAGCAAAACAAGGAATTCCTTCACTGCTTCCCATCGGTAGGCAGGTATTCAGCCATCTCCAGGAAAGCAGGGCTCCATGACGCGTAATGGTTGCAATGGTTACTAGGGAAGACAAATGTCATAACTTTGAGCATCCCTCCCTTCCTTCTTTCCCCATTTTTATTGCTGAGCAAGATGCTGTATGGTATGGAATATCCTTTTAGTCAGTTGGGGTCAGCTGTTTCAGCTGTTTTCCCTCCGAACTTCTTGTGTACCCCCAACCTACTNGGAGCCCAGAACTGGACCCAGCACTCCAGGGGGGGCCTCACCAAGGCAGAGTAGAGGGGGAGGATGACCTCCCTCCACCTGCTGGCCACACTCTTCTTGATGCCCCCCAGGATGCCATTGGCCTTCTTGGCCACAAGGGCACATTGCTGGCTCATGGCCATCCTGTTGTCCACCAGGACTCCCAGGTCTCTTTCCACTGTGCTGCTCTCCAAGAAAAGGCCTTGACCCTGCTTAAGCACTGCTCAGCAATAACTAAAGCATCCGTTTATTATCAGCACTGTTTTCAGAACAAATCCAAAACACAGCCCCATATTAGCTACTATGGAGAAATATTAACTCTATGCCAGCCAAACCCAGCACAGGCAGTCTGCAGTTTGTCTGGGCACTGTGTGCAGGACCAATTCCCGGGGTTCACTCTGGGCTAGGCCCTTCTTGGTGTCTTGTCATGCTCTGTAGTTCTTTCATTGGAAGAGATGATCCCTACCATCAGTAGTCCATCCTATCGTCAACAAACTACTAAGAGTTTCATAGACCTTTTTCACATCCATCTATGATCTCTTTTCAAGGCTGAAAATCTTGGTCTGCATAAACCTTCTCCTACAGAACTTGCTCCATATATTTGTTCCTGGCTGTAAACTGGCCACCCTTATCACTTCCCCTATATCCTTCTACCAGGAAGACCACAGAATGCACATGCTATTCAAGATGCATGTGCAGAGTGGAGTTATGAACTGGCATAGTGATGTTTTCTGTTTCATTCTCTCTACCTTTCTTAATTTATCCATTCTTGGATCTGTTGGAGAGGGTCCAAAGGAGGACCATGAAGATGATCAGAGGGCTAGAGCACCTCTCCTATGAGGACAGGATGAGAGAGTTGGGGTTGTTCAGCCTGGAGAATAGAAGGCTCCAGGGAGACTTATAGCAGCCTTCCAGTACCTGAAGGGGGCCTACAACAAAGCTGGAGAGGGGCTGTTTGCAAAGGCATGTAGCAATAGGACGAGGGGCAATGGTTTTAAACTAGAGCAGGGTGGGTTTAGATTAGACATTAGGAAGAAGTTCTTTACAATGAGGATGGTGAGACACTGGAACAAGTTGCCCAGAGAGGTGGTGGAGGTCCCATCCCTGGAGACACTCAAGGCCAGGTTTGATGAGGCTCTGAGCAACCTGATCTAGTTAAAGATGTCCCTGCTCACTGCAGGGGGGTTGGACTAGATGCCTTTAAAGGTCCCTTCCAACCCAACACATTCTATGACTCTATGATTCTTAATAATTCACAATGTTTAATATATGGTTTTATTACCATTGAATAATTCTTGTAACCATTAGGTCTTGCTCCCCAGTGATAGATCTGACCAGGGTCCATTGCTGTAGATGTAAACTCATAATTGTTGGGTCTTGTTTATTTTTTTTTTTCCCCAATTTCTGCTCTCTACATGGTTTTGCAGCTGTTCTCGCTCAGTAGTTCAAAAGCAGCCCATGACAAGAGTGGCTGAGGTTTGCTGATCACGTTCAGTGTACATGATCAGATCTGAGTGCACCCTCACAGCATGAAGGAGAGGCTGAAGGTCAGGAGTGTGGCAGCTGGAGGGACTGTTAAAACAGAGATTGGTTGGGAATAGAAGAACCTGATACTGAAAGTGGATGTAAATAATGCCATGAAAGAAGGACTTACACTTGAGGGAAAAGACGGGATTATTTATGAACGTCATGTGTATAATCATTTGTGCTGCTCTCTGTTAAATAATAAAGCTGTGAACATTAGCAATGGAAAACTTGCGGCATTACAGCAATTGTGGGAGAAAACAAAATGTTTTTATTAAAAAGAGCTGTTCTCGACAAGCGTTTTCTCCTTCACCGTTTGGGTAACTCTTAGTTTCATTCCATTTTTGCTCTGTATGTGCTTTTGTCTTTATGTGTGCCTTTTTGCTGCATCTTTTCATGGCAGACTAGTGGCCCTCAAAAACACCGCAGGTAGAAGTTTCACTTTAGGAAGTCTCAAACTTGTCTCATTAAGACACACAGAGAGATACAAAGGTTTCCGTTTTTAGTTGTGGTGGCTCCTTAATACATTCCAAAATAGATAATGGAATAAGTCAACAATTTTATCACCTTTTCTGACATATTAGTATTAATCATCATTGTGTTACATCATGGAATAAAATAACATCAACAGCATAAGAAAATCTCGGTGTCATAAAATTTAATGAAAACCTCAACTGCAGGTTTCCAGAACTGAAGTATTTTACATTCTTCTGAACAATACTTTTCCAAAACCTGATTTTTTTAAGAAATAATTCTCTTTCAAAGAACTTTAAAAAAAGTTATCTTTCTCCCTTTGAATTAAAATAAAGATAGTTTCAAAATGTTTTCACTTCACATTGAGAAGACCTGGTTTGTACATTTGCGACTCTCTAGCCACCAAATGCCCTCACCCAAATCCTTCTCCCTGTTTGAAGGAGGAACTTCAAACATATCTTATTTTTATATTAATGGTGAAAGTTTGGAAAAGCAAAAGTCGTGGCTTCAGTGAAGTGATTAAAGCTGTCCCTGTAGGGATAATGCTACAGTGCCTTTCCTGTTGGCGTTGCAGCTGGGATAAACAACAGATTTACAAAAATCTTTTAAGAAAGGACAAAATCAGAAGCTGAAGCAGGTGGATTAGCATGTAGCAAATGGGTATTTACATTTCCTGTGGGGCAACAGCAATCTCTGCAGCATCCTGGACTACAGTCATGACACCACAGTCTAGTCTCCCCTCAATCAATCTCTTTTGGTGACAACATCAAGCTGTGGCGTGTCCTGGGCTGTATGTCACCTGCATGTCTGTCTCCTCACCTTCTCCCCAGACTTCTTCTCTCCTTACCATCCTCCGCGCAGCTGCCTTTCCTCCCACTCTTCCTGCCAGTCACCACTTTGCCTTTGACAGGTGGCTCAAAAGGGCTCTGTGCTCCTGTCACGTGCAAGGAAGCCTTTTCTTGCCCAGTGCTGGAATGTTTTGTGGGGATAATTAGATGTGAAAAGCATCATTCCTGGTGGGGGGGAGCAGCTTAGTGGAACAACTCATTTAAAATCTTTGCATGGACTCCCCTTGATATACGCACTGAAGAATACACCCATTTTACAGAGCCTTGGCTCTCCCCAGAGTCTTATCTTGGTGCCTATTGGCAGAAACATCGAAAGATATTCTCTACATTGATATCCACAGTGGGATGCTGGCAGGAGACTGGGCTAACAGCAGTCGATAAAGCCTCGAAGGCTTGGTGTGGAGTTGATGGAAATGCTTTCAGTTTCAGAGCTGATGATCCAGCCTGTCAAACAGCATGGATTCACTGTCAAAACAGTTAGCATGTTTTGCTGCAATTAAATAGCCTATAAATAGCTGTGCTACATAAGGAACATATTCATATCTATATAAAATTCAGTTGATGTATGTTTAGAAAGACCTCATTGAAATCTGGATTTTTCTGTGGGGTTTTCTGCAGAAAGAGAAAAAGATCTTAAATTCTCAAAACGATGTTCAGTTTTTCAGTGAAAATGCAAGTGGTAAAAACCTCTGTTGAAAGCTGAAATATCTAAGTATTAAGTGATAGATATAGCAGTGCAGGGGGAAAAAAAATTAGTGTTTTCTTCCTGAAGATAGACAGTTTACACATCAAGTGCAATTTTCATTGAAACCCTGCTTTATTTTGGATCAGGAGTTTCACAGAAAAATTGGCCTTTGGTATAAAAGAAGGTGAAAAAGTGGTGCTTGTTGCACGGGTACTAACCTCTCTTTCTTTTTTTCTCTCTCTCTCCTCTCTTACACTTTCCTCCTCTTGCAGCAAGAAAAACAGCAGACACCAAACAAGAGACCCTGGGAAGGAATCAGGAAAGTCCAGTCCCCACCATCATGGGTTAAAAAGGACATCGAACCCGTGGCACAGTCTCCCCTAGAACTAAAAACTGTAGAGTGGGAGAAAACAGGGGCCACCATTCCCCTGGTGGGACAAGACATTATTGACCTTCAGACAGAGGTCTGAGTGGAAAGGGAAGAAAGGGACTTTTTTTTTTTCCGGACAACAAACGAAACAAACAAAACAAAACCACGTTTTAAAGAAATGATTAAATTAAATCGGAACCGAGCGAGAAAAGTGTTTGGTTTCTTTTGAAACCTTTGGAAAGAAGAAGTAACTTTTGTATTGTACTCAGCAGAGAGGGGGAATATTACTTTATAGAGTATAGTAGCTGTAGGTTCAGGACAACACGAGCTTTCCCAGGTAGGACTGGAGAAGAAGTGAACCTGGAAGAGAGCGAGGAGGAGGAGGAGGCAGAGGGTTGGGAGGGACCGCAGGAGACGAGCCCTGCCGAGATGCTTTCAGGCTGCTGCCTTCCTGCTCTGCCACAGGGAGGTGTGGAAGGTCACCCAGAAGCCACCACGAATGGCCAAGAAGATCATGCTTGCCTGGGGACCACAAGAGGGGACACCTGCGGGAGCCTTGCTGGGATGCGGTCTGACCGTAGAGCCCCAGGGGAGACCTAGCCTTGAGGGTCTGTGGCATCCCTTGCCGATCCTCGCCCCCCGCCTCTCCCTCTCCAGCTCGTCCAAGAAGGAAGGAGATGGGATGCGCCAAGCGGTAGCCAAGAAGACTTTCCCACTCCTATGTGCCACATTGTGACCTGGCATCATGGCATCCCCGCAGCGGGTCCCCACGAGGCCCAGAGGGGGAAGTGGTGGCATCATCCATGGCTCAGGTGGAGAGGTATGGTGGGGCTTCCTCCTCTCATCCTTCCACAGCGGAGCTCCTGTGCACCTTAAGGAGTGGGACAGGCGCAGGAGGAAAGGACCACCTCCAAAAACCTACTCGCCCCGTCTCCAGGGAGAGGGTCGAAGGTCTTAGAAAAACAGACCAACAGAAGAATGTAGGTTGTTTCCTTGACTGTTAAATAGATAAACTCAGCACGGGCCTTGCGAAGGTCCTCTTGGCCTCATCCTTTTTTTTTTTTTTTTTTTCTGTTATTTTTCCTTGCTTTCGGACTCAAATTTATTCCAAGCTGCCCCTCCCTGGAAGGCAGAGAGAGAAAGAGGGTATGACAGATCTGCCGATGTACCTGGAGATATTTGGTATACAGAGATGTTGCCTTAGGACATTGAGACAAACTGACAACATGAATAACGTCCACTTGGAAACAAACAAACAAAATAATCTATTTTTTTCCTTCTTCTTTTCTTTTCTTCAATAAAAAGAGAACTTGAAACCCAAGACCTTTCTTTTCTTTGGCTCTTGTCATTTCAAATGCCTTTCTGTGCTGTAGGACTGCGCAGGCATGGGGTGAGGATGCCACCTGCTGAAGGTGGAAGGCAAGTTGCTCCGTGGAAAGTTTGGGATGGTGGGAACACACGGCCCCTTCGTTGCTCACTTGCAATATTTTGCTTTGTTTTATTCAGTTTGGGCTTTGGTTATTTTCCCCTCGCTGGCTCTTCTCCTCCCTCCCCACTGCCCAGAACCAGCAGGCAGGTTTGTGGTCCTACAAGAAGGAAAAGGTGGAGCTGGTCAGGAAAGCAGGACATTCCTCATCATAAGATATTGTCTTTTTATTTCACCATGAAAAAAAATAATGATTTTATTATTATTATTAAACACTTCTCAAGGCTATTTACAAAAAAAAAGGTATCTCCATTTCACCCCAAAAAGTCTTGTGCAATATTTTTTATCATTAAAAAATATACCACTGACATTACACATAGATTTTATTTTTTTTTTTTTCTCATTCCCAGCACTGTCTATCTGATGTTTGGAACGATTCTCACAGCTCTGGAGATGTGTGGCGACAAAACTCCAGTTCTGAGTGGCCATATTGTGTCGGACGGCAGTAAAGTTTGATTAGGGTCTGAGTTATTACTGTGCGTTTGGGTCTTTTTTTAAAAAAAACAAGCAAAAACCAAACAACATTTTTAGGAAAAAGTTAGTAATGGATACAAGATGCAAAACAATCACTGCCCCCGGTTGTCGTTTCCTCCACTGAGAGATGTTGCTTGACCATACAAAACATCCCTGCTTCAACTTTCCTTTGGGCCACCTAGGTAACTGATCTTGAAGGACAATGGCATTTACCTTGCCATTAACTGTATAATATGAAGGATGGAACAAAAAAAACTTTTAAAAAATCCAAATAGTTAAAAAATAGGGAAACTGATTTCTTATAAAAACTGTGATATTATTGTTCAATTTTAGATTACTCTATGAAATAGGAAAGCACAAATTCCTCCCTCAGATGCCGGGTTGTATGATATTGTAATTATTATAATTACACATTATGAATTTTAGCATACAGATATCTTTCTACTGTGTTTTAATTCTTTTCTCTCTCTTTTTTTTTTTTTCCCCCTCCCCTGCCCAACCAAGCCTGCCCTCTTCTCTCCAACCTTCCCCATTCACCCAGTCACTCCAGCTGATTTGCAGGACATTAACGGTGTTATGTAATTACAGAGATAAATGTTTGTTTAATAACTGTTGATATTCGACTTTCTCTGCTCAGCTCCTCCGTTTAATTCTGTTTTCCCACGCCCTGCCCTGTGCCCTGCCTTCCCCACCCTCCTCTCTGTGTTCATCAATTTTTATTTTTTTTTTTCTTGTACAGTTTTCAGAGCACAAAATGAATGTGTCTTATTTCTAATAAAAGAGGTGTAAACTCTAGCAATGTCTGCTTTTTAAAAGTGCCCCTGCCCACCCCCCACATGTGGTTTGCATCGCGCCTGGGTGCTGGGAAACACCTCTCCTGGATCTGCAAGCTGCCACCTTGGCTCTCTACTCTGGAAGAGCCGTAACCTAGGGCCAAACTTCCCCAAGAATACATCCTTTGCTTTTAGCTTTGTAGCTTCTTGACACCCGCAAAAAATACCTTATGATGCACTTTCCAGGGCATAAGGAATTCCCTTTTCTTTGCTTTTCTTCAGGTGCCTCCAACCCAAGCCTTGATGCCCTTTTCCCAATATATGATGTGAGGGGAACGATATTTAACACAGATCAAGCAGCATTAAGGAAACATTAAGCATTAAGCATTAACATTAATCATTAAGCATTCAAGAGGAAATGGGTTCAAGTTGTGTCAGGTAAAGGTCAAGTTTAGATTGGATATCAGGAAACATTTTTTCACTGAAAGGGTTATTAAGCATTGGAATAGGCTGCCCAGGGAGGTGGTGGATTCCCCATCCCTGGAGGTATTTAAGAAAAGGGTAGATGTGGTACTTAGGGACATGGCTTAGAAGCGGTTTTTTGTCAGGGTAGGTTAATGGTTGGACTTGATGATCTTAAAGGTCCCTTCCAACCTCACCGATTCTATGATTCTATGATTCTGGTAGAGGGCAGAGGTGTTGGGATATAGTTTCTCATGGGACCAGGGGGATGCTGTTGCCTGTGTGCCTGCAAAGCCAATCTCAATCTCACCTGGATTTCCCTGCCTCCTCCTGCATTACCAGGCAGGCTGTGAGCAGGAGCACAGCTCAATGCACGGGGAGTTTAAGGATATCACTCATGAAAGATGATGAGAAATCAATTCAGTTAGGGATTATTCACTTCCTTGGCGCTTACCCTCGGATGTCTGAAATCCTCCAGCGAGAAAATGTGTCCTTATCTCCCTGACTCTACTCCATCCCCTGACTGATTTTGTAGGCAGAACTCCAGGAGGATTAGGGGTCTGGCAAATCGGATCCAGGGTTTCTTTTCTCCAGAGCCTTGATCCAAAACCATCATGGCCCAGTAGGTCCCCAGATGGAACGACTTCTCTTGGCCTGGCTGAAATGAATTGGATATTGAATTTGATATTCTGAACCATGTGAAATGATTGTAGAGGTGTGGGGTTGCCCAGAGGCTCTTAGCCTAATCCTTCCACCCCTGAAACATGATCCAAACTATCTTCAATCAACAGCACTTGAGGGTGAGTCCCAGGGCTTCTCCATCCTTCTTGCCGGGGTGTTTCTCACCCTACATCTCCCATACCATGAACCTGTAGCATTAGCAGGTAGAAGGGAGATATTAACCATTGGGCACCCCATGAGGTGATGGGCTGGGAGGGCAGAAAAACCCAAACCTCAGATCATAACCCTTGAGAAGACTGAGGACGTCCTGCTGTTTCTCATTGAGGGGAGCTGGAAGGAGGGACTACACGTCCCCGCTGTGTTCATGGGAATGCAAATAACAGCACTGTCAGTGGCGGTGGATGCAGGAGGTCAGCGTATGCAGAGGTGTTTTCGGTTTGCATTGTGGTTATAATGTGGTGTTGCCTCAAGGGAGTGTCACAGGACACTTCAGCTTGGAAAAGGCCTCCTGACGTTCCCCAAAATTGTCCTACAACCCTGTCATCCTGCTTTGCAGCTACCCCAGGCTATAGCCATGGGGTGAATGGAGAATACCATGATCTCGCAATGAAGAAGCACAGTCATGTTGCAGCAGTGCATAAATGGTACATTGCACAAGTAAGAAATCGTGTTTCTTGTTTGCTACACTGGGAAAACATAGCTGTGCTGGAAAAATGAGATGAATCTGAAAATCAGAAGCATTTGCAAAGTATTCTTCCTGGACTACCCATACAGGGAAAGGCCCTTATGGAGCAAGACACTTCCTGGAAGATTTGGGATCAGAGCAGGAGATTACCCTCTGCGGTGACTTCTCTCTATTTTGTGGCTGAAGGGAGTGCTTGGGCTCACTGTGCTACTAACCAAGGTGTCCAAAAAAGAGGTGGGATGAACCTAGGCCTGAGCTGAGTATCTGCTTCTGAGCTCTTGTTGTGACAAGATATAAACTGTACTCGGCACTGGTGAGGCACCACCTCGAGTACTGCATTCAGGTTTGGGCCCCCTCACNAACCTGCTCCTCCCAGGAAGAGGTTAGTTCCTCCTGAGGCAAGTGTTTGCCTTGAAGCTATCAAGCAAATAGAAAACATCTTCAAAGTAGTTTTCAACAGCCATCTGATTAAGGTGTCCTTAGGGGATCCATGTGGAGGACCTCCCCTGGTGCTTGCTTGCTCAGACCTACTCATGATTTTCCAAAACATCTTGTATGTATCTGAGGCTCAGAGCTCCCTTATGCTGGCAAGCCCCTTGGATAGGCCAATTTTCTAACAAGGAAATTGGTGACAGTGTGGAAGACAAGCACAGTTCCTAAGATAAGGCCATGCAGGACTTCATTTTGGATGGTCAAAATCATTCCTTCCTAAAAAAGAGGCCCAGGGGAATGAGGTAGTCAGGTTCAGTCATTCTTCAGTCTCTTCGCTTATCACCGCAACAGAAATCAGCCATGCAACTTGAAATGCCTTCCTTCACCTTAACAACTCCCTGTGGAACCCCACCATGTGGAGGTGGACCCTGCCCATCTCCTGTATCCCAGAGAAACTGTGACTTTTGCATACTTGTGAGGAGTAACATGGCTTCTGAAGAGAGCCTGCAGCCACCACAACAGACAGAAGAGCTTTGGCATCATAAAAGCCGAAGTCCCCAAATGACCCTCCTGCATCAGGTCCCCAGTAGCCAGCTGCTTCATAGTTTTTTGTTTATTTGAAAAGCCATTTTTCTTGGCTCCTGTGGAGCTTACAAAAGCCCCTTGAAATTCTAAATTGAGAAAGGAAGGACAGATGTTGTGTTTTGGGTAGAAACAGAAGACAAGCAGGACTCTCAGCCTGTGGGGAGGGATCCTGTGTAGGGTTTGGGTGGTTTTCTTCTCTTTCTCCCCATGCAGATTTCATTTAAGAAATAAGTGTGCTGCACCCTGACTTGTGCTAGATGACTCCACGTCTAAAGAGACACACCGGGGCTGAGTCCTCACCACCACCAGTTACCATTGGCTTTCATGTCCTTTAGGTAAAAGGCTAAATTTGAAGAAAAGTCAGTACCATGAAATTTTCTGCCATGTAAATGCCTGCAGCTCCGTTAGCGGTAGCAGCTGGGCAGGTGTTGAATTAGAGGAGGTGAAAATTTAAAGGCTTAAACCATCATGCAAAATGCAGGACGTGACCAAGGTATCACTTCAGTTAATAAATCCAGGTTTCTAAAGGAAAGCAAGTACCTGCCTGATCATCAAAATCGATATATCCCAAGCAGAATCAGTAGTGGCAGGTGTTTTTCTGATGGGACAAGGAGTGTTTTATCATTTTCACATGTCCATGGTCAGTGTGTATGTACAACCCTGTTCTGGGAGCCACTGTCACGTCCTAAGCTGTTCTTGCAGGGCGAAATACCACATATGATGCAAAATATTATTCTGACCCTAAATCTTGACACATACACATGCATATAAACACACACACACATATATATATTTTTCTCCACCCCCTCATGCACAGTAGTGTTTACCAACTACTTTATGAACACCCAGGTAAACAACTGCAAATGTATTTGGTGTCAAACTGACTTGAAAAAGGCACTCAGACAGCAGCTAAGATTTATGTGACAAATATGCCCAATGAACTCCAGAAAGAGAATGTGAATTAAGCAAGATGCAGCGATAAATTAGCTGCAGTAGCATTTGTCTGATCCACTGATCTTCAATGGCTTTTTGTTGAGTTTTGTTTGGTTGTTTTTTTGTTGGTGCTTGGGTTGGTGGTTTTTTCTGGTTTTCTTTTTATGAGTTGGAAACTGAATTTTTCCACTAAGCAGACTTGTAATAAATTTCAGCTTAAGCAAAGGAAAAACAAAGCAAAAGTATGTTTCTCACCTGATCCTGTGGGACTGGCTCATTTTTGCCTCCCGCAGGTGACCAACTGCAAATAAACTATTTAATTCTAAACTCATCAGGTTGCTGCCCTCTTGCAGAAATCAGGACAGGCACGAAAACCGCAGAGCTCAGGGCAAGGAGGTGAAAAATGAGCATGGGTTCCTGTTTGGGGGTAGCACCGTAGGAGATAACCTGAATTTTGCTGTGGAGCAGACACTGAGCAGAGACTCTTGAGAAGGAGACTCAGCTTCTAGCTCTGTCGCAGGCATCCCTGTGTCACTTTTGCATAAATGCCTTAATCTTCCCATTTTTTAGTTTCCCTAATTTGTTGGGCACCAATGATGATCCAGAGTGGCCACATTTCCCCATGTTTCTGGCAGGTTCTGCAAAGTGACCTGCTGCTGTGGTTAGCACATAGCTGTGCTTTATGCAGTACACAGTAGGATAGAGGCACTTTTTTTTTTCTTTTTTTTTTCCTCTAATGGAAAATGTCAGCTTCAAAGCCACAGAAATTCAAAATTAAAATACAGCACTTCGTGGCAGCACTTTGACAAGTGACCTCTCCAGAGGTAGAGAAATGACCGAAGAAAGTTATGCAAATGTTGAGAGTGATTTGAAAGCAGGAGAGAAAGAGGGAAGCAAATTCTGCAGGCAGCGAGAGAAGTGCAGGGGAGTTTCTGTTCAGGGGAAATAATTACATGAAAAGGGAAATTGTCATCTCCCAGTCTGTGTGGGCTGAGGGTTTTCAGGGAATGGACAATCAAAGGGTCGCTTAATGTATATCAGGAGTTTCTTGGCTTTGATCAATTGTTGACTGAAATAATTGACAGCTTCTTCACGTTAGCTCATGTTGGACCTATTATTAATATTGTAACTCAAGCTTTGAGGCCTTGGCAAACATAGGCTTCCAGCACTTGTGGGTCTTTTGTATTTACATGGGAAATAAGGAGCCATATCCTCTTCAAAGGGCTGGCAACCTGTTCGAAATACAGGAAAGGCAGAGAAGCTTGACTTGAGCACAGAAAAATCCAGCAATAGAGGGAAGGACTAAATGTTGACCATCTTATTCAGAGGCCAAAGAGGCCAAAGGCCGAGAAGAAATTGCTGTGCCGCGATTGCTGCCCATGAAATAAGCTTTCTTCTGACCTGAGATGGCATTTCAGGGTTGACACTTATTTTTTGTTAATGAAAAAAAGTGTCAAAAGCTCGTCCTCATTGATGATCTTGGTCCAGCTACACCAGGACAGCGCAAATCGGCTTGGTTTGTAAAAGGTCACCCCCATTCAGTGTCAGGCAGCGCTTTGGACCCATTAGTATCAGTAAAGACAAAAGGAAATAGAAAATGGATGACACAGAATAGGAAGTTGACTAAAGAGTTAAATAAAATTTGTCCACTCTCAGCAAAGGAACTCATAGACTACTGCACTGTGGTATTGGTAGACGAAATGTGAGTAGGTGCTGGGGGATAAAAGACCACAATGGGGGTAGGGCAGGAGTCAATAATCATGTTCCTTAGTCAAGTTGAAAATTTTGTCTTATTTAATATATTTGAAGCTTTGGAAAAAAAAAAAAAAAAGTATTTGTCAATAAAAGTTTTAGAGGTAAAACTTGGAGGGACTTTGTCAATACAGAGAAGAATTGAGGTATCATCCAAGGAGAACTAGATGCCTGGTGAGAGCAGGGAGAGGTTTCATAGTACAAAGCGCCGGGTCAAGCTAAGCGCAGAGTTCACTCTGCATCCTGGGAGGCTCAGCAGATGGGAATGATAAAGGAGAGAGGCTTGGATACATTCAGGACAATCATCAATCAGAGAACAATCAAATGCCAAGCTCAGGGGATACTAGGAAAAACCTTTCCAGTAGCAATAAAGAAGAGATGGTGTTTTGCAAGAATCTGGTGAGATTTCTATAGACCATTCTGTGCCTTCAGGGGTCCTGCAGCTGCCTGGGCTCCTGATGCCTCCTTGGTGGTGAGACCAGCACAACCAGTCACATATGGTCAGAGAAGAGGTATTAAAACAAAGAAGCACTATTCAAAAGCTCAGAGGAACCAAGACCACATGGTTCGGTCAGAGAGACTGGGTCTATTAGTTTGTTTAAATCATGTCAAGAGGTTTATGACTGTTGCTGAGGACTGTTGAAGAGAGGGAGGAAACAGCAGAAGAGAACAAGAATTTATAAACTAAAGGAGGCTGATGGCATATAAACCACTGATTATAAAGACAGAAACCAAAAAAATTAAGAGTGGAAGTTAGAATGTGGTTTCTAACAGTCAGGGTGATAATTCCAGCACAGGGGAGAGTGGGGAGACAATAACACGGAGTTGTTTCAAGGAAGAGATACAACAGAAAAAGGTATTACAGGCAGCTACATCCAGTGTGCTGTAGAATAGGGCATTCCTCCTGCCCCAGGGCAAAAGCTGTGTAGCTCTCCATCTCCAGGTTCCAACATTAGTGGGGGGAGCAAGTATTCCCAGCACAGACACACACACACACACACACTGACTACAGAGATAGCCAGAAACTCAGCTCAGCACTTACAGCAGTGCCTTTACCAGCACCCCATAAGCAGATATAACACAAAAAAGGAAAAGCATGGATGGTCCCATCCTCTTCACCCTCCCTAGCCAACCAGGATTGAAGCTATAGGGATACTCGTAGAAAGCATGGATCTCTCCATCAGCTGGGCTTAGTCTATTCAGCAGTTGGCCTTCAAGTCCCAGTCGTCCCCAGTGCCTGTCATCAGAATCCTTGAGCTCCTGAGACTGGTGGCCCCACTGCAGCAGCTGGCCCCAGATCTCCTATCCTACCCTGCTAACAGATAGCTTGGCTTGCAGCTCAGTGAGTTCACAAACAGATAAAAGATAGAAACTATTGAGCAAACCAGCAAAAAAGAAAATCATTAGGAGTAACATCTAATAAGAAGATCACTATGGTGATCAGGTGCAGGGCTGGACCACAACATCTGACCTGCAGCCTGGAAGATGTGAATGTCACTCTGCCACCTTAGGTATTCATTAAGTATTTTACTCCATTGCTGTTAATGCAGGATTTCTTAAAGTTACTGTGTTCAAAAGAAGATCCTACCAATGCTTATTAGTATCTAAAGGACAGGTGTCAAGACGATGGGGCCAGACTCTTTCAGACTCTTTTCAGTGGTGCCCAGCAACAGGATAAGGGGCAATGCGCACAAACTGGAACATGGGAATTTCCATTTGTACTTGAGAAAAAACTTCTTTACTCTGAGGGTGCCAAAGCTCTGGAACAGGCTGCCCAGGGAGGAAGTGGAGTTTCCTTCTCTGAAGGTATTCCAAACCCATCTGGATGGGTTCCTGTCCTACCTGCTCTAAGTGAACCTGCTCTGGCAAAGGGGTTTGAGTAGATGATCTCTGAAGGTCCCTTCCAAACCCTACCACTCTGTGCTTCTGTAAAAGCAGTCAGAATTCACCCCAAGGATATCTTCAAAACCCGTGCTCCAGCCTAGAGACTCAGCAGTGGATTTCTCTTGTCCATACAGGAGTAGGTTATAATGGGGATCCCTTTGGGTGCCATAAAACGCAAAAGCTGAGAGCAAAAAAGCATTCTGGACAAAAATATATTGAAGGAAGGGCTTCTAAGAAGAGATGAGGCTGTCTTTGGAGGTAAAAGTACATCCTTTTTTTTTTTTTTTGGTATTGATTGCTAGAAACTTGGCTAGGAGACTTGGGGTGTTAAGGTCTGGTGTTAATTATTCCAAGTATCAATCTTCGTGTAGAAAACTACACTGTTTTCATTGGCCTATGGAAAAGGAAATATTGTTTGCCAAGAAGAGAACAGACTTTCTGTTCAAAGTAACCCAGCAATGTATGTCCACTGCAGAATATCTAGGGGTGCAGGAGACCCAGACTCATGTCCCTTTCTGCTTAGCTTAATTCTTAACCTTACTGAGTGCTTGGAGCAGTACTGTGTAGTGAGATGGGATTCTCTCAGAGAGAACAGAAGACATTAAAAGATTTCATTTTTACCTGGCGATGAATTAAGCACAATCCTAACCTCTGATAAGAAAACATTCTTGTTTTCCCAAAGCTTTCCTAGGGCATCTTTCCTTTGGGAGATCGGGATTTTTTTTTTCCCTTTGGTGTCTTGGGAGTCCTCCAGCAGGAGACTGGAAATATCCCAGGACCTTCATAGCTCCATTTGATTTCCAACTTGTCCTCTGGATATGGGCAGGCTTCTCCCAGACTTGCCCTATTCAGATACTGATAGACTCTTTCAGAAGTGGAAAAGGGATTGAAGAAACAAGCAGTACCCCTTCCTTGTCCCGGCTTGTCGTTCCAAGAAGAGCTATGAAAAAGAAAACCAGGGAACACTGAAGAACAGAGAGGAAAAACAGGGATTTTTCTTTTTTTTTTTTTTTTTTTTTTCTCTCTTCTTTCCCAGGCTTTACTAATTATAAAACTCTTTAGAAAGGCTCCTGCTGCGCAGGTGAGGGGCTGAGATGAAACAGCAACTTAATCCACAGGGATGAACTCCATCAATGATCCAATTATTTAGGATTTGATGTCTTTTTGTGTCTCAAAGTAGGCAATTCCCAGCCCTGTGTACAGAGATGGGCAGCATTTCGCACCAGTGAATTTAGGGTGGGGGGAGGCATTGCAGAAGACTGCCTTGATTTACAAACGAAGGCGATTAGCATATAAATTGGTACTATAGGTTAGTGAGCAGCGTAGTCTTGCCGAGTTGAATGAATCATCAGGGCTGAGTCTGTGGGAAGGAGGCAAATTAAAGTCTCTCCTCCTACGGCTCACTTTAGAGTGCCTGCAAGAGAAAATGAAAGTCGTTTTTTGTGTTGAGTTTATTTATCTTTGATTATTTTTCATTTGTTGCTGCTTTGATTTGTCCATTCTTCTCTCTTCTTCTGTCTCCCTTCTCTCCCTTTCTCAACTGCTTTCTCTCTGATGGGGTCCTACACATCTGTCCAGCACTGCAGATCCTGGTTATTTCTCACGGAATCATAGGGTTGGAAGGGACCTCTGGAGATCATCTAGTCCAACCCCCTGCCAGAGCAGGGTCACCCAGAGCAGGTTGGACAGGAATCTCTCCAGGTGGGTTTTGAATGTCTCTGGAGATGGAGACTCCACCGCCTCTCTGGTATGCAACTTTGAGTAGCAACGCCAATGCATGTCTTCTTTCTTTTATTTTTTCCTGGATGTTTTCTTTCTGTGTCCCATCCCCCTTTATCCTTTTTTTTTTGGCCTCTTGTCTTTTCTCCTTATCTCTATTACCCGTTGCATCTCTCCCTCCCTCCTTTTGCCGTTTCTCATGAGAAAACAAGAAAAACTCTAAGCATAAAATGGCATTAACAGTTGAGATGGGTGGTTTCCTTGCGCTGTTTCAGTCACATCCCTCTTTCTGTGCTTGGAAATGTCTCTGAGAACACACCTCTTTCTTTTTGAGCTCTGGAGGACAAATACAACAGAAGTCAAGTACTTAGCTATTCTGATGGTGAGGCAGTGTGTCTCTTGAACAGGAGGACAGAGATGGTGGCTTGCCCAAATTTCAGGATGCAGTGGTGGTGGGACATTGCTTTTTCTATTGTCCAGCTGCCTCCTCTTGCCTTTTGCATGCACGTTGTAAGCCAACGCACCAGAAGACAAAGCTGGTAAAATGAGGGAATTAATTCTCTCAGTCCCTTCCTGCTATAGGTTTTCACCATTTTCACCCTTTCAACCCTTTCCTAGAGTTCTCATTCCCTGCTAACTTCCTCTTGAAACAAGCTTTTGTCTCTTGTAATGGTGCCTTTCTTTGACTCCTTAAAGGAGGATGAGAAAATCCCTCCCTAATGGGTGGTCTGGGTGGGAAGGGAAAACCCTTCATCCTGACCTCGGTTCTGGTCCCTATTTCTAGCTGCTTTCTGCAGGGATCTATCCCTCTGCCCAAGTGACTGTAAGGGAAATAGGCACATTCCTACATTATCAAGCACATTTATGAGGGGTACCAGCCATACCATATTCAAAACTGGCTGTGCAAACTGTCCTTTCTCCTCTTCCTAAGTCACAGCTCAATACATCTTTTGTGTATTCAGTGCATCAGGAGTGCAACCTTCCACAGATCGCCTGCCTTGAATTGCACTATTGTCTATCAGTGATTTTCTAAGTAGAACTCCAGATTCCTAAAATTCCAGGTCAGAGGGGACCTCTGGGGATCTCTGGTCTAACCTACCCGCCTTTCCTGGGGAGACAGTGGTGTCTATTGCGGGACTCAGTCCTGCAAGCTGTCCCACCATCTCTCTGTTTTCTGAGGGATGCTGTGATTACAGAGGGGACTGCGCAGCAGAGCTCTGCCTCCTCTGCTTGTTACCTAGGCATTTTCTGCACAAGGATGGAAAATGGACCATTTTCTGACCTTTTTTCATCTATTCTGGGGCATTTCTGTTACCCTTACCCTAGGTACTTAATACTCTGACCTACAGTTTCAATTAATTGCCAGCTGTTGTCACCATCCCCAGAAATATCTAGTTTAAAGACATCCTTTCCACATTGGTAAGATCATTGGCAGAGATACTCTTACCTCTCTTTGCTAAATGGGTCCCACCTCCTATTTGTAGTCCTGGTTCCTGAAAGAGGGACCGTTGCTCTTAAAACCAAGACAATGCCTGCTTGGATTTTACGAGCAAAGGATCAGACCCTTTTTGCAGGAACCAGCCTATCAGGGAAAACACGAAAAAGCCGTTGACTGCAGTGACTCGAAGAAGATACTAGAGCAACTAGTTTTCAAACTCACTAAAGGGTACAGACAATGCAAATGTCCCAGGGCTTGCTTACAACTCTGTTCAGGCTCAATCAAAATTGTAGATTTCCCCTTAAAAAATACAGATATAGTGGTTAACGCACTTAAGCCCCTGGCCATGTTTGCATTCTGCAAGAGGAGTTTGGCTGTTGGGCTCCATACACTTCCCTAAGAGATGTGCCTTGCTCCGAGAGTTTTAATTTTATACATGCTGACTGAAGATGAATTTAGGCAAAGAAACAAGCAGCTCCCCTTACGCTCATGTACATTCATATTTAGCTACTATGGGCAGTAGCACAGAGCAGGGAGCATGTCTCCAGGCTGGCTTATGGGCCATGCATGCATCTTCCTTCTCTCCTAGCTCTCTTCTGAGGAAGGTGATTTAAAAAGAAAAATTGGTTTAATAAAGAGCATCTTACTGTGTGATATACCAGTCCTGGGGTAGCAGTACATTTATCTGCACACGTTATGGGTTTAATTTGGTCCATGCAAAACCTAGAGAAAACCAATTAAAAAAATCTTACTAAATAACTCCTCAGAAAAAAAATGGAGTTCAGTTGAGTAACTGGAGCCAAGGAAATTAACAGAGCTCCTGGGCTCTATCGGATGGGGGATAAAGGAAAAAAGTGTGCCAACTCCTTAGGTGTTTTTTCTTTGCCATGTTGTACACGTACATACGATGGAGAGGATGGCTGAATGGAAGGTGCTGCAGAGAAACAAGGAACGAAACTACCCATACAATGCTGAACTACAACTGCTAGTGACCTAAGGCATTACCCTCACAACAAGAGTGCAGGCTTTAAACAGAACTATTTTTCTTATCAGACTATGTAGGATTTTTTTCTACCTCCACAAGAAGATCAAATAAATAAATTGGTTTCTCCTCTCATTAATTTTTCATGTACGAAGTCATATAATTACTCACCCTGAAATAAACCACCTCAGCCACGATCAACTGAGTTGTAAATATTGATGTGAAAGAACAACTCGCAGAAATGTTTCCTCTGAGCATTCAAAGGCAAGTGAGTTGTAAATACAAATGCAATCAGCTGGCATTTTCCAGAGCAATGGAAAACTTCATGCTTGAATTTAGAGATCGGAGCCCAGGTGGTGGGTCAGGATCCTTGGAGCAGGACTTTTGGACAACACAAAGGTCCTTGGAGCAGGACTTTTGGACAATTTGCCCTTCTGCAGTCATTCTGTAATCTTCTGTAATCTGCTTTGGGCAGGTCACTTGTTATGGGATTCCATGCAGACATTGACACCTAAACTGATGACTCCAAACTCCCTTGATAGTCCACAGAGAGCTAGTCAACCTTAGCAATCCCAACATAGACACTCAGAATACTTCACTTGAATCACTTACCAAATGCACCTTTTTTGTCTTTATGCACTCTAAAAGGGGTAACCAGCTTGTAGGGAGAAAACCTGCAATTCCTTAAGCATAGATTAATTTAGTTCAACCCTATCTTCTTGCTTCTTCACAATCGACTCTAGTTGTGCTTTTCAGAAACTATGTATTTAGTGGGTCAGTTCAAAAGAGTATAGATGATTGAAGAAGAAACAGGGTGCTGGAGAAAAGCGTTTTTGCCTTTGAATGTCCAAATCTTCTGGAAACAAATGGTCCGATTAGATATTATTTTCCCTCATGGAGTCAATATTTTCTCTCTTATTAAGAAATGGATCTACAAGTTAATCAATAATGACAGCTTTTACCCATTCCCCTGTTTTACTGAATTAAAATTTTAAAAGCAGAAATATTCATCATAACTTTTTGAAGACTGAGGAAGAGGCACCAGTCTGTTGGCTGAAGCTGATGTCTCTCTCCATGTTGTACACATACAGATATACATTCTTGTCAAATCACTGTTTCCAGAGAATCTTTCCAATGGAATGAGGGCACTTCAGCTCTCTCTGGTACTTACAGAGGGGTCTGCCAGGAGCATAATTTCATGTTTAAAAGCTGGTGCCAGCAAGGAATTAACTGATGAGGTCATGGGTTTCCACAGTGAGAAATATGATCTGTGCTTAGTTTGTTTCCTCTTTCATAGATCCAAGCTCGGGATCTTCAGCTGCACAGTTCATGCTTTTGTAGCAGACGTGTTGCTCCATCTTTCCCAAGATGCATGTGGAAATCTAACCAGGAATCTTGTTCAGGACATAGACACTGTGCTCCATCTACATAGAAGAGTTGCATTTTACACTGGATTCTGAGATAAATGGTCCCTTAAATCATAGAATCAGAATCACAGAGCCATAGAATGTGTTGGGTTGGAAGGGGCCTTTAAAGGTCATCTAGTCCAACCCCCCTGCAGTGAGCAGGGACATCTTTAACTAGATCAGGTTGCTCAGAGCCTCATCAAGCCTGGCCTTGAATGTCTCCAGGAACCACCTCGCTGGGCAACCTGGGCCAGTGTCTCACCACCCTCATTGTAAAGAACTTCCTAATGCCTAATCTAAACCTACCCTGCTCTAGTTTATAACCATTGCCCCTCATCTTATCACTACGTGCCCTTGCAAAGACCCCCTCCCCAGCTTTCTTGTAGGTCCCCTTCAGGTACTGGAAGGCTGCTATAAGTCTCCCTGGAGCCTTCTCTTCTCCAGGCTGAACCACCCCAACTCTCTCAGCCTGTCTTCATAGCAGAGGCGCTCCAGCCTCAGAAGAGATCAGAAATAAAAAGAAATTAGTTCTGCCAGAAATTAAAAGAAATTCCTTTTGCCAGCTCTTGCATATAGCTTGATCCCTATTTCAAGGTAAAAAAGGTGTGTTTTCAGCACTGGAGGTTAATGCTAGATTGAGCAAAGAGAAAAAGTTGTTTATTCATCCCACGTGTCCCACTCCAGTGCATCAGTATAAAACTTCTTCCTAAGCTGCACTTTGAAATCTTGTTGAGCCCCATGTGGAATTATAGTAAGTCTTCATCTCTCTGGATGAAGAGAGACCTAGGTAGGCTCCAGTGACCAACACAAATGGTAGTCAAACATCAAGACATATTGTTCCCTATCAATTGTCATTTTAGCAAAATGCTCCTGTAGCTTCCCTGTAATTTAGCACTCCCTCTCCTGTTCCCTTTTCCCAGCTGCCCATCACCCCCCAAAAGAAATTAGAATAGCATATCAAGATTCAGAAAAAAACCATCCTCATTTTCTGAATTCCAGTACAGGTATTCTTAATAAAGATTAAATCTGACAATTTTTTTTTTTTTTAAATTTTTAATTCCCCTTGCTCTACAAAGGCACTATTTCTTGCAGAATGCATTAAGATTTACCATCTCATTCTCTAGCAGTTTATTGCTGGCTTACACATGGGAGAAGATTGCTTTAACAAGTGCTTACTAATAAAGAGCTCTGCAGATGATGTGGCAAGAAAGATCACTAAAAGAAACTCCCCTAAATCCTAAGAAAAGTTTAATGTGCATGTAAATAAATAAATAAATAAGGTTCACATTAAAAACCTTATATACAGTGAGGGGGGTGGTATATAACTTAGTAAGTTCTAGGGGCTTTCGTAAGTTTGAGAAACTGATTTTTTTAATAATATCTTTTTCTTTTGAAAACATCTTTCATATAGAAGCTTGTAATTCCCTGCCTGGTAAGAGTAGGAAGGAAGTTCATATACCTACGTAGGAGCTCAAAAGACTTTCTGCTATTTTATCTAATCTTCTGTCTCATTGAATTAAGACACAAATGAGTCTTATGTAGGAGATCCATAAGATGGTGCAAGGGATCAGCCTTTGTCTACAAAGGGTGATGTTTTGAAGGTGCTCTGGGGAGTCTGGGCTGTTTTTATTTAAGGGTTAGTGAGACAAGATGATTGGGCAAGGTCTTTACAACAGAACTTTCATCACATCTGCTTAAACTCTTCCTGGCTATATCTGAATGGAGGATGTGGGGTTTTTTATTGTTTGTTTGTTAGTTTGTTTGGGGTTTTGGTTTGGTTTTGTATTTTTTTTTTTTTAAGTAAAAAAAAAAAACACAAGAAAAAATGGACCTCCAAAGGGACTAAAACTCTTTTCTAAATTTAATTATATTGGGTCATTCCTTTCAACTAATGAATAAATAAAGTTCTGCATTGTGTGGCACAAATTTGAAATCAAAATATTTTGGAAATATCAATGTGATTCCTGCAGAAGAATGCTTTGACTCCACCTTTCTAAAAGGAACATTTTCAGTTGGCTTCTAGCTGAAAAGGTTTTTCTGAAATACTTTAAACCCTGAAAGTGAAGTGAAATATTCAATTACAAGTGAAGAAAACATGAAAGTAAATCCCAGACTGAACCAATTTAACTTTCAGTTTTGTACAAATCCAGCTGAATCACACCTACTTTTTTTTTTTTTCTTGATTCAGACACTGAACTCTGACTCTAAGTAAGTCTTAGTTTTTTGCTTCCCAGAAAAGCTGTGAGACAGTGGATGCTTAGTAAACACCACTATCAAGGCACATCTATTCATGCTCTATATTTAGGGACCTTGTATTGCAACAACCTTGAAAACAGTGCCCTATGTCTCCTTAAGTGCCATGTCATCCTCTTGCAGAGATGAGTCTTACATGAAGAGCTTGGCTTATGTTGATGAAAAACTTGGCCTATGTGCTTCTAGGGACAACTCTCAGAAAAATGAAGTCCTGTTTGTTGACTGAGTATCTAGACTGTACTTTGTCATAGGAGCGGTTGACTGAATCATAGCAAGCAGGAGCAATCCAGCTTTTAATGGCTATCATTTGTTTTCATCTCTATTTCACTAAACCCCGACAAAATTGAATGCTTGTTTCCTAAAAAAAGACTACCCACTGTGATGAAACAGCAGCAAAGACCCAGAGTCCTGAAAACTTGCTTTAGTGCGGTGTTTTGTACTAAATTTCAAACCCATTATTCCTCAGGGAAAATACCCTTTGCTGCACTATGAAATGTTGGTGGGAGAAATAGTGTCTATACATTATAATAGGATCACAGATTAATTCAGGCTGGAAGGGATGCAGGAGGTCTGTAGCCCAACCTCCTGCTCAAAGCAAGGTCAGCTACAAGATCATAGCAGGCTGGTATGGAGGAATGGGAGGAAGGAAAAGCCATTTGCCTCATCAGGATCCGAAAGATTCCCATAGACTTGCACTGTGTCTGAGTATAGCTGAGTACTTCTTTCTCTGATCTGCTCAGAGAAGCCTATTTTTCAATCATAAAATCACAAAATCACAGAACACCATGGTGGTAGGGACCTCAAGGATCATCTGGTTCAAACTTTCTTGGCAAAAGCACGGTCCAGACAAGACGGCCCAACACCCTGTCCAGCTGAATCCTAAAAGCGTACAATGATGGGGAACCCACCACGTCCCTGGGGAGATTATTCCAATGGATGGTTGTTCTCATTGGGAAAATTTTCCTCATATATCCAATTAGAATCTCCCCAGGAGTAACTTGTACCCATCACTCCTCATCTATTCCATGTGACTCCTTGCAAAAAGGGAGTCTCCATTTTCTTTGTAGCTACTTTTTAAATACTGGAACATAGTGATAAGGTCTCCCCTTAGCCTTCTTTTCTCAAGACTGAACAAACCCAAGTCTCTCAGCCTATCCTCATAGGCCAGGCTTCCCAGTCCTTGGATCATCTTAGTGGCCCTTGTATGGGCCCTCTCCAGCCTGTCAACAGCTGAGTAGAGTGGGATAATAACTTCTTTATCTCTCCTCCTGATGGTCTTGTTGATGCAGCCCAGCATCCTCTTGGCTCTCTTTGTCGCAGCAGCATGGTATTCACTCATATAGAGCTTGTTGTCCACCAGGCTCCCCCACAGAGCTGGGGGGGAGCTGCACAGAGCTGCATCCCAGCCTGTGCTGCATTCCCGGATTATGTTTTCCCAGGTGCAAGGCCTTTATGCCTGTCTTTGTTGAACTTCATAAGATTCTTGTTATCCCACTCTCACAGCCTACCCAGACCTTCCTGTAAGGTGTCTTTCCTCTCCAAAGTGTCTACTTCCCCACTCAGTTTGGTACCATCAAACTTTTCTGTAGACCTCACAACACGACTAGCTCCAAAGGTCTAAAATATGTTTCACATGTATCTAAACGTATTTTAGTGAGATAGGACTAGTCTGTCCTCTTGCATAGTGCCCATCTGAGCTCACTAGAAGCAACATGTGTTGCTACTTGTTTGTACCAAGAGAGGCAATTAAGATGCATCTCAGGTATTGGCTTGACTTGTCTATTCTTATCCTTCTTCCATTATTTACAAGCATATAACATTTGCACAAAATTCTGCTGCGTTAAGATTCACATCCCATCCCAAAGGCAGGTTTTCACCCCATCCTTTGTAAATCAGGCTTGCGTTGGCTCTATGTGAAATATATTGTATATCATGCTCATTAACACAACATATGAACACATGGCTGAGAAGATAAGACAGTTCAAGAATAGGAGAAGAAATGCTGAGATGGCAGGCTGCCTTCCATAGAAAGAATGTCAGTAAAACTTCAGCACAATGAGATTCTTCAATCATCTTCCCAATAACCCATTCCACTTGCTAACTATCCCTCTGAGTGGCTCCCCCTCCCTCTTGCGTATGGCACTTTGAAACACAACAGCAAATTATGAATTCAGAAGAGGTTTACTGAGCCATTCAGAGGAGTCCAGGAAGGCTTGAAAATTTTCTTATATTCACCTTGCATTAAATATAGACTCTACAAACACTACCAATAGGGGTGATACTCTGAATTTACAAGTCACAAATCAGTGAAGTATTGCATCTGCTTTGACACAGAAAATCTCCATCTTCCATAAGTTTTCAGATGCAGAAGGAGGAATGTGGAATTCCTTCATCCAAAAATGAATGCTGACATTTCTTCCATACATTCAGAAACATGTTCTTAAAAAGTTGCACTTTTCAATTCAACAAGTGATAAGATCTTTATGTGCTGCCAGGACATTTCAGGCACAAAACCTCTCTTTTAGAGCTCAGGATAGTTCTTCATTCACATCATTTGAGGAGACTGATTTTTCTGTCTATAATTTCCTAGCACATGTTGTGCTGCATCTGTATAACTAATATTTGTTGGTGAATGCTTGTTATCACTGGGAGCTAAGGAACTGGAGCAGAGTTTAATGTACCACTTATCATTTTCAAAGTGCTATTATTGCATTCTCTATCTGTGCCTTCGTACGAGGCTGCAGTAGCAAACCAACAGTGTTACTTTGCAGTAGACATCACTGATTGTGAGGGCATTTGTGTTTCCATCCCACATCAGTCTGGATAGCTTCCAAATCATCCTTACTAAACCTTCTCTGTTGGATTTGTGTTCCTTGTTTTGTTTCAAATTTGTCAGGGTGTCCCTTGGTAGATGAGAATGGACTCTGAGATATTTGGTTATCAAGTTTGCAAATGTTCCTCTTACATTTCCTTAGTAAGTTTACTTCTGAAATTAGTGACATTTAGGAAATGAATGAATAAAGAGCCTGAAGAGTGTTTGAAGTTTCAATGGGAAGAAAGAGCACAGGGAACTGAAAAGGCATGTTAATCGTTTTTTAATTTTTCCCTGTACGAAACAGATATTTAGTGTTTGAAACAGACTCTCATGTCTATATTTTCTTCATTTTACAAAAAGAAAAAAAGCTTCATTGAAACATTTCCACAGTTCAAACGACTGAGTGACTTGAAACATTTCCTTTGGATTTGACTTTTTTTTTTTGTTTTGTTTCAAATAGCAACAAAACTATTATTTTTAAGAAAGCACCAAGGAAACCACAAATAATTTTTCATGCTATGGTCTAACAGACACATGCACATGCTGCCTCCCCAGCTGCTTCCCTGATGGGACAGTCCATGATCATTGGCATTTCAGACCTAAAGACTTAATATACATCTCAGTGCTAAATAGACACTCCTCAGGACTCTCCAAACAGCATTTGTTCCCTCCAGGAATTAACTATTACTTCGGAGAAGATATTGAACATGCCTGAGGTTGCACAGAGCACCAGATGTCTGAACTTGAGGTACCTTGCATACTGCAATGTGCACCCATGCATCAGCAAAGGGGAAAAAGGACATTAAGCCAGTCCTTTCCTCAGAGCACAGATGTTTCATCCCTAGGTTCCTGCCCCACTCTGTGAGCAAAGGCTCTGGCTCAGGAAGATTAGTGGTTATTAACAGCCTATGAACCCAAGACATCAAACAGCACCTTCTATAGTCTCTGTGCCAGTCCTGGCCTGATCTTAGCAGGGAGCAGAGATGCACAGCTGAGCACAGGTTTTGGAAGCGCAAAGACAGGGGACTCATTTGAATGGGAAGAGGAGGGGCTTTACTCAAAACCTGAAGTAAAGCCTGTACAAGCTCAGTCAGATGAAAACCAGTAACACAATCCCTACTGATGTCAAGGAGTCAGGCTTTCCCCACTGGAGTCTGTCCTTGGCGGTGGAAAAACCTTCTGGAATGATCTGGGGTGAAATGCCAAATCTATCTGCCATAAATTCTCCACCTCTTTCTTTCCCCCTTTTTTTTGCAACTAGAAATGGAAACTTTTTTCTCTTGCTATCCTAACATGAGCTGCAGGGGTAACAAAGTGTATGAGTGACAACATGTTCCTGAATATCTTCATGTCTGCCATGAATAGATGGGCAAAAAGAACTAACTAGGAGTGTAGGTTAGAGAAACATCTTATTGTCTTTGGCTAGAAGGTGTTGCAGATTTGCAAATCATCATTAAAAATGTCTAGTCTTTACATATCATACCAGGATATACAGCATTCCTGAAAACTAGACTGATTGTGGAACAAATCAGTTCAGACACCCACACTTGAAGAGTGGACTATTTTATAAATAATATCTTGTGTCCTTTAGTGGATGATGAACATACTTAAATGAGTAATTTCCTGAGGAATTCCTATTAAAATATGGAATATGTGGAGTTACCTCATCCATCAGTGAGAGTGAGACCTTTATTTAGGTCAATTCAACGAAGGTTAAACTCACCTTTACTAGTATGAGTTAAGGTATCTAAGCAGCTGCTCTTCAGGCGTACTAAGAAAGATTCACACGGAAGAGGTAACTGCCTGAATGTCTCTTTGGATGTCTAGGTGTGCTCTGTAGGAACAGATGGCATCACTATGTAACAGCAAGTAAGAAAAGAAAGGAAGAACGGTCGTCTTGGTCTTCCAGAATGACCCAGGGAATGTTGTTTGCCCTGGCCAAAATCCCTTCTTTGGGTCAGACAAAGACTTCATTCTGCTTTTCCCACCTCTTCAGTGACTTCTCCACTCCTCAAGAATGCATGGGTTGCTCTTGAAAAGGACAGGAAGATTTAGATATTGACTATTAACATGCTTCAGAGCATGGGAAAACCTTTTTGCATTCAGATGTAATTGAGAGTTACTCTTTGATAACTCTATGCCCTTTGTCCGCATGTTCTTACCCCTCACAACAACCCCCTTTGAGCTAAAATTAACACTGTTATCCATACCTGCAGGAAAGCAAAGGGAATTGTGAGAAAAGCAAACTATGCCTGCATACTAGGAATAGGGTGGGTTTATGTTATCGTGAAAACACTATGTCCAGCAAAATGTTATTTCATTGTGATTGAGTAAGGGAAGAGTGCTACCTGCTAAATCATCTTTACTACAAAGTCCTTTGGGAAGAAATTCTGTGTGAAAATACAAGCTGCTCCACTGATAAACACTGAACAGACTTTAGTACACTCAGTTATAGCTAAAATTTAAACAGATGAGCTATTCCATTATTTTGTTTTCTCCTGCAGTGCTCAAAACACTGATCTTGAGTATATTCCTCAACTCTGACTCTCACAGTCATGATGAAACAGCACAGTGAGAAAGCTGGGCCAAAAATTAAAAGAAAGATGTGGGGGCACAGTGGAAAGGGAAGGAATCTCCAAAGGGATATAAAAATGTAAATAATAAATGTCATCTAAAATGTCCTCTTGGGTTGAGTCATTTGCAGAAAGAGAAGCTGGGTCATACAAGAAGCAGTTGGAATAATCCTCTGGGAGCTGGTGAATTAAAAGCAATGGCCTTTGATGCAACAATGCTTGGCTCTAGTTCCTGGTATTTATGGTATTTCTGTTCCCATGTCCCTCCATTATCTTGCTAGCTGCTGAAACAAGTGAGAAGAAAGCTTTCAGTTTCCTTTTTTACCCGCAGGACTGTAGCATTTGAATGAGCAGCTGTTAAAAGCGGGTGGAATCTTGGAGATTCAGTTGGCCTCTAAATTAATGGCCCAGATAGAGCTAAAAGAAGGTACACTATTTCTAAGTAGTGGCACATCATATGGAAAAAAACTGAAATGAGCTCTGAGGCAGTTATGAAAGTGGAGAGGACAATTTTGTCAGGAGCTCAAAACTGGGGTCAATTTGAGAAGTTCTGGTTTAGAAAGCATCCCACTGGACAAAACTCCCCTGTGGATTTGCTCTGTGCTAACCTATAAGACAAGGTACAACGGGGTGATGCTCTCCTTCAGTTAAGCTACTTCATTCAAATTAGGCTGGGAACTATGTTTTCATAGAATCATAGAATTGTCAGGGTTGGAAGGGACCTTAAAGATCTTCTAGTTTCAGCTTCCCTGCTGTAAGCAGGGACACCTCCCACTAGATCAGGTTGCTCAGAGCCCCATCCAGCTGGGCCTTAAAAAACTTCCAAGGACGGGGCTCCATGGTTTTCATGAGCCCTGAAGCCATATACCATCTCCTTCAGTGTATAACCAATAAGAGATAAGACATTTAGAGGAGTTCTTTTGTTCAGAAACCCCATTCACCATTGAAATTATGACCATGACCTCTCATAACCCTGCCTGAGGGGATCCCACACTGATGGAAAACCCCAAGGCAAGCTGGCAAATGCAGAATCTGATCATCTGCAGAAAGGACTGAATATTATTCTTTGAGAAAGAAAAGAGCTTCCACTTCTCACTGTGTCCCTTTGAACTAAAAAGTCTGTACCTTTTTAAAAACAAGTATGCAGGTACTTTATGGAGAAGGTTTATTCCTGCAAGGTGGATCTGTCAGCTGTTCCACAAAGTCCCTCATAGTTTCTGGTGATCTTTTAGCTTTTACCTGGAATTTAAGACATGACAGATCTCTTAATATATTAGACAACATTATACAGGTGAGGATAATTCATGTTATTCCTACAGCTATGCAATGTACAGCAACATTCTTGAAACATGGTTGCTATAGGTGTCACAGTTCACAGCTCACATATACTTAGTTCACAGCCTGGTTCAATAAGCCAATGTTCATAAATAAAGTTAGTCTATCCGAATCCATCCTAACAGAAGATATTCTGCACCTGCAGATATTTTTGTCTATCTCCAAAAAGCCTTATAATACAAGGAAACATGTTAAATCCTTCATTTTCCCCTCTTATTTTGAACCAGACAGACTTCATATGTTTTGTCCTTTAGTTTTCAAAAGTCTTCAGCAACAGTGCCCATTTTTTTTTTCAATGGTAGTTCAAAGTTTACCTAAAGAAATTGGCAGATCTGATGAAATACCATAGACCAACCTTTCAAAGATGCATCTCAACTGTATAAATTTTTGTCACAAAAATAAATGAAAACATAACACTTCTCTGCCTTCCCCCAGCATTTCTACTGCCTCAACAACTGTAGGATCCATTGGAAGACCAGGCAAAGCAGAAGACAAGCAACGTGGTTATGATGCATTTAGAATACAAAGGTGTTTTCTGTAGAGCTTCTTGCTTAAGACATAGAATCATAGAATCATAGAATGGTTTGGGTTGGAAGGGGCCTTAAAGATCACCTAGTTCCAATACCCCTGTCCTGAGCAGGGACACCTCCCATTAGACCAGGCTGTTCAAACCCCCATCCAGCCTGGCTTTGAACACTTCCAGGGATGGGGCAGCCACAGCTTCTCTGGGTAACCTGTTCCAGTGTCTCACCACCCTCACAGAAAAAAATTCTTCTTAATACCTAATTTAAATCTACCCTCTTTCAATTTGAAGCTGTTACCCCTTGTTCTCAAATCACAACAACCGGGCATACTATCAGAAAAGAGGGCAAAGAATTGCATCACTTCTCATGATAAGAAAACAAGCTGAAGCCAACCTTTTGGTGTGTTTAAATCACAGCATTTCCATGCAGAGGCAAAGATTAACTGTTCCCTTGCACATCTTCAGTACAGCAATCACATAATCCCTCTACCACCTCATATTAAAGAGCCTTTCTCTTCCACAGTTGAAGGTCAAAAGTTTAGTGAAATTAACTTGTCAGAATATTGTTCTTTTATTTATGGGAGGAGCTGTTGCACTTAAGCTCCAGATGTAACTGCTGGAGCACATAGCTGCAGTCACAACTAACAGGGCTGTAACCCTCTTCTCCGTTGTTGCCCTGTCTGTAAGGGTGAAGAGAAAATGCAGGGAGGGTGAGCAGAACCCTTGTCCTATATATTGCAGTGTTACAGCCATAAACCAAGCCTTTACTTGAAGCTGGATCCATCATTCACATTAAAAACATTGCAGCCGATGGTATAGGCGCAAAAGCTGCAGCTCCTTAAATGAGGAATTGCTGAGCATATGAAGCCCACTGCAACAGCCCAAATTCATGCATAACTGAGTAGATCTGTGATTAGAAGATTCAGGATCACAAATTTTCCCACGATTCCAAAGGCTTTCTTCAACAAATATATTTACTGATATCTACAGAGGTGAGCGTTCATGGGTAATGCAATGATCGTTCCTGGTACATCAATGCCCAAAGGAGGACTGGCTCTAGGGCCTACAAAATAAAAAGGACATGGACCTGTTGGAGTCATGTTACATCCCGGTCCAACTAAATTAGGCCCGGGATAGGTTCACAATTACTCCAAGTGTGAAATAAAGATGCAACTGCTTGTTTATTGTTATTCCCCGGCAAAAGTCACTGAGACAAGTGATAGAGTAAAGGCAGAAGTAGAGGAAAGGTAGAAAAGAGAAGCAGTATTACGGAGCGTAGGAAGAGCATAGTCACCACTACAGGCCCGACGACATCTCGGCCACAAAGATGTTCAGAGGGCTGGAGCAACTCTCCTCTGAGGACAGGCTGAGAGAGTTGGGGTTGTTCAGCCTGGAGAAGAGAAGGCTCTGGGGAGACCTTATAGCTCCTTCCAGTAATTTAAAGGGACCTATAGGAAAGCTGGTGAGGGACTCTTGATCAGGGAGCAGTAAGATGAGGGGGAACAGTTTTTAATGGCAATAGGGACATTTTTATGATGCATTAGCTCTTGCTCTTGACACTAGTAATGAGAAATACCCAAATTATGTTCATGGTGAGGGCTGAATTTGAAAGCTGGCCTAAGCCTGCTGCAAGTCATGACCACACAGTTTTGGGCCAGGTGGTAGACAAGGCTAAATCAGCAATAATTGCTGATGGAACAGACTGTAGCTCATTCATTGATCCTAAACTTGATCCTAAAGCACATACTGCACGAACAAGATCTTAAGTCCTGAAAGGGATCATATTCAGTATATCCAATAGTTCCAATTTCAAGATCCCAATTCCTGAGTCTCATAGAAATCATTTAAATTATTATGGTTTAGATGGTAAGACATGTCTGGATTTTGGAGTAGACTAAGACAAAGCTTTAGTATGCATCGCCTCTGTAAAGCTCCTGCTGCTGTTTTGAGTGAAGCTTCTGTGGAGGTTTGACACTCAGCTCTAGCAATGAATTGTTCCCACATCTTCAAGACTTCCCATAATGTTATTGTCTTCCATTATTACTTCTGTGCACCCTATGGTGCTGAGGTTCATCAGTTATCACAGAGATATCATTGCTTTAGATACTCCAAAAACTGCGAGACATCTCTTGCCCTGAAGACCTTCCAACAGCCAAAAGGCTGAGACAGAATATTCTCTCTAGACATAAACTCTTATTATTGCTCGTGTCTTTAAAGAATAAAAGGTTGAGGGATTTGCAGGTATCAGTTAAGTGAAGATAAAAAGAGAGGTCAATGTGAGCAGTCCATTTATTTTCTTAGTTATATTAGATGTGACTATACAAAATACAATTATGGGTTTTTTTTTTTTTTTTGGCATGTTGTATGGGCCCGACAAAGTGCAGGTACTGCTACAGCATGAATTCCATAGCTTTATTGTGGGGCAGAGATGTCGGAATGAGGGGGAATACAGAGGAGTAGAAACTGGAAGCACAAATTCTGAACTTCTAAGACAAGAAATCTGTTGTGGTTATCCTTATATCACCTGACCAGGCTCAAAACTCTGGAGTTGGTCTGGGTAGTAGTCAGCGTGAAACGTTTTTCTGACACACTTCTTATTTGTACTGGCATCCATTTAGCATCTGTATTTGGACATGTACTTCAACTTCTTAAAATCTACTTTCCTGTAAATAAATCACTAAACTAAGCCTACAGAAGAGACTAGAGAGCGTCATAGGAGTCTCCAGAGAAAGCTGCAGGACTGTCACACTGCTTCTTGCATTTTTTACATTGTTTTGCTTAAATATTTAGATTTGTGAGTGCTCAATATTTGTTTCTTAAATCTCTGTGTACACTTACATATACACATGCATACACAGACTTAATCTCATTTAAATGCTTGTTCACTTGCTTATTTATTCCATATTTTCTTTATCTTTTTACTGAATATGATTATGCAAAAACCAGAACATGGCTATATTTCAAGGATCAACCCCTACACATAAATCTAACTCTGCTTCTATCTTTGCATCTTGTAAGGTTCACCCTTGTGTGCTTGAGTTGCTACAAAAGGTCAGTGCTGTCAGTAAAGAGCACCAGGAGAAGGGGTTGAGAAGGGTAAGATGACAGATAGGTATAGGAAGAATATGAATTTAAAAAGCTTGCTCTTAACAGAACAGAGAATCAAACAGTCTTCGAGGTGAGTCTGTATTCATTGTCATGTGCATGTTTCTGTACACTACATCTCCGTGAACTACTTGCTGAGATCATCTTCACCATTGCCTTAGGAAAGTAGACTCTAAATCCACTCCATGGAGCTTTATTCCTCTCTCTTATTTTGAAACACAATCTACTTTTCAGGTTAGGAGAATCAGAATCATAGAATGATCTGGGTTGGAAGAGATCTTAAAGATCACCTAGTTCCATCCCCCCTGCCCTGGGCAGGGACACCTCCCACCAGCCCAGGCTGCTCCAAGCCCCATTCAGCCTGGCCTTGAACCCCTCCAGGGATGGGGCAGCCACAGCTTCTCTGGTCAACCTGGGCTAGTGTCTCACCGCCCTCACAGTAAAGAATTTCTTCCTGATATCTAATCTAAAACTATACTCTTTCAGTTTGAAGACATTACTCCTCACCTTATCACTACATGGCCTTGTAAAAACTCTTTCTCCAGTTCCTTGTATGGACCCTTCAGATACTGGAAGGACACTATAAGGTCTCCCTGAAGCCTTCTCTTCTCCAGGCTGAACAACCCCAACTCTCTCAGCCTGTCTTCATAGGAGAGCTTTTCCCCCACCTCTGATCATCTTTGTGACCTTCCTCTGGACCTGCTCCAACAGGTCTATGTCCTTATTATATAGGGGGCCCCAGAACGACGCAGTCCTCCAGGTAGAGTCTCACAAGAGCAGAGCAGAGAGACAGAATCACCTCCCTTGAGCTGCTGGCCACGTTTCTTTAATTCAGCCCAGGATGCGGCTGGCTTTCTGGGCTGCAAGCACAGAAAGCACAGATTCTAATTAAAGAATCTTTCTAGGCAATCTGTAACAGAATGAAAACAGCAAAGTTATATACCTTTGAAAAACAGACTCTTTGTATTAAACCAGCTAACTCTCTATCCAACTAACACAGTTATCTGCAGCACTAGACTTCTGTGAATGCAGCTTGGATGGTCCCCGGCCGCGAGCAGGTGTTTTATAACTGAACTGACCAAACTAGTCCGTGCTGTGACTCCTCCTCATCTGATGAGGATTTATGAATCACAGCTGAACAGCTGCCTGCTGATAACAAAGCACTACATTCAGTGCACGTCCCCAAGTTATTATACTGTTGTTTCAAAGGAGCTGCCAGAGGGTTATTCAGCTTAGATCCAATTAAGATTGGGGTCAGTCTGCTTACCCATGGCATGATGAATGTCCTGCTGAGCTTGTAGCACCATCTCCCCAAAGACCGTTAGGATATACATTCCTGAGTGGACTTTGTTCACATCTGATGCTCATTTACTTCTCACTAGGCTTTGCCCTCAAGTGGCTCTCTTTTGGGACCTGCCTTCATTAGGAGAATCTGGGAAGGTTGCAGTTGCAATGGAAAGTGGGTGCTTTAGTAGACTGAACTGACAAACTTTTTGGTCTCTATTTCTACCAGTCACTGACCTAAATGTTCTTCATGTCAGAAGGTGGCAAAGGTTTCTGCAGAAGACCAGTCTTTTAGGGTTCCATCTGAAGCTTTTCCTTGTGTTTGGGGGTAGCAACACCCTCCACCTTTCCAAAGTGTTCTGCAATGGTAGCCTTTTGCATCCCTGTTTGTGATCAAATAGTAGTCAAGGAACTGAAAAGATGATTTTATTACTCTAAGGGTGTACCTACAAGGTACATTGAGGGCAGATGTAAGGTCTCCTTGCCTGTGATCTGCAACCAAGATCTAATCTGAAAAATGTGTGAATACATTAAGAGAGACAGAAAATGTGAACCTTACTCCTTGTCAGGTTTATTACCTTGGCCTCAGCACATGGCTTTGATCAGCCTGTCTGCAGCACATGTCCCTCAGCAACAAAGTCCCTAAGTCATTCTTTAAAAGGGAATATCTAGGGAAATACAGCTCTATAACCTTAAGTGTTTGCTCTGACTGTCATCGGACAGGTTATGTCACTAAACATACCTTAAGTCTGACCCAGGATAGTCATTGCATTTCTGCTGAAGGTATTTATAACCACAAAGGATTTCTGGTCCTCAAGGGCTGCCTGGGAGCTGTGTTGTACCATTATTGCCCAATTCCCCTACAAGTATGGAATAAATTCAATTTGATCACAAACACACCAGCCACCCCACATCTGCATGGTGGAGTCTAGCCTGAATCAGTACATGATAATCCAACCATTAAGACTCTTCCAGCTGTACACTGGCGGTGTTCCTCACATACAAATACATTTGTTTGACTTAAATGGCAGTTTGGAACAGAGTTCATCAGAGTCTCATTTTTAGCCAATTACCCAGCATTTGCTTTGCCCAATTTGCATGGAGAACAACCTATTATTGCTCTCAATCTGGGGGGAATTGTTTGCCTTTCGCAGCCTCACAAGCTTCAGATGGAGCCTATTTTTTTTTTTTTTTTATAATATGTAAAATAATAAAGAGTGGAGGAAGTAGTCTGTCTGCAGATGTCAAGTAGGGAGAAAGCAGAGAGCACATCACCGCTGAAAATGGTGGCATTGATTATCGCTCATTAACTGTGAAAAAGACTGAGCCAGTCTCATCAAATCTCCTGCAATACTTAATTATAAAACAGTGCTTTTAATGTTTTACATCCTGTCTCCACATCCTAAGGGACCTCAAAATCACTGAGTTCTAGTGGTGTTCAAGGGCTCCATACACTGCTGTTATTTTTTTACATTGACATAATGCGCACTTTAAAGTAACTTTTCCACCTCAAAATATTTCAAACACCTACCCTGACCTTAATTACGTATATTAGATATTGACTTCTTTCTCACACCAAGATACCCAGTGAGAAATGTCAACATGACCATCCTAAAGAGGACTAATACTAAAAAAAAAACCCTAATGCTTTAGAGTATCTTTCTTGTGACAGGTCTCCGCTTGATAGACCTTCAAAAGAGCTTACAAAAATGTGAGAAAATGTCTTTTAAAATAACTACTCAAAGTGTGGAGATCTAGATCCAAAATCACAAAGTCATTTAGATGCCTAACTCCTATTTATTTCAGTAAAAATTAGAATACCTCTGTGGGTCTGCTTCCTCTCTGATTTCTAAATTTTTTTTTTTTTTTTCATATCTGGCCATGCTTTTACATGTATCAGTCAAAGAGGAATTTATCTTTGATTAGTTGGTTAAAAACTAGAGACAGACTAATTTTGACTCCTGGTTTTATGTACTTCTAAATGTTGTTGACAGAGAGATCCTAGTCCAGCCTGATCAGCTGCATTTTTATAGCCAAAGCATATAGTGACAGAAATTCAAACTGCATGCAGTATCCCAATTACAGCAGCCCATTGAGAATGAGGATATATTAGGAGAGATTTATTTAGGGGAAATTATTCTCAGAGCTCTGGTATGTGGTCCTGATGAATCCATACAAGAAATGCTATGTATATGCCTCATCACTCAAGTCCAAGAAAAAAATAACATAAACTTGAGGACGAGGAAAATGAGATTCAAGACCTTTCAGGGGATGGAAAGCTCAGCTCTTGAAGAAAAAAAAAAAAAAAAAAAAAAATCTGACCTTGCTTAGATCACTAAAATGAGGTCTATGGTGATCACATATATGAACACTAGGAGCACTGAACATAGAGGGAGAAGACCTGCTTGATATGTCAATACAGGCAGAAAAAAAAACCATTATGTAAATGAGAAATAAACTTTGACTGGAAATTGAAGGATGATTCCTAGCTATCAGAGGAGAGAAATGCTGCACTAGGATCCCAGCAGAACTAAAATCTTGAATGCTTGGAAGCATGATCAGTTTAAAAACCTGAGCTTGTATAACATAGTACTTCATGCTCCAGGAGACTGGAGATCACGATCCAGGTGGTGGCTTCCAACCTAAGACTCCCGAGCTGCAGTTCAGATGGCAGTAGGAGAAGGAACAGACCATCAGAGAAACATATCTCCACACAAGACTTTGGGAAATGCAGAATCAGCCCTCTAGGTGCCTCATGCATCTGTTTTTCTGTGTTTCTCTATACGTTTGCTCCGTACCGAGGTGTCAGACCAAAATGAGAATGTGAGCTTTCGATTTATGGCTTTTCTTTCTCTTTCTCACATTGATGAGAGAGAACTTTGTGGCCCCTGAGAGATGCAGAACGTAAAAGCTGTGGACAGAGATTATGAAACAGTTTTGAGGTTTTTTTCTGCTGACTTAAACACAGGTGCCACCTAATTTGGTGGTTAGTAGTTATTGGCAACCTGTATTTAGACAGCACAAAAAAAACTTCTCTCCCTCCAGGTCTCATTACTGAAGAAAGTTCTTGCCACAGCTTCCTCTCTTGGAAGGAATCATGGTTTTAAAGAATCAGCAGAAATCTGCTAGTGGGAAGTAGGAAAGGGAAACAGGGTACAGGGGTTCCAGTCGTATTGATGAAATCCCCAGCAGGAAACCAGGGCATTTTGTGTTTGTACACAATTTGATGAACAAAGTTATTTTGCTGCATAACCACAATTCACATTACAGTTTTCTTCCTAGTAATTTAAATGTATATTACAGCAGGGTGCAAGGACCCTCAGGATCTTTTAATACAAAGTCAGAAGTAAGTGAGTTTAATTAAAACTCACTATTTAAAAAAGAAAAAATTCTACAGGCTTCAAGCTATAAGCTAAGTGATAACTCTCAAGTTACTGGAAAACATACATATTCTTTACTGGTGAGGTAATTTGCCATTGCCCACAAGGGCAGTACTGCATGACTTTTCTCTCAGTGGGAGAGGAGTAAAGGCTGGTGTCACGCAAATAATCTGTAGAAAGCAGAACATTCTTGCGTGACCATCAACCACCTTGGTAATTCCTCAACGTGGGACTTCTACAGGTACCCATCTGGCTGTGAACACTTTGCCTGGAGTCAGGAGCTGTAGCAGACAACCCGTTATGGATGAGCTGAGTCTTGTAAATCGGGAATCGACAAATGAGTCTTTTCTGCATAAAACAGCTCCCCAGAATAGTCCCAGCAGTATCTATTGAGAGCTGGTCCTGTCAGCGTCTCAGACCGATGTCCTCATGGATAAAAGCTTAACTACAGCTTCACCTCCAAGAGGTGTTTTGTAAAGGTAAAATAGGTAGATATCCAATTATTATTAAATAGGTAGATATCCAATATTCTATTAATATCTAGAGGAAGCATTGTGCACCAAAACTTTCCAGGAGGCGTTTTATGCTTTATGAAAAGAAATTGCTCAAATTCCAGTAGAGACATCAGTGTATCACCCTCCCTTCTTCTCATGATACATGTCTGCTGCATCATGTAACACACCCAACGTCCATCTCAGCCAAGCGTTAAAGACGGGAAAGAGTCACTCTGCCTTATTACAGAATCACAGAATTGTAGGGGTTGAAAGGAACCTTCAGAGAACACCTAGTCCAAGCCCCCTGCCAAAGCAGAGTCACCTAGAGCAGGTTACACAGGAACGCATCCAGGCATGTTTGGAATATCTCCAGAGAAGGAGACTCCATATCCTCTCTGGGCAGCCTGTTCCAGTGCTCTGGTACCCTCAGAGTAAAGAAGTTTTTCCTCATGTTCTGATGGAATTTCCGTGTTCCAGTTTGTGCCTATTGCCCTTGTGCTGTTGCTGGGCACCAATGAAAAGCGTCTGGCCCCATCGTCTTGACTCCCACTCTGTAGATACTAATAAACACTGTTGAGATCCCCTCTCAGTCTT
>VXBO01000656.1:8336-31743 GCA_013400135.1 Rhinoptilus africanus
AAGTAAAAACTTTTTCTGTTTAAATGGAATTTCCTGTACTTCAATGCATGTCCATTCCCTCTTGTCTGGCGCTGGACACCGCCAAAGTCTGTCTCTGTCTTCTTACTCCTTCACATCAGGAGTTTATACACATTGGTAAGATCTTCCTGAGCTTCTCCAGGCTAAACAACCCCAGCTCCTTCAGTCTCTCCTCATATGACGGGTTCTCCAATCCACTAACCATCATTGTGGCCCTTTGCTGGACTCATTCCAGTATGTCCATGTCTCTTGTTCTAGAGAGCCCAGGACTGGGCCCAGCAGTGCAGATGTGGCCTCACCAGTGCTGAAGAGAGGAGAAGGATCACCTCCCTTGAGCGCTGGAGATGCTCTTCCATGTGCAGCCCTGGAGGCTGTTGGCCGCCTTTGCTGCAAGGTCACATAGCTGGCTCATGGCCAGCTTGTTTTCCACCAGGACCCCCAAGGCCTTTCCTGCAAAGCTGCTTTCCAACCAGCTAGCCTCAACCTGTACTGGTACTTGGGGTTATTCATTTCTGGGTGCAAGACCTTCCAGTTCTCTTTGTTGAACTGGACGAGATCGCTGTTTGCCTGCTGTAAGTCTTGGTAAAGAATCACTTGGGATCGAGCTGGAGGGATGGAGATACAGGTGTCTCAGGTTCACACAAAGTCCATATCGTTAGTTATCCGATTTTTTTCCTCATGACTCTGCCGAGACCAAGTCATCATCCTGAGCTCTGGAGGCTGTCAGAAATCTGAAATGAGGGCAAAAGCAATCCATACAGGGATTAGCTTTGTAAGTTTATATAGAAAGAGGTACTGTAGGTATTTAAATCTACGTGTTGTAATCAGTCCTAAAATTTAGTATTTATAGCATTTCTTTTTTAACAACAGGAATTCTGCCCCAAAATAAATGTGTGTAAATGGAAGCTTATTGGTTATGAATGAACCGCTTATTTCTGTGTATTTATATAACTGAAATCCATCTTCTCCTCTGTATACTGTTTTTCTTCTGCAAGGTTCTTCTTTCCAACAATAAGGCCTCACCGCCTCTGCCCTCAGCTCACCTATGGTAGAGTGTCCATGTTGTTTCCCAAGTATAAAAAATACAGCAAAACACTGGCTGTGAAATGTCACTGACGGGAATCACCATCAGATTGCCAAATGTCTTGAATATGTCCAATTTTTTCTTTGCCTTTATCATGTTGCCTGTTATTTTGGGATGATAGGGACCTAGAGCCTCAAGGAGCGGTGTGATGGAGATCCTGGTTTCTTCCTTGACGTTTGCCACTTACATTGGACAGTCGTCAGTTCACAACATGGATTTACACCCAGCTGGGCAGGTTTGTTACTTTGGGCCCTACCTTGAATCCAGACTTTCCAGTCTACAATGGATGGCTCAGTCAGTGCATTAAGGACATTGGGAGCATAAATCCTGGTTTATGGGGAGTCAGTACTGAATATGCCTTTGTCTTGGAGGCAGCCTGTATTTTCAACTCATTTGGGGGTCAGGGGTACCCAGGCCTGTTTTTTCACCCACACTGAGAAATTTAAGCACATTCAACACCCTCTAGCTACCTTTCTTTACCCAAACGCACTGAGTAATTTTTAACAGATAAATGTAGTTTACTTATTTTTTTTTAATTTACTTCTTTGGTTTGAAATTTCTTTGGTTTCCTTCGGGTTTTATGCTGCAAATGTATCAATAACACCAAAATTTAAATTTGTCAGTAAGGTGTGCAACCAAAACAATAACATATGAAGTGGATGTAGCAAAGAAAGGAAGCAGAAATGTTGCTAAAATTTATTCAGGATATTTACAATTAATCTGCTCACTTCTAACTTCACTGTTCTTCACTCCTAACTTCACGTTCAGGACATAGGGTATTCATGGCAAGGCAGAGTGAATCTCTTCATGTTCACGGAAGTCTGCCCTGCAGACGTTAACCCCGCAGCCCCGCTCCCTGCGTGGCTGGACATAGCCCCGCACCTCGCTGTCTCCGTGCCTTGCAAATACAGTGCCCTGCGCCTCCCAGCCGGAACGCTTCAATTTGGAGAGTGGAAGAATGGCCTGGTGTTTTAAGTTACTGGACTGAGATGCTTCCGGGCTAAAAAAGTGAAAAATTGTTTTCTTTAAACAAACATTGTTTAATCTGACCTTCAGTAAATCTGCTAACTTCAGCTTTCCCCCTGCAAATTAGGTACTGTCAGGCTAAGTTGATTGGATACCAGGTGGTAGGAGGGAAAACCTAATTATTTAAAAAAAAAGCCCAAATCCTGCTTCACAGACAGAGCTCATCTCTTGTGAGTAGAGCAGAGTTATTACAGAAAACAGCAGTAGTCATACAAATGATAGGCTCTGGTTTGTTTAAATAGGTCCTGTTGACATTTAAGACTTTTTTCCCCTTTTAATATTTCCAGTTTGAAGTCAGATGATTCATGATAATGTTTTTCCTTTTGTGGTTAACACGGTGACCCAGCATCTCTGCAGCAGCACTGAGAAACCCTGGTGGTGAATCCAGGTCCCCAGGTCTCTGATGGAAGCACCCATGAAGGGCTCCCTGGGATTAAGGAGGAAGCGGAGGTTTTAATGAAGCATACTCCCTTCTTCGGAGGGGTGAAGGGAGGTAAGGGAAGCTCCTGTTTGCTTATGCGATTATTGCTAATTACTGGAATTGAACATCCCCATGATAGGAATATTTGGTGCCTGAGGTAAAGCTTGTTTGCTTGCATTTGTTTTTTTCAACTGTCTTGTGGTGCCCTCTCGAGGTAGGAGAGCAGCCCTGTTTACTTGCTGGTTTATGGCAGCTGAAACACAAGCTGTAGACACAGAGCCTGGTGAAGAAGATGAGAAATTGCTGTTTGCTTTGAAAAACAAATTAAATTTGATATAACTCGATGCAAAGCCAATGTTTTTTTGGATTCCCATTTAAAAAAGCTTGCCTATCCCTTTGCCTCCAGCTTTTCCACTAGAAAGGACAGAAAAAGCAAAGGAGATACTTCTTCGTAATGCCCTGAGGCCACAGAGGTGCATTTCATGGGCAATGCAGCTTTGTGAAATGCATTTCATGCCAGCTGATCATTGCAAGGTTAAAGGCTGGCTGTTTCCATGCAGGAAGGGAACACATTTCCCACAAAATGCTCTTCTGCCCTTGAAGTTTAGCAAAAAAAGCATCAAGAGATGCTGACATGTTTGGATATTCAAGTGGATTACGAAACCTTGACGTATTAGGAAGGCTGACCTTTAGGCTCAAGTCAAACAGAGGGTATTGTGCTTGTGGGGACGGTTTGTGAGTGAGGCCCTTAGCCCTCCTGGTTGGGGGGAAGCCACGTGCCTTGGATGTGATCACCACAAGCCTGTGAAGAACCACAAGCTGTATGTTTCTCTTTAAAAGTGACTATTAGATGCTTGGTCTTGAAATATCTCTTGCCAGGTGATGGCAGAGTCAAAAAATGCCTCCTCTTAAATCCAACAAGGAGCAAGGATTGGCAGTATCATGGGTCCTCAAGAGTCAGCAAATTAATCGCTTTTGTTTTGGCCTGGGATAGGGTTGATGCTGAGTGTTTGGGGCAAGGGCAGCCTGTTTGAGAGATAAGCATGCTATGGGTGCACGCTGATCTATTAGTAGTCTCCCTTACAGCTGAGTAGGATTTATTTCACCTCACTGCAGCCTCTGCCATCACCTTCTCACAGGATCCTACTGAGATGCCCCAGGCCATTTCTTTCTGATCCCATTCAATGCAGGTTTCAGGAGAACAGGCACAGGACCCAATTGCTGGCTGTATTTTGTTAAAGCCTGAGTCCTTTCAGGCCTCTTCCCCTTCCAGGTGCCCTAATAGCAACAATCACCATGAAGTCTGCGATGTCCATTTCACCAAAAACTCTGTTTCTTTGTTCCCGATGTACCCTTCAGATTAGATGAGCAGAGAGTGCTTGGTACGGGTTCATGTTCAGACCGGAGAGCCGCGGAGGCCACGGCAGGCCATGGAGGCAAGTGCACCAACGGGGCTCACCAACATGGTGGGGTGATGAATGCGACTCTACTTGCTGTCGCAGCAAGTGTCACCTTTTCTGCTCCTGATAGCATGACAGCTGTGATTTTCTGAGGCACCTGGGGAGCAGGATTTTCTCAATGAAGTGGTTTTTGCTCTGATTTTCCTCTGCTGCTATTATAGGCTGCAGACTTTGTGAACTACAGCCCCTCCTCCATCCTGTCTTTTATGTGCAGCTCAGTTTTGGAGTTTGGAAGGCTTTTCATGTGTTGATTTTGTGCCCGTATTGAATAAATTTTTAAAATACTTCTCTTTTAAATATCTCTGCTTCTCATAGATAACTTTTGATGGGGACATTTGGAAATAAATGTAAACAAATGCTGAACAACATGCTGAATCTGAAGGCATAAATCCCCTCCACAGAGCTGCAAATTGAAGACTCAGAGCTCCTGTTGTGTTGAAAAGAGGGACTCTTGGGCCCGACAAGGGGTAAGATGTTAATAAAACCTTTGTTCACTGTTACAATAGGGAACAGCTAAGTGTGGTTTGGGGTTTCTGCCAAGTTAACCCTGACTTATTCCCATTGTCACAAGTACTGCTAAGAAACCCTCTTAACATGTTATTAAAGATAAAGAATGAAAAACAGTTAATACTTTTCATTTTGAATGCTATATTTAAAACAAAAGCTTTCATTTTAAAAACATCCTTTATTCCCTTTCCCTAGTTGCGAGACTAGGGGCTCTAAAGAAAATTCACATTTTATGTGTCATTAACTTTCTTTTTGTAGGGAAAAAACAAGGCTAGCTTACACGGTCTGAAACTGGCACTGTCGTTAATATTACAGGAGTCTTATTTTCTGTAAGATGAAAGCGCAGGTGTTCTGAGTCCCCCCAAACACATGCTAACCTGGTTTATTTGATCGTTTCCCTCCCTGTGGTCTGTTGGCCTCTGCCCATCCGTGGTCTCTTGCTCTGTTGTTACTTCCTTGGGGCAGGAACTATTTGCACCACATTCAGATCCATGACCGGAGAGAATTGCCAAAGATAATGTGAATGATAACAACAAAAAGCCATGGAAAAATAAGGCAACATTCAATCAGCATTTCAACTTTTGGTTTCTTCACTGAATAAAGGCAAAAGAGAGACAGGTTCTGTCTACAGTCCTGCCTTTCATTTGCAAGCGTGCTATTAGGGAATCAGAGGCTACTCAGTGCATGGTCTTGGAAACCCTTTGGATGAGTATTAGGTTGTAGGAGGCGTCGTTTTAGATGCGTCTCCATGAGAAGCTGATAGCAGCACAAGTAGCAGTATCTTGACAACTGGGGAAGAAATGAAGGAGAGAGGTGGTGTGTGAACTTGAGTACTCTTTGGTCAGATTAGGATGTCTCAAGCGTTAGACACAGAGGTCCAGTGGTGTCATGTTTAAAAGCAGGCTGGCAGAATAAGCTGGGGTGATATTCACACTTCTTTCAGCCCTCGTATCTTCCTCTGCTCTCCTTTGTGCCACCCACTCATCTTAGGAAAGGTGACATCTTTATTCTGGTAGAATTAACTAATCAAAATACACTGTTGGTGATTTCAATTATAAGTGTTTCCTCCCATTCTTAAAATGTTTCCACTTATTTTCTTGGCAGGACCTTGAGAATCTCTCCTGAGAGTTGCTTTCACATAGATATGCACAGAATAAATAGTTTATCTCCAGCTCCTGCTGACTATCATGAATAATTTGATGTAAAAAGCTAAGTTGGACTTCTGCTGTGTGGGATAACTTGGGAGTACAAACTTCTAATATTCCAGCCACAGACTGAAACAGACTTTCTGGTTTTAGAGGCCAAAGTGGCCTCACTGGCTTCCACTCACCTGCAACTTTCTTGGCAATTTCCTGTACCTTACCTTTCTCTCCTTTAGCTGCTTCGGGCTCCCCAGGAAACGAGAGAGGCTCTAGGGCTTCAGCTGGCAGAACCGCTCTTGTGAATGAAAGCTGTCTACTTAAACAAAGATTTTGTGGGACGTCAGACCATGATTTTTACTGTTTCTTGTTCTCCTCCGCGGGTATATGCCAGAAAATACTGTGATCTCTCCTGAAGGTGGGGAGCTTGTTTTCCGGGGAGTATTCATCTCCCCAGTCTCATTGAAGGCAAACAGAATTGCTTATGTGAGTAATGTCACACACGCGCCTAAATGATTGCAAGAAACTGAAAGGAGTTGGGAGCAGAAATAATAGCACTACTTTATCTCTCACAGAGCGGCGCCAACAAAATAATGAAGCCATGTGAATAAAGAACCAACATAATAATCAAGCTTTAACCATTTTTGGAAAATTAGCACTTCTTCCATAACGGTAACGGCTGCTGGGAAAATGGTACAAAATATTAACTGTCAGGTTAAGCACACCTTAATCAACGTTTGCCGAGTCCCACTGATGTGTCCTCAAACCTGTTACTTAAGTACTTGTTAAGGGCAATTAAATAAACAAAATTTTAAAGCCTAATAGCATAAACCACATAAATAACATAAAAGCGCCGTAATGGTTGAATGGGTGGGTGTTTAGCCCTTCTTGATTTAAAACAGTGAAGTGAAAAATGTTGGAGCCCTTGAAGGTGATTTCGAAGAGGAGGAAGTGACTGTGCTACACAAACAGCAATCAGAGACAATTAAGAGAACTGGGACAAGTGCCTCATTCTCTCCACAGACTGCATGGGAAATTGCACTTTACATTTCTGTCTCGTTGCATTTCAAATAAGGCCCCCCAGCTATGTCATTTTTCAAGTCCAACTCAAATCAAAAGATATTGCTTAAAATCTTCCTATTACTCCAGAAGTGAAAGGAATGATTGTCTATGCTGATGAGCCTGGAAGATTGTCTTGGAAAGAATTTGACAGTTTTGTCTCCCAGTCCCATTATAATGTTATTACTGCCCCTGAAGAAGACTGACAGAGCCTGAATACCAGCGTAAGTATGGGGTAGTTTGGGATGGCTCTCTGCCGCTGCCGATTTCATGTTGTTTATCTGCACAGCAGAGAAACTGTGTGCATGTGTTTTCCTTTAAAGCTTAATCTGATGAAGAATTTTAGTGAGACAGTGTAGTAACAAAAGAACAGAAAATACAAGCAAGCTAAAATAAACCCCATAAAAATTGAAAGAATTAAAATAGGGAAATGTGCAAATAATTATCCATTTCTAATTATAATCCTATCTCGATGCATAATGCACAGCCCATGAGTGATACTTTTCCAAGAACTTTCTGATAAGCATGGAAAGGTTTCAGTACATGATTCAGAAATTTCAGATGTGCAGAAGTGGCCTTACTTTTGTAGCCTTCTTCCCAAAGACAAAGCGCTTTCAGAGCTCTTGTAGCTGTTTTGGTTTGTCATAATATGCTATGGTGCCTGGAAATGAGCACCGTAGTTTTTAAACACGCTAAAAGACCAATTTAAGTGACGAAGTTTCCCCCGGGGCATATGCTCATCTGCGTGTCATTTGAGTAATGCTATAACTTTGGCTGGTGTTTATCCTGTTAGTTATGAATAAGAAGTAATTGGGAAGTAAGATGAACATAATGAATCAAGTTATTAGAACACCAGTGCTTTTTTAATGTGATGCATATGCAAGACAGAGCGTTTACTTAAAAAAACCCCCACCACCAACAAAGCAGTGGGGCTGGAGGAAGGGTTGAGAGCACGGACGCGTGCTAGCGGCCCTGCCTGCTTGTGCTCTCAGGCACAGCGCTGGGGTGAACGCCTCCGTCCGTGTTTCCATCTCGCTGCCACCCGGCAGTGCTGGAACCCGGAGGAATCCTGCTCCCAAGTGCCACTTGCTTCCCGAGGCCCCCGTGGGGCTGCGCTGTCTTGGTCGCGGGCTGCGTGCTGGGGGAGCGCCTGGTGGCCCAGCACACGTTGGTGTGCGGAGAGATGGGGGACCCTGTGCTTGGGGTGACTGCCCGCGCGCCGCCCCTAAACCTGCCCCGAGCCAGCCCCGGCCTCTCCGCCACCATCGCGGTGACTGAGGTGGAGGGCTGTGTTCCTTACACAGAGTGATGCAAGCTTCGCCCTACAGCGACTTTCCCAAGGAAGCTCAGTGTCAATTACATCTTACTGTTTTCTTTGCATAAGGCACTTCTTTTCTTTGAAAGTTTTTTTTTTTTTTAATGAAAAAGGCTCTAAATGTAGATGTTAAATTATAATGCTAATTAATAGTATAGGATCTCTTCACTCAGACACAATCAACTCTGCATAAACCAGGTCATTTTAGAAAATGAGACCCTAAATCAATTCTTTCCAGATTAAAGATTTAAACTTTTACTTTTCACTTTATAACAATTGACCAAGAGATGACTGACAGTTACAGTGACAACCTAGGACTTGCTCTCCTCAATCCAGTACCTAAGGTACCCTGATCTCTGTGAAAACAAAAGCAATGCCTTTGATATGTGAGGGCTGCAGACCAAATTTGTGCACTGAAATTAAGAGGAATTTGTAAAGGAAAGAGGCTGCTTCTGAGCCAGGGGTTGTAGAAAGCCTTTATAAATTGTGATGACCCCAGCAAGCCTTTCCCAGTGTCGTAAGAGAAAGCAAGTCCAGCTAGATCATTGATGCATGGAACTACACAAAAGAAAGAAAAATACTGAAAATCCATATTGACTGCTCTCAGAACCTTACCCCAGTCCCCAGAGTCACAACGGATAATGTCTCCAGCAGAGACAGCCTCCAGTCTCAGTGACTTCACCGGGACTCCCTTGGAGCGTGGTACTACTTCACTAACAATGGCAACGTCGGGTCCTAACCTGCTTGTTTTAAAACAGCGTTAGCAAAAATCTATTTAGGGGCAAATTCTTGTCACAGTCAGACCAGTGGGAGTTTTGTGGCTTAGTTTCTATATTATACAACAATATAGCTTTTCTTACATCTTCATGTACCTCAAATATGATACTCCTAACTGCAAGGAACAGATGTAGGTACATAAAAAGTATGTGTATAAAAATGAATGTTTATTATTGTATATTCACTATATTAATGGCTCTGCATTAATATCTCTCTGTCCTTTTCTGAAACAGAGCTGAGAGGCCAATGGAAGCACAATACGAACCTGGGATAGCCGTCTAGCAAGAAAAGCCGTGCTGTCACTGCAGAGGGACTTCCAGCAGAAGAAATGACACATTTCCTGCGACTGTCAGTCCAAATCCATGTTGCTTTGGTATTCTGGATAAAGATCAGGCCAACTTAAGAGCTGGCGACATGCCACACAGACAGATGGACAGATTGTGGAGCAACACAGAGACCGTGCAGGAGCATCAAGTGTGGATTCCAAAGGCAGCGTTCCCAGCTGGGAGACTGCAAACAGCTGGCCAGCCCGAGTCTTTTGAAAACAACTTCTCTTTTAGGAAATGCTGCAGTCTGTTTGGTTCTAGATGATGTAACGTACTGAAGAAACCAGGGGTAGGAAGGGGTATTGCCATTTAATGTTGGTAAAATCGGCTTGAGCAGCACAAAAAGAAGGAAGTGAAGAAGAGGCATTCCCTCTGAGCCCTGGAGAGAGTGAGGATGAGAAATGGTGATGGAATTTCGCTGTGCTTTTCTGTGGCAGGGCAAAACAGACCCCACACGCTGCTGCGTGCAGCAGCAGAGGGAGTGCCAAAGCTGCTTGTTGGATGGGAAGGAGAAATCTCACCTTGGATTCAGAAACTGGAATTCATCATAAACTCACACTTCAGCCTTCCTCTCCAAAGAGGATCAGGGTCAGGGTAGGGGCACTGCGGGACAACTTTCCTGAGAGAAGGGTAGCTTTTACTAGACAGGATAAACTTGGACTCTTGACTTACTTGGGCTGGAAAACCCAAAGGTGAAGATCTGATGCCAATGCATTTTGTTTCTGAGGGAACTAGTTTAAAAGATTTTATCTGAATTTAAATATTTAGCTTTAAGCAGCTTCTTTCCTGGCACACCAAACTTTAGACAATGAAATAAATTTGTGAACCTTAAGTAAAACTGGGATTGCTCTATAGGAATTTGAATGATTGGTCCTCATGTGCATCAGCATCCCTTTGACTTAAAATTTTTCATCCCCTCTGTTTGCAAAATGGATAGGGTCTTCCCAGGCAGATGCTTGTCCCAGACAGTACTATATTCTGTCTTCTAATAATCAGTCCAGGCTGCATTTTGCACACCACTTCTACTCCATTTTCGGTAATTCATTCATTATTTCTTCCAAAATCCTGGTTTGCCCCATGTATTTTGCCAGTGTTGATGCACACTGGGCAGTCAGCTCTAGAGTCATCCCAGGTTACTCTTGTGTTACTCTTGTTGTGAACTCAACTTACATTTAAGCTGGGAATAACCGTCATAAAGGGTTATCACAAGGGAGAAAAGAATAAATGCATCCAGTGCACGCAGTATCATGTCCACTCACAAAATGGGCTAGAAAGGGACAGGATGAGTGAAGGGACTGATAAAGGGCACAAGCATCTCATTTTTGGAAGTGGTAAATCAGGGATCTGTTACCAACTACAAGCACTGATTTATTGCTGGGTTCATCTCTCTGCGTGCACCAAAGGGAGAACAGAAAGCAGATAGCCTTGTTGGGGTTTGCAGAAGAAAGGAATACATTTACTTATCTGGAACTTTTGTTCTCACGCATGCATATGATCAGATTAATGTGGGATCTGAATGGGGCCGTGCACGCGTCAATTACAAAAAACCACACCAGGAGTATATTTTGATGGTGAAGAAAAAATATAAAGCAGCACCTTTAATAAATATTAGTATATTACATAATGTTTTTAAAGTTCATGGAAGAAGAAACACCTTTCCATTAAGGGACTTGCCTAAGACCTTTGTTCTTCTCTCTGAGACAGAGACAACCAGTTCCCGTTAATTTGCAGTGAGGTGGGCATGCAGCTACACTTTTTGGACTTCTACAGATTATGCTTACAAGCTTAATAACAATTATATGCCTACAGTACACTAAATAAAAGAAAAACAGTGAAGGAACATGAGTATGAGGCTGTTAACAAAGTGTTTATACTTTAGGATGAAGTATATCAACGGTGTATCTAAGCCAGCTGACCCACGGACACTGCTGCTGCCGTCTCAGGACAAAGCTTTGGGACTTTCTTCCATCTTCCGTGGCTTCTATAGTTCCCATGTAAAGGTAACATGCACAAAGGCTAGTGGTTGTGTTGTGTCCAGGAGGGCTCTGATTTGGACCACCGGAGGCCCAAGACCATGGCTGTCAGTGTAGACATTGTCTAATGGTTGTCCCTGTCTTGACTTGCAAAGATGACGCGCAGAGCCCTGTGCACCGCCAGCAGAGGGAAAGAAAACATTCCCGTGACCCCAGCTTGAAGTCAGTGATGTCTCAAAGGGGTGAATCTGGATTTAAGGCTGTCTTGGCTTTTTTAAGGTCACTGATTCTCTCTAAAGAAACAAAACAACACATATTGTGTGTGCACAAACACACACACAATAATTAAAAGAATTAATATGGAAATTAGGTTGTGTTGCAAATCAAAATTCTTGTTAAGTGGGAACTTGCCATATGCTCTCCAACATGAGACACAAAGAAGAGCCATTCTACTAACTTAAGCCTCAGTTTTTCTGTAGGATTGGAGTGTATGTTGCTGGCAGTTGGCTCGTTTGGTTTAGAGGATTCATGTTTATTTTGGGGACTGAATACCAAGGTGACTTTGAAGACGTTTTTGGAAAATTTTTCTCTCAGTCTGCGGGGCTTTTATTTTGGGGAGAAGGTAACACAAATAATAAAATGCAGAGGTGTGAGTGGGCTTAGAAGACGACTTGGAGGTTTATGTGTCTTCCTTCTTTTTTTTTTTTTTTTTAAACAGTCCAATTATGTACCACAGAGCAGCAACTGGGCTAACAACAGCCATATGATGGAGTAGCTGGTAATCCGGTTGTGGGTCTAGCTCCATGAGACAGACTCCAAGTAGATGAGTTTTAAATCTCCTTAGAATTAAGAGGGGTTTGGCAACCAAATTAATTGTTTTGGAAAAATCCTGCTTTATGGATCATGAAGAGGATAAAAAGGGAAAAAACATGTCATCTGTAGTGGTTAGTCAGATGTTCTTTTGGAGGTACAACGATTTCCTCTCTAATTCCTCCTCTTGTTGACATTCCCGTTAAAAGAATAATGAGTGCTATGTTCCTTGCCTTAGTGCTCCTCATCCCTGTGTACATTGCGCAATCTTTGCATTAAGCGACCCCAATGGATTGAATCTTACCGTAAGGCAGACATGAAAAACAGTGGCACTCAGCTGTAAGCACGCGTAAAAGCGCAGTATAGAGGGATACACTGCGGTACAAGTGGTGGTAAGTGCCGGTGCCCCGGACCGTGGTTGGTTTCAGAGAGGCGGTGGGGCCCAGACAAGCGAGAGCAGGCATCAGTCTGGTTTAGCAGGACGGAATTATTTCAGTCTTTGGATTTTTAATATTTATGTAGTTACCCTTGTACCAGTGAGGTTGTGGTGCTTTGGAAAACTATGTCATGTGTATTATTAATGCCATGTTTAAATAATGGGAGACAATTAAACAATCGCTGGGTAATAGTTTCCCGGCTGTAATTCTATTTTATGTATTTTGTAGATATGTAATGCATTCTCACAGGCGCTACATTACTTAATTACCCAATGCTTTTAAAGTATTTTGGTAAAAATAGGTGTGCAAAAAAAGGTATTATTATTTCACAGGTGGCATAAAAGCAGCTTCATTAAGGGGGCTGCTACTAATAGTCTTTTAATACAGAAAGCCAGAAGATGGTTCTTCACATGGTACATTAAACAGTGAAATATGCCAATTTTGACTTGATTTCTGTGCTGCTAAACTACCCCACATTCATTTGCTTCAGCTTTAAGCCCTTCCATTCTAGTATTCTCTAGCCCCGGTTACAGAATTGCAGCTTGCTTTTCACCTATCTCCTAACAGTTTAACATAGATGTCTGGGTCCAGTCCATTGTTCCAATTGTATATAGTTTAAAAAGCTCTGCAGTATTTTACTCTTTCCATTATATCTTGGCTTCCCTGAGCGCTCTGCTCGCTGCATTTTGCTTGTACTGGCTCTGTTTTCTAAACCCATTTATGGCCTTTTTTTCTGTACACACTTGTTCATCGGGGAGCTTAAATTGACTTCTCTCCATTCTGTTTCCTTAACTAAAAACGCACCATTAAGGTTGATTGAAGTCTTTTGAAAACACTTCATAAAAAATGAAAGGCCATAAGAAATTAGGCTGCCAGTGTTTGCAAATACCTGTTTTCAGCCAAATTGATGGGAAGGAACAAGAACTGAAATTTAAAAATGCTACCGATATATATTTGTTTGCTACTTATTTTTATGAGACTAGAAAAAAGCATGTGTAAAACATTTTGAGGAATAAAATATTGAGACATTAACAAAATATGTCATGCACTAGCATTTTGTTGCAGAAAGCTTTTTCCCCAAAAAACATCAGGCACAGTTCTGAAGACAGAAAGTGGCAATAATGAACAGAAGTATCTGGATCAGTTATTTTCATTATTTTCTTTCTTTCTTTCTTTTTTTTTTTTATTCTTAAATATTTCAGAGAACATGAAAACTATTTCTTTCTCAGAGTAACATTTGAACCAGGGACTAACATATTTATCAGGAATAGGAGGGGTTCTTAAGAAATTGCTTTACAAATGGGAGAAAAAGAAAAGTTAATGAAATCAGCAAAACTTTGAGTCTCCTTTCTGCACAAGAACAGCTGTGCAGCGGTTGCGGATAGTAAGGCTGTTTTACATTATGTCCATGTACACTTAATAAACAAAGCAGCCTCATTTCACCACCCACCCAACAGGAATAAGGACGGTCATTCTGAGCAGCACACGGAATTGCCAAGGAAACTTTTATGGACATATGGCAATGCATCTGCTTTAAAAAGAGAAATATCAAGAGGGATTTGCACAAAGTTAAAAGCAAAGCAAGTGCTTTAGAATCAAAAGTGATTACACGGAGAATGGCAGCTTGCTTGTCAGCGCAGCTGAGACAGCTTCCGCACCACGCGAAATACTAGTCGTTCCAGCTCTTTCCAGGCTCTCCTAATACTGATGCTTACAATTAAAAAATATATGCTTTACAAATGTGGAAAGCTCCGAAAGGAAAAGTATTTTATTTTAGTTTATTTTTAGATAATTTTTCAGACAACTGACAAACATATTTTATTTACAAGATATATTACTTCCATGGCTTTTTCTCTTTTCAGAACCAGAGAGATTCATTCTGACAGTCATCCCACTAAACATAGACATCTAAAATGCAGAAGACTTTCAGTGTAAGACTTCTGTTATGGAACAACAGCAAAAAATCTGCATAGTGTGAATTCTACTTAATAGAATTTTTCCAACAAAAAGCCCTTAANGGGGCCTACGGTGTCACCTCCCCCCCCCCCCAAACCCCCCCCCCCCCCCCCCCCCCCCCCCCCGCCCCGCCCCAGGATCAAACTCAGGTTTGAATTCAAGATCAAACAAACTTGTAAATGAAAGCTGTTCCCAGACTTTGCCTTTAATATTATGATCCATTTAAAATTTTTGTTCCTTTTTATTTTATAAAAACAGTAGAATAAGCCTGCCAGACCTCAAATGCGGTGGTGTTTGATGGTGTAGGTGAACACAAATTGTAGCATACTGTATCACTTCCTTTAGAAATTCTCCTGCTAATGGAGGAAAAGAGCAGCGAGATCAACAAGAAAAGCAGCTAAGTACAGGAGGTCACGGAGCAGGGATGAGTTCTGTAGCAGAGGTACAAGGAAACCCTGTCAGTTTCCATCCCATTACACAAGCTGTGAGCTATGTGTTGGACTCGCTGGGATTACCAGCAAACCCCTACCAAGCTGCGTGCTAGCTCTTGCTCACATCCTCCATCAATTATTCAGTTCCTTTTATGCAAATAATGTTTCATAGAAGCAGTGGAGACTCATAATGGGAAAAAAAAAGTAACATCCATTTAGAAGAATTAAATGGTAGATGAAAAGTGTTACACTTTGCAGGCAAAAGCTATTGAAATGGTGCAGCACCAATACTTTTTAAATGTCTGCATGCGTGCACGCATGGGGAGAGTCAAAGTTTTGTTTACTTTTTTTTGACAATCAACTTTATACAAAATTAAGTAAGAAGGCAACAGACAAAGGCTCCTGCATTCACAGTTCTGCCCAGGGGACGGTTGCAGCACATCTGCCTGTGTTCTTCAGGCTCTAAGCTTTCATTTTGTATTTTACAGGGAGCGTATGCAAAAAGCCTGGATGCAAATGGTGTTTCTACTGAAGAGAGGCCTCACTGCTCTTTAGAGTCAGGAGTCAGAAAAAACCTAAGGGCCACTCCTGCATGCTTTGATCAGGCAAAACTTCCCATTGATTTCCATGCATATATGGGATCAAAACTTCCTTGCTGTAGCACCAGCACAGTTCACTGGGCCAAATTCCGTAACGGTGTATGCAGAGGCAATGCCATTCCCATCAGGGGAAGTCAGTCTGCTGAGTGAGATTCAACAAAGATGCTCTGAGAAGGCTTGCTTTCTTCTGAGACTCTTCCCACAAAAGAGATTGGTAAGTAAATACAGACAATCCTGGGTGCATCCAGCCAAAGAACTGATCATGGCTCTACTGCGAGCCTTTAAATCCTTGTCTGGGATTCTACTTGAAGGTTTATCCCTCTTCTTGTCAGTTAACTAAGTATGGTCTTCCTGCTGAACTGTCTGTGGGCTGTTTGACCACTTATGTCTGGGTCTACACTGCCAAGTTTGGGAGTGGTGATACCCCACTAATGCCTCTCCACTGCAAAGGCTGTGGTGGAGCAGCTTGTCATGAACATAAATAGGTCAGGACCACCATCATCCTGTGCATTCCATTATCAACTAGAGAATCACAAAATAACCTTGAATTTTATACCAGAAAACCAGTGTTTAATAAGGCAGAAGCACAGAAGAGGACCACAGCCTCAAGGTTTCTATCTGTGTCCTGCTGCAGCCCCTTCGCCACACTTGGTTAGTGGAACTCTTTGTGTGCAAGGAGTGTGAATCAAAAGCAAACAAAATGTTATTAAATCTTTTGACTTAATTTTGGGACACAACACCTAAAGACCAAAAAACTTCATGTGGCTTGATTCTGTATTTCCTGGAACTCACATACATGCTCCAGCGCTTTACCTATGTCTTCTAGACAGGAAGACATCTCTTCTAAAAGCTTTGTCATGTGAATGCCCTGTATATTTATGGTGCTTCTGCATTTAGCTATCTTTAATTATACTGTTATTCACAGAGGAAATTTTTGCTAGACCAGGAGAGACTGAAAGTGTGTTTAAATGGAGTGCAGTTAGCCCCCCAAAGAGAAACATGCTTCCATTATAAAATGCTACACTTAAAAATGCCCTGGAAATAGGCAAAGGTGGAATTTAAAATCCCTGAAAGAGATGGAAATTTGAAAGACTATTACACACAAGCATAGATAAGTTCAGAGGATTAAAAAAAAGCAAATCTAGAGGGGGTACACACCTATTTCTAATTTCATGTTCACCACATTGTGCTTTTCCAGCCTGCAGAAATGACAGCTATTCACCTGTAACAGGCTGGCAGAGCAATGCTCTCCATCTCAAATGGAGAAGCTCACAGAAGCTCCAGGTCCTTTACGAAATTTTGGCTTCTTTAAGGCACAGGATATTTCTACTCAGGGTTTTACAAGGGGCTTTCTGTAGGGTTGAAAATTACACATAGAGCACAAGAGCAAGAAGCTGCACTGAGCAGTCTCTGCAGTGAGCTATCTGCGCTCGGTCTCATCCCTTTCCTCTCCCCTTATCCCTAGCTAAGGCCAACTGTTAAGTTGTGCCCAAAAATGGGGTTGTTATCCGTGGAGGGCTGGGACTGACCATGTGCAGAGATCAGTAACACAAGGCCCCGAGTACCACATGCTGCATGAGCAGTCCTACTTTTTCCTCCATATGGTGCTTTTACAACCAGTTCACTCATAAGGGACTATCTTCTGTTTTGTTTTGTTCCTCTGCCTCCACCAACTACACATGTACTCCTCTCTCTCCTTTGGGCTCACCTTAGAGGTACAAACTGTTTTCCCTGACATTTCTGTGTCCTTTTTCAGGTCCCTCTGGCTCTCCTGCATCGAACAAACCTGCAGGTGACAGCCAAGCAGTGACCTCTGGATGCAACGTGATCCAAGTTGTCCGTACAAAAGCCAGAAGTCACACTCAGACCCATTTCACAAGAAGTCAGGGCTCCACATTAATCAGAAAGCAAAATGAATCTGACCCAAAGGCTGTGCTGCTCTCACAGACCCGCACTGAGCTCTGCAACACTGCAAGTGGTCTTTCCTTGCCTTAAAATTTCAAGAATAGGATTTAAATCTTTGATTTCCTCTGGTGTCGATCTGCCACTGCAGCCGGGGGAGTCTCTGCTACCCTGGGTCCTCATGGCCTGCCTTGGTAGCGCTGATGTAGAAAATCAGCAGCACAACAAAGACACCACGCGGCTGCCCCGCAGGCGGCACCCGGCAAAGGCTGACCGGCCACAGCCTCGGCGTCGGCGGCTCGGTAACAATCTTCACACTTACTGCCTGCCGTTGGTTTCTGACTATAATTAACACTAATCCCTCTTTCAAATCACCTAGGAGAACAAACAAACAAAGTATAAGATGAGTACAAAAATCTCTTAATTGTCAAAATTAAATCATATAATTCATAGAAATTTGATGATGGCTTCCAAATTAAGCATAGAAACTCAAATTATTAAATTTTTAAAAACCACATAACTCTAGTAGTAATTTAATTTGGCCTGACATGTGGCCCCTCACTCCAAAAAAAGACACTGAGGTGCTGGAGCGTGTCCAGAGAAGGGCAATGGAGCTGGTGAGGGGTCTGGAGGACAAGTCTGTGAGGAGCGTCTGAGGGAGCTGGGGGGGTTCAGCCTGGAGAAAAGGGGGCTGAGAAACCTTACCGCTCTCTACAACTCCCTGAATGAAAGAAGGTTGTAGAGAGGTGAGGGGTCAGCCTCTTCTACCAAGTAACAGGCGACAGGACAAGAGGAAACGGCCTCAAGTTGCGCCAGGAGAGGTTTAGATTGGATATTAGGAAAAATTTCATCACCAAAAGGGTTGTCAAGCATTGGAACAGGCTGCCCAGGGAAGTGGTGGAGTCACCGTCCCTGGAGATATCTAAAAGACGGGTAGAGACGGTGTTTAGAGACATGGTTTAGTGATGTTTGTTGTCAGTGTTAGGTTGATGGTTGGACTTGATGATCAGAAAGGTCCCTCCCAACCTAGACCATTCTATGATTCTATGATATGTGAAGTGAATGTAATGAAAAATTTATCAAGTCTGGAAGTAAGGTCTTACATTAGAGAGAGCACTCTAAAATCTTCCAAGAATTTTAATTTCATACTGACATGATAAGTTATCGACATTTACTTTTAAAATACTTATAATTTTATTAGAAATCAGCAGATCTCTAATAAACATGTTATAGTTTTGTATATATTCTGATAGACTATACCCCAAACCCTATATTTTAAAAAACATAATATGAAAGGTGAAATGTATTTTTTTAAAAATAGATGGAATAATAAAGTCCATAATTACATTCGGATGTAGTTTCATTGCTATTCCTTGCATCAGTTCACACACAGATATATATGAGAAAGGCTCTGTAGGTACAGTAAGTGCATCAATTATAGAGAAGTAGCAATTTTTGTGATTATCTAAAACCGTGTTTCTGAACAGCAAAACAAAATCACGCACAGCAAATTTACCAGCATAAAACCTTGATCTGAGGCTTAATTCATTATAGTATAACCCATGATGTTTTCCCAGTTTAGTAAAAAGGAAGAGTAATTAATTCCTATCATAAAGCTCTTGGAAAAAAGTCTAACCCACTACGTAGACTCTGCCCTCTGTTTTTCCAGTGCAAATCTGACGAAATTATAATGAATTCAAACTTCTTGTCAACGAAATTCAGAGATTTTATTGCTGATTTATACCAGGGTGAGTGAAAACAGAACAAGCCAAAGGGACCTCTGATCCCACACCATCCAGATATTCTGCATGTGCGTAAATGGTTGCTTCACTGAATTAAATAATTTTATTACATAACTTATATTTCATATTCATTATACATTCACAATCAGTGTATTAAAATAAAAGTTAAAATGCCAAATTCTCCCTTCAGTAACACCACTCAAGTCTGTGGAGGAATCCGTAGGAAGATTTTTTTTTTTCCCCAGAAATTCTCTAATTTTCACAGCACTTTTGACTCTTATGGTTGATTTAATGTGGAAAGGCAAGAAACAATTCCAAGTCAAACCACAGAGACTTTGTTTTAAAAATATTCTTTAATTTAGAGAAGTAATAATCATAATAATACATATTCAGTATGTTATTAACATGATATTCAGTCCAATCATGCACTTCCATGACAATGTACCCTTCATGGAAGAAATTGGGACTTTGCTTAAGTAACTTGGAGCTCTATTGCTAATACAGCCAAGCCAAGATTTCACTATGTAATTCAGTACATCCCTCTACAAGCATTTTCAGAACTTTTTTTGTCTAATGAAGAAGAGATTATTTACAAAGAAGATGAAATACTGAATTCCCTTAGGATCAGATTTGTAAACATACCTAGGTATTGCTCTGTTACGCCTGTGAGGCTCAAATATTTTACTAGTTTTAATCCTACTGAAAATCAGCTTTCATATTCCCCATATTAACAGGTGGTTCACAAATGACAAGAAGGGAAACATACCATTAGCGGTTCATAGACATCCTGTTGCATGTTTTACCTCCAATCTATCTTGTTGATTTCTTTGTATAAGGAGAAAGCATTTAAGGCTTTCATGATAACACAGAAACAGTACTGACCCGATACTAGGGAGCACGTGTCCCAGAACGTGACCTGAAAGAACTGGTAAGATAGTAACATATTATATTATTTTCATTCTCATCTGCAAGCGGCTGATGGATGGAGTGTCCACCTATTGCTTTGTGCCATCAAAGGATAAAAAGCCAACACTCTAAACCACAGCTGTTTCCTTTCAAGTCCAAATTATCTTTGTAATCATATATTTTTGGTAGAATTTGCCTTCTATTGAAATGTAACTTATAATATTTCAGACTGAACAAAATGCAGCCTGGAAGATCTTAATATTCAGAAAGACAAACAAATGTGATGTTCTGTTTNTGTTTTAACTCCAATCTATCTTGTTGATTTCTTTGTATAAGGAGAAAGCATTTAAGGCTTTCATGATAACACAGAAACAGTACTGACCCGATACTAGGGAGCACGTGTCCCAGAACGTGACCTGAAAGAACTGGTAAGATAGTAACATATTATATTATTTTCATTCTCATCTGCAAGCGGCTGATGGATGGAGTGTCCACCTATTGCTTTGTGCCATCAAAGGATAAAAAGCCAACACTCTAAACCACAGGTGTTTCCTTTCAAGTCCAAATTATCTTTGTAATCATATATTTTTGGTAGAATCTGCCTTCTATTGAAATGTAACTTATAATATTTCAGACTGAACAAAATGCAGCCTGGAAGATCTTAATATTCAGAAAGACAAACAAATGTGATGTTCTGTTTTAAGCAGGGGACTGTAGTAGAGACTCCAGTGGTAAAGCGAAGTTGTTTTGCACATCAAGCAAGGATTCAGACTCCTTTTGTACATTAAACAGTGCATTACTAGCTCTCTAATAGAATGGGAAAATTCAAGCACATCAATTTGCTACTTTTTGAAATAAAATGAGGTGAAACCTTGTCCTTTAAGAGCTTTGCCTTCCTGTGTGAGTTGTTTCTCCTCCTGATCATAACAAAGGAAAAATACATGCACTTTAAAGTTTCAAGGGAAATATATATATTGTACATAGGCTGCACTTGAATAAATTAGTTGGCAGTAAATTTAAGTTACTAGTAAAAATCATACATAAGTGTTATGATTAACTAGGTCACACACAAACCTAAGGCAAAAACACCTCCAAAGGGTAACTGTCTTAATACGCCTCCCCCAACCACTCACCCTGTGGCCTTCATGGCTAATTTTCATACACCATTTCCATGTGAAGTAGGGGCTCACAAGCCTGACATTGTTCATTGAACGTTAGCTGTCCTAAGAAATGCCGTAGCTGCATGGTACCTTGAGTATCAGTGGAGGAAAGGACAGCGGGCTGACTCTGGGCATTGAAAGAGCACTGTCAAATGACCTGAAGCAAATTTAAAACCTTAAAACTATTTGGACTCAGGAAACTAGGATCTTCCTTCCTAACATAGATACACAGTCAGAGTTGAACTTACATTACCATACAAACTAACTCTTTGACTACCAAAGATTAATGAAGAAATGCATGGGTTCATATGTTTTCTGGTGATGGAATACAACTATAAATCTAGCTTAAATGATTACTGTAGTCTTCCTGCTTTGATGTATCAGTGAATCTTCCTTGAAGTTCAAAAAATAAGTACTGATTAAAGACTGATGCTGTAAACAGAAATAATGAAAAGTATCTCATAACAGCATTCTTGTTTCATTTTTACTTTAGGGTCATGCACAGAATTTCTCATTAAGTAAAAGTATAAATTAATAAGTAAATATCAGTAACAACTGATGCTAAGAGATGTTACAAATATGATCTAAGTTAAGAAATGTAGGGAAGATAATACTTCAAAGAAATCTAACCACAGTAAGGTAAGAATTAGGCTGTTAAGACACCTGAATAGCTTTAACTGCCTGAAGAGATGCCATGAGGGGAAGGATTAAAAAAAGGGCTGATTTCTCCTGAAACATTACATCATCTAACCTGGGATAATGGGACTAGTGTTGCTTAATCAGAGCCAAACGTGGGGTTTTTTAATTATTATTATCTGTGTGCCTTTGTGGTGGTGTTCTAATTTTAACATGTTGAATTTAATAAAAAGTAAGATCAAACTGGAACACCCAGACACTGTACATAGTTTGGTGATGTTACAAGAAGCTGAGAGAAAGGGGAAAAGATCAAAGAACACATGTGGTGTGTAAGGAAATGCAGGCCTAGCTACTGGTAGAGGATGCTTGCTGCAGCATCACTTCTACATTATTTAAAAATACATGGTCTCCATTTGTTGGTTTTTTAATGTGTGAGGATCAATCTATAACATGGGGAAGGAGTCATACATGCTGTTTTAAGTGAGGAAAAAACCCCACTTTTTAAGTGAAACAGAAGAACCTGTAAAAGGATCCTGGACAGTATGCAGTTAAGAGAGAATCCAGTCCTGTGAAGAGGATGATGATAACTTTTCAACTCAGGTGGTGCAGAAGCCAACAAGGAGAGGAGCAGTACTGGACCTAGTACTGACAAACAAAGAGGGACTGGTGGAGAACATTACGGTTGGAGGCAGCCTTGGCTGTAGAGATCACAAGAAGAGAGAGTTCAGGATCGTGGGTAGTATGCACAAAACAAGTAGGATTGCAGCCTTGGACTTCAGAAGGGCTAACTTTGACCTCTTCAAGAAACTGCTTGGAGAGATCCCATGGGATAGGGCTCTGGAAAGAAGGGGGGCCCAAGAGAAAGTTTACAGCAAGTGGAAGAAGGGACCGACCACTTGGGAAGATTACAAGAATGCTGTCAGAGTATGCAGGGGTGAAATGAGGAAAGGCAAGGCCTCCTTGGAATTAAACCTGGTGAGGGGTGTCAAGGTCAACAGGAAGGGTTTCCAGTATATTGGAGGCAAAAGAAAAACTAGAGAAAATATGGACCAACTGTTGAATAAGACAGGAATCATGATGATAGAGGATGTGGAGAAGGTTAAGTTACTGAATGCCTTCTTTGCTTTGGTCTTTACTGCTTAGGCCAGCCGTCAGGAGTCCCAGACTTTGGAGGTAACAGAGAAAGCCAGGATGAAGGAAAACTTCCCCTTGGTTGAGGATGATCAAGTTAGAGATCAATTAAGTAAACTGGATATCCACAAGTCCATGGGTCCTGATGGGATGCACCCGAGAGTGCTGAGGGAGCTGGCGGATGTCATTGCTGGGCCGCTCTCCATCATTTTTGAAAGGTCCTGGAGAACAGGCGAGGTGCCTGAAGACTGGGGAAAGCCAATGTCACTCCAGTCTTCAAAAAGGGCAAGAGGGAAGACCCAGGAAACTACAGGCCAGTCAGTCTCGCCTCTGTCCTTGGAAAGCTGATGGAACAGCTCATTCTGGGCGTAATCTCAAAGCATATGGAGGAAAAGAAAGCTATTGGAAGCAGTCAACATGGATTCACCAAGGGGAATTCTTGTCTGACTAATCTGATCACCTCTGATTGCATGACTGGATGGATAGATATGGGGAGGGCAGTGGATGTTGTCTGCCTTGACATCAGCAAGGCTTTTGACACAGTCTCCTACAGCATCCACATAGGGAAGCTTAGGAAGAGTGGGTTAGATGA
>VXBO01000657.1:4603-35520 GCA_013400135.1 Rhinoptilus africanus
GGGGGGGAGAGGGGGGAGATGGCAGTGTAATCTTGTGTGTTTTTTCCTTTTAAGAAGGACTGCTTCTGTATATAGTCACTGTATCTTAAACAGCATATCCCACAGGAGACTGTAGATCAGCAAACATCACTAAGCCGCTCTTATTTTCATGTCACCCTTAACAAAACACAGTGCTCTCCAACACTTTACACCTGGTATGATTTCTTTAACACTGAGATATTTATTTTTTAACCTTAGTGGCTAGTCCAAGAATGTCTCAACAGTACAGAAAGTAAAAATAATATTTAAAAAATATCCCTTTTATGGGTATATACATCTATAAAATGCACACTTATGACACACATAATCAAATAGATGGATGAGGTCAAAAAACAGATAACCAGATTCAGACAAGAGGAGGTCAGTGCAACATCTGCCTTTCCTATTTTCTGCTTGCCTAAGCAATTAAGCAGTTTTCTGCCCTTCCAGAAGCCCTGAAGCATACTCAGTAATTAGTGGAGTTCCAGTATGTCCAAACCTCCAGTTTAGATGATAATTTCAAAATAAGCCCTCAACTCATTTGCATTCTCTAAGGATTGCCTCAATAGCTGAAGGGACCCTCGGATTTTCATTAGGATGTCGTTGTTGCTCCACGTTCCTCAGGCTATCGCAGTAATAGAAAGCTATTGATTTGCGTGGCATGGAGACTTTTTGCATACTATAGAGGCAGCAGATTGACCTGTGTTGTATGCATTTGTACCAGATTGCTGAGTAGAGGGTTAAGCATGTATACATATTTAAAAATACATGAATACAAATATGCATTATATACCAGGTAAACATTAAACAGGAAGAAGTAACTGGTGGACTTTATCATCCTTTCTAGACTAACATAATTCTAGAGCTCTTTTATAAATAAAATAATAAACAAAAAAACCCCAAACACATACTCTTCCATCCCTCCCCCAATTTTTAAACTAAAACCATTACTGAGGGGGTTTTGTTTCCATCAAAATTTTTTCAAAGAACCAAATTTTTCACTTTTTGAAGAAAAGCCATAAAGAGATTGAAAATTTTAATCAAAACTCAGGAAATGCTTTAAAGAANGGGGGGGGGGGGGGGGGGGGTTATGTGTCCTAATCCTTTTCATGGAAAAACCCCTCACAATTTTCAACAAGCTCTTTAAAAAAAAAAGAAGATTCTTTTTCCCTTATTTTAGTAATTAATTTTTTCTTTACCACTGGGCAACTTGGACAAAGAAAAATAGATTAGAAGCCTAAAGACTCTTGAATTGCTTTTTAATTGGAATCTCAACTGGGCAGTGATCTAAAGCAAAGAAGCTAATTTCCTTTATAAAAGGGCTCCAAAATGTTCTCAGAAAACTGGTAGTAATCTTCCAAAGCGCAGGAGCCTAAAAGGTGCTTGTGACCCTTGAAATCCATGTCTGGTGGCATTTTACTGCCCTTCTTTTATTAACCTATCTCTTGTTTGTATGTTTTACTTCTACTAACTCATAAACATTACATTTTTGTTATATGTTCCAAACCTATGAAGTAAAACTTTGATTCAGAGCAAATTAAGAAATGCCTTTTTTATCAACCTTGAATTTTGAACAGCATATCATCAAATGCTTGTAGGGAAGACACCACAAAAATTCATCGCTGTGTCAATGTAAATGCAACGTATTTATGGGAGCAAATACAAGACTGCAGTTGATGGAGTTTGCTCAGGTCAGAGAAGAGAGAGGAGACACAAAGCTGGCACATTAGCCAGAGCTTCCACCGAACCTATTTTCTGGGGTGCTAAATGGAAGGTCGCATCCAAAAACAAAAACCAGGATGCAATTTTATTCTTGGAAATAATTAGCTTGACAAACACTAAGTGTCATCGTGGATCACAGCTGCACAGGGTAATATAGTTAATGGTTTATATATAATCTGGGAAATATCAAGAAAGAATAGGGAGGCTGTATTACCTCTGTGACTGCTACTAAATCACTGTGTCCAGTTCTGCTGCCAACATTTCAAAGACATTCACAAATGGGTTCAAGAGAGAACCATGAGCATGACGACAAGATTGAAAAACATCACTACTAATAAAAGATTTATAGAGGTCAATCTATTCAGTTTGTCAAAGAGAAGATTGAAAGCTCACTGCATGATAATCGTATAGCCCAGTACATGGGGGGAAAGGAATTTATTATGAGAATTCTTCTCAAAGGTATAACAAAATCTAACAGCACAAATAGAAGAGAGAAATATATGCAGGTTAGAAATAAGGCACAGATTATAATGGTGAAGATAATTAAACACCGATAAAATACACTGATGATTACAATGGGTATTTGCAGGGATATGAGAAAACATTTTCAGTTTAAGACTGGAATTTTTAATAATTTTTAAAAATTTATTCCTAAACTCAGCCATCACTGCTGACTTGGAAGCAAGAATTCATCCAGGGCAGTCTAATGGCCCATTCCATGGTAAGGGTTCAGTCTAGCTCATAATGCAGCCTCTCCTCCCTTCCCACAACTGAAACCAACTAACCAACAAAAAAACCAAATCAACCCAGAAAAAGAGGGATAAACTAAAATGAATAAAACTATTTTTTTTCTTAAACCTAATCTTTGGTGCACCCACTAATCTCTTCGCTTGAGGTTTTCCAATTTTATCCTTGTATGTCGGTAGGCATTTATTGAGACTGATCTTTTGTATGGAACAATGTTAAATGTTCTTCACATCTAGAGAAATACATATTCTAATCACTGCTAATATTTGTTTTTCTTACTGCTTCATAAGAAATCTGTCTTACTGACACATATGTTTAAAACATAAGTTTCCATGGAAAAGCAGGAACATATCACACAGTCATTTTTATCTCATTACTACCTGAATTTTTTTGCACCTCCCTGAGTGACAGTTTCATTAGAAAGACAGAAAAGAAAAACAGATGATTATTGTTCATGTCAAGGAAGTACCCAAAATGTCTCGAACACTTTACAAAAACATTAGGAATTACAGGCATGGCTGAAAAGACCATGAGATGGAATAATCGCTTTTCAGGCTCCTGCAAAGTCTTAAGATACGTTGACTGGAATTAAAGTGAGCACAAGAGTGGGTGAGTTGCTCAAAAGTAGTTTCCTGACAGCACAAATCAGTGACAAAAAAACCCACTACAATCAAAGAAAACCCTTTTCTCTTACCGCATGGCGGGTTATCTTGACTCTCTTGCATGAGGGAAATAAATACTATTTCCTATGATCACACTAAACACTGAGTCCTGCACATATCAATAGATAGATATGCTTAGTTCTTTCTACTTTTGAAATACTAATTGAAATACATTCAGCTGCACTGACAAAAAACAGCATAAAACCACTCAAAAGTAACATTCCTTTGGCATAGAAGGAACTCCCTACTTCCAACACTTAATAATTTTAGCTGAAATTTCACTGCACTAAATTCCCTTCACCTGTGCACAAAGCATGAGCTAATAGAACAGAAATGCCCTCAGGCACCTTACACATCAAAAATATCTGAGCAGTCCTAGAATATTCTCATAATTGAAAAGCTGTATGTTCTCCATCAGTCATTGATTTCCAAAACATATTATAGACAGAAAACTACTGCTAATATATATTGATTCTTATGCACAAACAGATTGTAAAACCCGAAGAGACTACTATGATGATCTAACATAAAAACAACCTAAAGGAATTTTCCAGCTTAATCCCTGTTTGAAATAAACCCCATAATTTAGCAAATCATCCAATACCGATGCAAAAGCGTCCAGTGGTGGGAAGCAACCATAAATCCTAACAAGTTCTTGCAAATATTAATTTCCCTGCATTTTTAGGAATGTGCATGCCATTTCTCCTTCAAGTCTGTCTAACCTCAAACCTTAGCCAAGGACCCTTGTTAAACCTTTGCCTACTACATGGAAGAGCTCTCTTCAAATGCAAAATTTGCTCGTGCACAAATACACTGTGTTTAGTATTGATACAAGACTTTAGGCATCTAACGTCAGTTTTCACTTTTACAAATATTTTTTAAAGATTTTTAGTAAGTTTGATAAAGTTTAGAGAAGAATCGTCGCAATTAAAGAATTGACAAACATCTTATAGTCAGATGTGCAGAAAGGTCTGTATTTCATTAATTACGAGGAGGGCTGAAACGTTGCTTGAGCACAGTGGTAAGGTACCTCCCCTAGTTCTGACAGCAATGCACTAACTGGTTCATACACTTGTGGACTTCGGGATGCTGCTTCACCACATTGCATGCCATCGCAGACATGATGTGCTTCACCAGTACACTGGTTAGATGTGTGCCTGAGCAATTATTCCAGTCACAGACGAATCTCACAATAGCCAACCACTTACATGCTCACAATATCCCACGCTACACTCCTCCATCAGATTTACACAAAACTGGTGTAAGCTGTGCAGGGCACTGGTTCCCAAAGACACGCTCCTTGCAAGGCTGTGGGAGGCTTCACAAATCGTAACAAAAAGTCTGAGGGATGAATGAAGAATTGAACTGTAAGAACACGCCAGAAAGAAAAAAAAAAAAGAAAAGAACAAAAGTCTTTGGATACGATTAACATTTGTATATCCAGAACTTAGCAACACAGTAAACATGTCAGCTGGTGAGCAATACTCTCCACTATTTCTTTGTGGCTGGGAAACAACCACCCTTCCCTCCTAACGAACATTGCTGTTCTCTTTGAAGATAATATAATACACAGAAATTCTACTTACACTTCCCCATAATTAGGGACAGCACACTTATATTCAGTAGCTTTTGGCGTCTTGCAAAAGGCACCAAGGTAATGCCCAGCTGAGAATCCTGTTTCATCTCTCTTTAAAAATGACTTGCCTTTTAATACTTCAATGAGTGATGATCATTATTGCATGACCTGCTGCATTAGCACTTGCAAGACATGAAATTAGTTTTCCTCTACTTGACACACGATAAACCACAATGTGTACAATGGCAGTGAAGAATAAGACTGAGAGATACAGAGGGCACTACGCAATACAGAAATAGGGTTCACCAAGCTCGGCCTATCAACTGAAAAACAGGTTAGTTTTCCAGAGGCAAGAGAGGAGGGCTGTTCTGTGCTAGTGATCAACATTCACACCCACCAACCTTGCCAGGTGCTTGCAAGCCATTCGATGCTTAACAACGTCTCCATCCCCCAGGTGGCGTATGAATAATCCGTGATAACCGGCCCGGAAGACTTGTAGGGATAACAGAGCAGCAGAAACACAAATCCCTAAAATGCCACTATATATTAGAAACGTTTTAACTTTTTACAACAAATTCATTTTTCCCCACTGTTCGTGATCTTGCACTACCCCAGATTCCTACAAGTACCTCCCCCTATAGACCCAGTTACTCCTTTATATTTCATGACCATGCCAGGTCCCTTTTCTTCTTTCTTTGTTCATGCTCCTCATATAAACTGCACACAATCACAATCCTTTGAATTTATCTTTCCTTTTCTAACCCAAGCTCTATTATGTGCCCCACCTGTTTATGTTATACAGCACAGCCTGGAAGGTCGGCTCACAGCAAGAAATTCTTTAGAAACAATTTAAAACATATTCTGTGTTTGCAAAAAAAACTACTCTTCATGGGAGAGGCCACAGCTGCACATTCCAGTTACAAGAAAAAATTAATCAAACAAAGAGAACCTACAATTAGAATTAAAAGGCCCAAAAGCCTGCACCCTGCCACTTTGTAATACACAGGTCTATGCCCCAGCCTTTCTCTCTCTAGGGCTGGGGTATGAGAAAGTTTTTCTTCAGCTTGATCTGAACAAAAATCAAGTGGCGTAACAACAAGCAAAAGATGTCTAATTTCAACACTATTAAACCTGTGGTACACTATCATTTTGTCACAAGCTATTTGCAATTTTCTTTGCCAAACAACTTGTAGTGAGGGGTTTAAAGCAATGCCAGCAACAACATCAGCGCTTACACAGTGTTTTTCGGCTGTAATTCTCAAAAGCATTTTAAGAAGGAGTTTAATTTTAGCATAAAGTCAGTCACAGCAGACGCAGAGTTTGCACGTTGCAATCACTTCCCACAAAGTTCTTATTAATGATCTGAAATAACAGTTCTATTCAAGCTCTAAATGGCATGTGGCTGCCAATTATGCACAACACTGTCATTGTGCTTTGCAGAATATTTACTGGTAACTAATACGTTTTCTTTTGTGCTCAAATGCAAAATTCCCAAAATGATATCGAGAGAAAACGCTAAACTGCCTGATTTCAATACAACTTTAAAGAGATCCAGAATAATTCATCAGCTTCACCAGTGAGAAACAAATTCAGTTTTTGACAAATTAAATCATGGTTTAGAGTTGCAACTAATTCGCTAATGTCAGCAAATAACTATTACCTAACATTATGGGTTTATCAATAACTATAGGTTTATCAACACTTTGTACACAATGTTAATTAAACCCACACAAATACAGTATCTCTCATTCAGTTCCAAATTTGTGAAGTATTTATTTAGCAGTCTAATAACCCAGTAAAAGAAATAAAATCCTTCCTTTAAAAAAAAAAATCAAAAACTCAATGGAACATAAAGAAAAATCAAGTTTCTTCATTTCAATTTAACTTTCTGAACTTTCCAAACCATGCTATATTTACAAGGTACTTACACGTTTTTCATTCTAACTACATTGATGAGAATTAAAAAAAATAAAAAAAAATAAAAAAAAAAAAAAAAAAAACCTGTTTTAAAAACCCTCTGGTTATCTAAGGTGAATTAAAAACTTTATTAAAATTAGGTAACACATAAAATCATATATTGCCCTTCTATCTGTAAGTGCCAAAGTTTCACATTTTACATTTGTAGAAGCAGACATCATTGAGAGGCACCTTTTAGAGAGCTTCTCCGAGTAACAGAGAGGTAGACTAAATACAAAACCTGCAGCAAGCTTTAACACACATCACAGAACTCTGAAGGTGAAAAATTGAGGTTTCTTTTCATGTAGAGATGAGAGGGAAAGCAAATAGATATTACGGGGGGGGGGAAATGGTTTCCTTCTTTTCCTGAGCAAGCACAAATGCCCTGCGTTGGGCGGCTGCTGACTGGATATGAGCAGCCAAATGTGAGGTTCAATAGGGAAAGCAACGCTCAAGCATTTTGCTGTCTGATAGGAGTTAACGTCAAAAGTGAACAGCAAACGCCGCAACTGAAAAGAACAGCCAAAAGGCAAATCCAGCATCTGGCCCGCGCTGGCCAAAGGCAGTGACTCAGCTACGGTGACAGCGCGCCGTGAGAGACAGATGCAAAATCTAGTGGTCGATAGAATTGCTACTCCAGTATAGAAAAGCGATGAAGTTAACAAATACAGCTGGAAGAGGGCTTTTCTGCAGTCTTGACCATTTCCACGCTGGTCGGCTGGACAGGATGAATCATCAGTCACAAGCTCCAAGTCATGGCTTTTCATGAATAGTGACCTTGCTTAATGCATAAGGGAAATGTAAGATTTCTTTCTCTAATACATTCATATAAAGTAACATCAATTAAGGATGAATTTAGATTCAAGTTCTGTCTGAACTCAAATAATCGAAAACCTCATGTCATCTAAAATTACATCTTGCCCTCTGATGCTTATAAACATGAATGAAATAACAGAAAGCTTTGACTGTTCAACCTCTTCTGTGTTTCCCGTTTTACAAGACAGTTAATGTTATTTCATATGCATGGAGAGGTCTAAAAAGCCACACAATATGCCAGTGAACAACACATTTTTTTTGCTAACTCAGAAAATGCAATCTTTCATGCACATAAGGCAACACAAGACTGACCAAGAGTAACTAAACTACAGTGCAGGCCTAAATCTGTTGCCATTTCAGCTCACAGAACGATCAACAGTGCAGGAGTGAGCTTGAAAAAGAAAACATAAAAAGGTCAAAATTGTTCCTGCCTTGTGCTACTGCAACTAGTCAAAAAGGCTGCTTTTTTGTTGGACTGTTGCGATGCAAGTACTATCGTCTCTTTATCAAAAAAATGGGAATACTGGAAAGTTAGTTATAATTATCTATTACAAATTATAGAAATTGTCACTGTCGGAACCAGGATTATGGCTAATTTCTCATAATTAAATTTTTATATACACACACCCTAAAAAACTGAAAAAAAATACCACTAAAAATACTTTTTAAAAATCTTGAAATATTTCGTTAAAGTTAAAATTTGAAATGAAATATTTATTTACTGTTCTTCAGTTGTTTGACTGCTTAATTATTAATTTACTGTTCCCTCATCTGTATGGTAGCTATCCAGAAGATCACTCAAGAAAATAAGTACTTCAGCGAAAGTGTTTACCTCAAACAACCACAGTGCCCTGAACCGAATAAAAGAGGGACTTTTCCACCCTCGTGTCCTGGCTGACACCATCGGTCTCAGATACGGTTCAAATGTTGGTATTGTTTCACCTCTGTGTGTGAATTCCCATATGGCGTTTTGCTATAAACTCATTAAAAAAATTTCTAATAATCTTTTCACTGCTAAATCATTTTATCATACTTGAAATAGAAATCAGAATAGCAACACGATTCTTATGTACTTCTAACTCAATGAAATCTAAGCAAAACACAGACTTTTCCATCCAGGTAGGAGTAGGCCAAACAACCAAACAGGATGCTGCTGCAAGTCTGTCACAGTTATCTCCATCCAGAGAGTCTCCAAATCCCAGATGGACTGGAGGACTCAGTACCAGCATCAGACATTAGCAGGGATGTCCACATCCTCACTTGTTGAGGTCACCCCTGCCTCTGATGGTAATGCCGCCCCTGGGTTTTCTGCTCGCCATCGGACAAGTTAGAATGAGCATTCATATGAAGTATTCACCTCTCTGAACAGGCCAATAACTCTAAGGGGTACTTGGAACTTCTAACTCTTACTAGTTGCACTTTGTTAACACTAAGGAGTCAGATTAGCAACACAACTTTTCTAAATGAGTAGCCTTCTGGAGGTGTCCCACAAACATGCCATGTAAACGAAAGGAAATTCACTTCCAAAACACAATTCAGAAGAGCCTACTTTTAAAATTTAACTTAATGAGTAATTTACAAAATCTGAGTTTCAAATCCAAAGCAAACTGTAAGATACCTCACCTTTATTTCAAAAACAGGCAAGCAAATCTGTCCAATCTAAATATAGTAAGCAGCAAATAAACCTAAGTTAGACCTCTGCATTAAGAACAGCGAGCAACCGCAAACCAAGCCGTAGCTGCAGATACAACGAAGTCAGTATGACTTTGCAGTATTTTAACCTTCCTTAGTGATTCCTGAGATTCCGGGCTATTTGAGAGGATTACGGTTGTTTCTTTTGTGGTGGGATAGTAAAGAAAAGATATACTGAGAAGTATGTCAGAGGTATCAAATTTTTAAGCACTGGAAAAAACACCAAAGAAAATCATTGAATTAGCATGCACCTACTGTCTCAAATCATCTGAATGAAATGCTTGCTGTGCTGCATACACAGGGTACTTTGTGCAACAGCACCTACAGACACGGCTGTAAAAGTGCCAAGTACTCACAGCACAGCGCCAGGCAGCTTGCAGCATTTTGTCCTAAACAAAACAGAATATGGCCATAACACTTTCCTCAAGTTTGCAGCAACCCATCAGAAGCTTTTACAATCAGAAAGCGTTAATGCCACCGCATAAGGCAGCAGCTTTGCACTCAAGTCCACAAATTCCTAGCAACTACGTGAAGTATTTTCATTTTGTGTTAACAGAGACAGAAAGGGGGTGGGGGGATCAAAACCATTTTCTATGGCCCTACAGCAACTGCCAAAAATATGTCATTAAAAGAATGCCCTTCCGTGTGTTTATCCAGTGATGATACACATCTGGTTTCAAAATGACCAGTTACATCACTGGTATTTGTGCTTCCACTGCCTGAACAAAATCCCACTACCTAGCTTCTCAAGTACACAAAGAGGCTCTACATCACACATATTTATAATTTAACAGTCCCATATCTTCAAAAAATGTCTCAAAACCAATAAAACCCAACAATTTTTTAAATTTATTTTCCCTGCCGTTTGCTCTGCCTGCTTTTCCTCTGGTACCTCCCTCTGCCTTAACCCTCCCATGAAGTTTCACAGCTGGCAGTGCAAGAGCATTGCAATCCACATCCATTCCTTGTTTTCTGGAGCACATCCTGGCCTACGGTTGTTTCATTTACTCACCACTACCTGTCTAGTCTCCACTGAAAGGCTGCGCATACGACAACTGAACCAACCTATATATATACACATTGTGCTAGAGGAGTTACTAGTTATAGTGCAATGATTATATTAATATATATCACAGAGCTCAACGAAAATCAGTGGCTCTACGGCACGATGAATTAAGGGTTAAGAATGTTTGCAATTAGTATATTCAAAAAAGAAAACTGATTTATGACTCCAAACATCTTGGGGATGATTCATTTTTGACTGGTGAGGCCACTGTAGGAATCTTCTACCTCAAAACTGGCATCTACGAATTTTCATAAGCACAGTCCCAACGTGTTTTACTTTGGAGGCGCAGGGAGAAGACTTGTGGAATACAAACTGTAGGCAAATCCATTAAATTTGTCTTTTTTTTTGCATAATTGTGTCACATTTCAGATGGGTATTTCCCTGACATACTATATACCACAGATTAGACATGATGGTGCTAATTGACCATTCCTAAATATAGGCTGCCTGCTGCAGCACAGGAATGTAAAAAAGGAGTGTACACCAGAGCTACCTCCGCAAGCCAACACTGAAGCGAAAAGATTTTTGTCAGCGTCTGGGAAATGATAGCTGGATGCTAAGCTTTGTCATGGCCTAAAAGAGTACTTCTGCAACTTTTTTTGTCTGCTTTTTAAGTGTTGTTCTTTACACTAACTAAACCATTAACAGATTGTGTTTGCCAACGTGATCTGTAAAAAAATGATTTTTCCCACACTCCACAATAAAACACTGCCCTCTTTGACATGCTGTTCTTGGCACAAGGTGTTAAGCCGAGTTCTGCCCCCAGCCTCCAGAGAACAGCTCAGCAGGAGCCAGCTCCCAAAACCCTTTTTATAAAGAGGACAAGCCTGCTTTCCCAGACCTGGTTTTCACATACAGGTTTAAATAAAAATCCGGTTTCATTATTTATAATGATTATTTCTAACTCACTGTAATGAATCCGAAAAGGAAGATACAGAAAACTAAAGAGTTTTTATATTAATTAACAAAGTAATTATATCTTGTGGTTGTTTGCTTAAACAAGCTATTTCAGCCTACAGTGGTTACGCATAGGAACCTGTGGTAGCCGAGTGCCAATACCACAACGTTTGCCATACACTGTATTAATCCACATGCCAAAAAAATCAAAGGCTAAGGATGTCACGGAGACCACAGCAATATTCATTTTACCTGCTAATGGTGTCAGCTTTTTTAATTACATCCATTAGATTTAGAGAGAACCTAAAGTACAAAGAAACGGCCCAGCAAGAAGTTAAGAGAGCTGCAGCGACGATACGAGAGCACGTGTGTGGTAACAAACTGCTGTATGAAAAGGAAGCCAGGGAAGTCTTCAGTGCTCACCAACATTTTGGGTCAGAGAGCTTTCCAACATACATAGAAATTTGAATCCAGCGCCATCAAGGATGGTAAACATTTGAGTAAAAGTAGTTTACGATCAAAGGCAGCAATACCCATAGGATCGACATTGTGTTGAAGCCTCCTTTACAGTCTCAGCGTAGCAAAACTGAACGATGAAGTGCTGATGTGACAGATCACGTTCTGGAGATGCTACTTTTAACACAGCTGGCTCCTTTCCACATACCACCTTGAGGGGGGAGCAACCAGAACATAAAGCAGCAGCAAATAGAAATAAAAGCTCCTAGAATGAATATGGTTCTGCTCCTTAGAATAGGAAGGTTTTTTTATTTTTGGTCCTTCTAAGATGAGGTAATGATGTCTTCAGTTTGACAGGAGACAAAAATCTAAATAATGAAAGGATTACCCAGCAACTGTAACATGAGACGAAGACTGCAATATTAACAAATGCAGGATGATTCAGCACAGAAAATAGTAAGAGAAGGATGCATTATAAACTGCCTTTAAATTGTCTTGAAATTTGATTCAGCCAAATACAACAATTAACCCAGTCCATTCTCTAAATGAAGTTGTGTAAGAAAGCACAAGTGAAACATCATGTAAAAAATTCCGAGTTTATATTTTTCTGCATATATCTAGCAAATATTCAGCTATTGTCCTTGACTTTAAAATATAAAGCAAAAGCAAATAGCTAGTATACAATGTAGAAGTCTAATATTGTTTCATTTTATTAAAATGTTTGCATGTTTTCTCAAACCCTCTGTGAAACTCCATAAGCTTGTCCGTCATAAATACGCATCCTTCTTATCTTCCTCTCTCCTCCTCTGCCTTCTGTTGCTCCTATTGATTTGAGGGCTTCACCAAACTAGAGCTGGCACTTTGGCAGGTCCCTTTTCAAAGGGAAAAACCACAGATTTGTGAATGGCAAGACTACTATTTGTGACTACTGGCAAGACAAAGCCAACAGTGACTGTAGAACATAACTCTAGCACACAAAGGACTCAACAGTGGCACTATGTTGGGGCTTTTCTGTAAGGCCTCACTCAGAACAGGATAAAGAACAAGGAACAAGGCCTTGTTCTGCCACTTCTGCATCAAAAGACCACAAGGACTTCCCTTTCGTACAGCCTATCCATCCACACAAAAGGGTTATCACATTTCGGTTGCTTTCCTCTTCCCCTACCACCACCTTTAAGTATTTGTGTGGCAACCATCACCTCACTATCCTTCGTGAAGTAAACTGGTAGCTAACAGTTCAAAGAATTTACCACAAAAGAAAAAGAAACCTATCATATATTTCACTTCATTAAGTCAACTACTGTTGGTGATACAACAAGAACTATTTCAAGAATATTTAGTTAAATCACTTATTCTATTACCACATTGACAGTAGCTTCCACTAAACGGAGATAGATTTTCAAGCAAGGTTTTTCTCCATTACTTCATCCGCTAGACAAATAAAAGCATACAAAATGGAGATGCTAGAGAATTTCATATCTAGATCTACAACATTCTTAATTTGTATGTTTTAGTGTGCTTCCATAACAGAACAAACCCAAGATTCATCATCTCATTTACAAAAGGAATCTTAGTGATTTCCTATCCAGCTAAGCTGGCACACCCATGTCAAATACCAGAGCTGTAATTCAAACCCCAGGAACAGTCAGAGCCCACCAGGTCACGTTTTAAAAGCGGACTGACAGCGACCAAATCTCACTCTTCCCTAGCACTAGTTAGTGGTCTATCATATCCAAAAAGGCACTGGTGCTACTGATTCAATCAATAAAAGCTTTCCCATCGCAAAAGCCACTCTGCCTTGCCTGAAAGCCCCTGGAGAGGAGCCAGAGCTTAGGAACGCCGAGTTTGCATCATTCTCCCTCCCGAAGCCAGTTCAGACAGAAGACTGTGCATGACTCAGTGCCCACGCTCCACACTGCGGATACCGGGAATACTCTGCAGTGTCCTAAGCTCTACAGCCACACAGAAAAATGAGGAATTTTAGCCACAGTGACACAAATACCCTAATTTGAAATATCTTACTTATCCTGAAGTAAGAATGTTTTACGTTTTGACCATTTGCCCATCTCGTGGGCTGAACAAGCCACAAGAGCCACAATTATTACAGAAATACTTTTGCTCTAACATACCACAACAAAATACTTAAAACTTTAATTCTATAATATGAAAAACTACAACCTAATTGAAATGATTTAATAAATGCTTTAAAACAGAGATGTTGACAAAACTTTAAAAAGGGGGGGGAAACCCCACCACATACATATTGGGACACATTGTCTCTCTGAACCGCAACCAAAGGTTGTGGTTTGCATGGAGCTACAGGAATGGGGCTGCTCTCCAGGAATAAACTAGCACCAGCACTTCCCAAAAACCTGCAAGTATCACCGGACCACTAGTATATAAATACCATTTCTATGCATGACAACTGTCACCATAGAACTTTAGGATAATTAATCTAAGTAGCATATTTTACGCATGAGACAAAAAGGCTCAGAGGAATCCTGGATGCTTTGCATTTTTCAGAGAAAGACAACTCTAGTATATCTCGGCATGCAAGATCACCTTGGAAAACTGCAAAAAAAATAATAAACATCAAATGTCTATGCATTAGTATAGCCAGTTCAAAGATATTACACATGTATGTATTTTTCACCAAAAAGAGGGTCATTGGAATCTACACTGTCATTTAATGGGTCTCATTTCTTACTCCAAGAGATACATGGAAAAGACACAAATCCTTTTCTTGCTGTGATCTACCACACAGAAGAGATTAATGCACCACATACAAAGCAAACCCACCAAGGGGAAAACAGTGCCATTAAGTACAATCATAGAATCATAGAATCGCTGAGGTTGGAAGGGACCTTTAAGATCATCAAGTCCAACCATTAACCCACCCTGACAAAAACCCACCTCTAAACCATGTCCCTCAGTACCACATCTACCCTTTCCTTAAACACCTCCAGGGATGGGGAATCCACCACCTCCCTGGGCAGCCTATTCCAATGTTTAATGACCCTTTCAGTGAAAAAATGTTTCCTGATATCCAATCTAAACCTGCCCTGACATAACTTGAACCCGTTTCCTCTTGTCCTATCCCTTGTCCCCAGGGAGAAGAGCTCAGCCCCCATCTCTCTACACCCTCCTTTCAGGGAGTTGTAGAGGGTGATGAGGTCTCCCCTCAGCCTCCTCTTCTCATTGGAAGCACTTGCTCATTGGAAGAAGTTGACACACTAACGCAGATCGATGGTGCTGCAAAGCTGCTGCAAAGCCACAGATGCTGCTTGCACTGCCTTTCTGGAACCAGAGGAGCCACTACTAGAGCCAAGATGAACAGAGCACACAATGACCAAACACATCACCTTTCCACCCGCAGTACTACGAGCCAAGCCTCTGAAACCACATGAGAGATGAGGGTGCAGCAGTTCCACACTAAGGCAAAATACACATCACTTAAAGAGCACCCTCAAACTTGCCACACAAAAAATATAAAAGGAAAAACACATGGTCAAAATTATGTGCCCATTGCTGCATTGTTACTTCTTCAGGAAAGCATTTTAGTCACAATCATTCATGTACCACAATGGAAAAAGCAATATTTTAAATCTCATAAGAAATCATTTTCTCTTAGTATAGATAATCAAAGTGCTGTCCTTCAACAGCCCATACCATGCTCTTATCTGCTGATCAACTTTGTTGCATTATTCAGACATTTTGGAAAGAAACAAAGAATTTCCATTTTCACTTTAAAAAGTTAAATCCTTCAGCACCAAGTTTGCCTGCAGTGTACCAACTGAAATGCAAAGATGTTAATACTGCACAAAATATCTTATTAGAGTTATCAATAAAGCTAATACTCAAAATTAGAATCTTTCAAAAGTAGATCAGCTGCAGTAGTGTGACAATCCACAGTTGACTCTTTAAAACAATAATTTTAAGCAGATTTTGTACTGCGTATAATCCTCTTTGTTTTCTTCCTATTAGAATATAACCTTGTTTATGAATTGCCATTATCCTGGAAATATAATGTGCTGAAACTATGACAAAATCTATGCTTTAATCCAGTGTATCATAAATTAATGCTACAACAATAAACAGCATGGTGTATCTTGGAAAACTGACTGTTGTTTAAGCAAAGAAACCCAACCCTAGACCAACAAAGATGGTGCATAGAAGATCCGCTGCTGGCCACAGCACATCAGACTTCTGTATCACATTTTGGCCAGCACAGTTAGTAAGCGCTGTCAACAGAAATTCCAATATCACCTGGTTGCCCTTCCTTTTCTCTCCCCACCATCTCACCAAACCCATCTTCTCAGTGGGCTTTGCAACCTTTCCTTTCTCCAGCCTCAAAAATGTGAGGAAAAACATTTCTACAGTTACAACAGTTCACATAGTAAAATCATTTGCGACCTTTTTTTGCCTTGGAATGGACCCAGTCAACAGGACTACTATTGCAATTACAGCTTTTTAAGAGCGCTGTCATTTCCTTCCTCGTTGCACACACTTAACATGCAGCACAGGTTTACCCTAGTCACCAGCGATTTACAAAGTCTTGGATTTCAGCCTGCTCTAAATTCAGAGATCTGGAGAGAGAAACGAAGCACTGTTCTCAAGTTGAAGCTAACATGTTTATACTAGAAGTAAAGTAGACATTTTCAAGCAGGACTACTGGAACAAGTTGATTTGTGTTCGGTTTGTCAGGTTTTGCAGAAATGGGAAGACAAAGGACTTTGCTGCAAGGTATGTTGGCCAACACTGGGTTTGCTGTGGTTTTTTTCTTAATTAAGTCGGATCACATTCCACCATGGGTGCCAGCAGTTTGCCCGCACCAGGAAATGCCCTATTCCTCCTCCGCCACATTTCCAGACAGATCCTGAACCACCAGAGATTTACAGAAGACACAGGTCTGACAGGCAAGCTGGAAGCACTGATGATCCTAATGGCAATGAGAACTTTCTCAAGAACCTGCATGCTTCTAGAGTTAATCTGATTACCAGACCCAGGATCAAGAGCAAGATTTTCCCTCTAGGTCAAACTGCCAGGGCTTATGGAGAGACAGCAGGAAAGCAAGGAGCATGGGATGTGATGTGTGAGTATGAACAGTTTGCTGGGGACATATGAACACTTCCAAGTCACTGGGGTACCTCATGGCAATGGAAATAGCTTTGCTCTCCTGGTAATGCAATTTGTGTTTTTATATCTGGGTTGTTGAGACAATAGGACTTACAATGCTGGGCATATTTCTGACTTCTGGCCACAGCAGGTGCTTTTACAGACCTTCTTAATGCCCACTGTAGAACCGCATGCAATGCTGTAGGCGGAATTCAATAATTCAGGTGTTCTCTTCTGCTTCCGCACTTTTATGTTTCTAAATGGAGTTGGTATAAGCAAAGAGTAGAATTATTGCTTACAAAAATATAGTATAGTACAGATCAATTGAATCGTTGCGGGAACTGTAAGTGGAGGCTTTTCTCTTGTGTTAACGTAGCAGGCCAAGCCAGACAACCATCATCTCTTCCTATACTCTTAAAAAAATTCCCCAATGCATATAAAAGTGCAGATCTGTTCTGAAAGTTGCCTGTAAAGAAGTGGTACGTTGATTGGTTTGAAATATAAAAACTCATTATGCAGTTATTAAAAAAAAAAAAAGAAAGTATCAGTCCTAGAAGTGTATCTTGACCTGTACTGCACACAAAATCTGTAAGCGGAATTCAGCCAGTAGCTTTCCGTTGTGACGTGCATGCTAGGAAATATTCCATCTTATTTTGTTCTGTATCTGTACTACATCTGCTGCAGTAACAAAATTTTAAGAACTAGTAGGACTGTATCAGTGAAGTCAAGAGAGATGACTCATTACCAATAACCGTATCTCTGAAGAGTTGAGTAAGATTGGGAGGGAGGGGGTGACTGTAAACTGACTTTAACATCACAGTGACTCACCAATCCACTTGACTTGCATAAGTGTTCATGAAAAGGCACACCAACATATAAATACGAGCAAATAATTAAATAAAACAGCCCAGAGAGTCCCTTCCCAATCACATTAATAGCAGACATACAGAAAATGTTTCAGGAATTCTATTTTAATCTAATAAAACTAACAATAATACCTAGAGATCTCCTGGGAAATATGGGATCAGAAGAATAGAAATGAAGTAGATTACACAGGCTGCAGGGAAAGGAGATAAATTGAAGGGGAAAAAAAAAAAGCTCTACAATTATAGAATGGTCATCTTTGAAGGTGATTACGACAATTAGAAGTACTTTAAGCATTACCATGAATGTATTGTTTAAAGAACAAGGAATTCTAGATACACCACTCAGAATTTACTGAACGTATGAGATACAGCTTTGCAAAGTCCAAAGCAACCAGTTTTTGTATTAAAGAGTAAATAAACATTTTTCTTTCTTTTTTTATATATATTTTTAGTCAATACATAAAAAAACCTATGAATCTTTATATACACATACCATAAAAGAGATTTTGACTCCAAGGTAGAAAGAAAAAAATACTTCGGTAAAATTTATTCTATTCCATAAGTGTTAGGGAAATTAAGCTAGGTCTCTCTACTTATTATTTACAACATTCATATAATGACAGGAAGAATTTTATTTGCAGCTACGCTGGAAAAATGTACTGAATCATCTAAAATAAATAAAGAAAAATCTCTATTTATATAAACAGAGATGCTTTATCCTGAGGACAGTGTACCCAAAAATATAACCTTTTAATTAGTTTTATCTTAGAGACAAGAGTCAATTATTTTTATTGTTTTTTAACAAGGGAGATCCTAAAATTAACACCCTAAATCTGTATTTAGCCTTGATTTAGACTTGAAGTTTAAATAAAACAAAAATTCCCATAGCAGAATCAAAGCTCTTCCAAGAAATCTGCTCAAATTCCTAGAGCAGGGTGACTATTTTATATGCCTAGCTACTGCAATTGCTTCAAGTTTATAAACACTTCAACAAAAAGGGAACTTAAATCAAGTGCAGACTCTCTTAAAAGAAAAAGACAGGTCCTTTGAAGTGGGATGCTCTGAAGCCTGAATTTAGAGGGACGGGACAGGACAACCTGTGTCGGTACTTTTATGTAGCAGGTTCATTATGTTCTGCTACTTTGGTAATTGATGTTTGCATAAGAAGTGGACTAGACAAATCAAAACATCACACAATAACATGAAGAGATGTTGGTCAGATTATAATAGAAATAGGACATAAATCGAAATGGAGCCCATAAAAGTATCAAATAAATTCACGTCAACTATTAAGCAGTCCAGGAAGAGAAAGGAGTTTTGCTGTAGCTAGCATTACAGCTCTTAACTTACAAGCCAGTGCACCGCGATTTCTAAACCCAATTGCACAGGCATGAATCCTCTGTAGTAATTGCGGCTCTCGGCAGTAGCAGCTGCGTTAAAAGTAGGTGACAGAGCAGAGTGCTACAATGACCAGCAAAAATTAGATTTTAATACATTAGGACACCCATCAACATAACAGATTTTGTTGATCCCATCAAACCATCCTACTGGAGGGGAAAAAAAAAAAAAAAAGCCTTAAAGATGACATCATCCATAATTAAATTACATAGCAGAAAAGCAGTTAAAGGAGAACGCAAACACTTCCGGACTAACAAGGAATATCGTCCTGTAAGAACTGAAGAAACCAGCACCTAACTGGCAGAATAAACTGACTCTTAATGAGACCTCGGGTAACAAACACTCTGGAAAACCACTGGAAGAAGATATTTGTTCTTACCATTTAGTGTGTTGATCCTCTTCTCATGGATTAGTTTTTATTTTGAAAGACTTTCATGTGTTATAATCCTGTCTAAAGGAAACAGTCAAGATCTAAACCTCTGAATTGCTCTGAATTTATTATAAAGCTCGAATGCTTGGAACAGACGGAACAAATACTTCATACGGCACAGGAGCTATCCAAGAGCTCACAGACATGTAAAAAACAAGGAAAATTAGGTGGGTTAACAGCAGGAAAGTAGCTGCAGCATCCCACTATGGATGTAGCGATGTGAGGGTAAGCCCTTTGCCTGGACGGGTGCCAAGGCCTCCCCGCAGTTTTCCTAGCTGTAAATAGGTAGCTCTCCATTCAAGCCAAGAAGAAAAAAGGCAGACAGATGTGATACAACCCACATTGCTCCCTTGGGTGCTGTTGGCTGCAAGATACAAGTGTGCCTTAACCACACAAGGGGGATAAGCCACCTGCACCCAGAAGGCAGGTTTTGTATTAGGGAAACAAACCCAAGTATCAAAGCGTCAGTAAGTCTGTTGGTTTCTTTTTCATTTAAAACAAAAACAAACAAACAACAAAAAAAACACAACAAAAAAACCCACGCTGAAATACAGATTTTTCAGCAAAGACAAAAAACTATACCTCTTATGAAGAAATACATTTTTAACATGAGTTACTATATGCTTAAAACAAGATGTTTACCATTTTTACCCCTTTATACTGCTCCTTTAGCATTTCCCATGTTTTCTCCCTCTTTCCTTTTTTAAATGGCTTTATTCTGTTTGAACGCTTCTTCCACATTGACACTTTTTTCCGTTTGATTTTTTTCCATTGCTTTGTTCCTCCATCCAAAATGCAGAGCATCCCCACCTCTCTTTCCCACAGGATTCCTTTCCTTGTTCATGTTGCTTTTTAATGTGGGGTTGGTTTTTTTTCCTACTCCTCTGTTTACTCTGTGCCTTTGCTTATTTCCCACCACTTCAGCAGAAAAGAATCCAAGCAAAGATAAAAAGCAAATGGGAAGCAACAACATTCCTTTGGTACTCCACTGTTTTGCCCGTGGAAGGCTGCCACTTCTGTCGGAACGGTCCAACTGGCATCCCTGCGGTATTTGACAAGGATGTTATGTTGCTCGGGCAACCATTCCTAATTGTCTTTTGGGATGCTGAGCAAAGAAGACGGGGAGGGGGGAGTTGCTGGTCTGTATGAAGGTCACACTAGGACGGTGGCAGTGAACACAGGTTACTGCTATAGCAAGGGATGCACTGAAAAAAAAATGGACGAGGCAGCCCTGTATGCAATAATACGTCAATCTGTGTGCAATAATACGTCAATCACACACAAACCCCAACCTATTCTGCCGCCCCAGTCATGTCAGATGATGTGTACACCAGTTGTCCTACAACAACTACTATGCCAGAGACATTAATGTTATTCTAGACTCATGCTGAAAGCAAATCGGAATGTTTCTCCTGGCTTGGAAAATTAAATATATTTTAAAAGGCTATTTATACATAACAGCATCCTACAAGAAATAGATTGTCAACAACAGTTTGGCAAGGCACTATTAATATCATGCAGAGATCGGGAAGAAAAATTTTCAGAAAGTAAATCTCTGCTGAAACAAATAAAGGCAGAAGCTTTAAGAACAGGAGCTATTGCCTCAAAGTTCCTCCGGAAGGTTCATCTCAGTATATGAATATTTTGCATCTTAAAAGAAACACACCATATGCTGGGATGGCTTTTCTTAACTGGAAAAGTCTGCCTTATATTTTTGGAACAGCCAAGTTCTTCCTTGGACATGTTTATTGACATGTTTCCTAAACCTCAAGTCCTTAACTGAAAAAAGAACCTACTTTGGCTGTATAAACACTGGAATTTTTTTAGTTCAGTCTCCAAAAGGAGGAAAAAAGGAGACATTTCAAGTAACTCGGGGAAAAAGCCCATTTCAACACCAAGATAAGCCAAAATGATCCCTTCTTTGCAAACGTATTCAAATGAAATTTCAACTTTTCCTTTTGTGGAAAATATTTGCTAGATTTTATCCAAATTCACTAGCAAAGGTACAAAACTGCAACTTTTTTTTTTTTTTTTTTTACAGTGAACCAATAAGCTGCTCTTCCTAATCTAACAGAATCAAAAATCCTCTTCTGTGGACCCAAGTCCTGCCTCTCTATTTCTTCCTGGTCCATGGGAGGTACAGATCCCTCCCAACCACTCCAGTTTTCATCACCCCTGGAGAGCCCTGTGACAGATGCCACACAGAAACTTACAGCGGATCCTTTAAGGCCCTACCAGAAAAATGGAAAATAACCCAAATTTTTATTTTTAATTGTGTTTACTCTGTTGTCACTGTAGTCTCTGCCCAGTGACACGCAAAGTATTCTCCAGCCTACGCTAACCAGCCCACATTACTGCACAAGATGCCTATCTTCCCTGAGCTTCTTCAAACCTACACGCACTGTAGCACACTACAATAAGCACATATACATACCAAATTTGAGGTCTAGGAAGTGACTGGACCAACTAGGGAGGGAAAGATGTATCTCAAGCGATCTGAGATGCCTTCCAGTGTGACAGTGGCCTGGGAAGGGCCAGTAAGAGCCGTGCATTGTGGTCCCTGCTGGGAGTTACTGCCACAGGCAGGACACGGGGCTCAGCAGACCTAACCTGTCACAGCCCTCCTGCGCTCATCTTTCATGTGGAGGAAAGGAAAAAAGGGAACAAATATATTTTCCAAGTCATTAGCAGTACTTTTCTAAGGATGCTGCCTTAACTTTCCCCATGGATCACCCCAGTTCCCAAAGCCTGAGAACAGCTCTCACTAAACAGGGAAGAGATATAACTTTGCAATTTCCAGTGGACTTACTTAGCCACAACTGGTCAGAAAACTCCATTATAACGTTTGTTTAGCTAGATTTGCAAGTATTTGCAATTATTTTTGGACAAAAAACTTCCTTGGCCTCTATTATGCCCAGAATGAGTGCTTCTTTCTTAAAAGCGTTTTACATTTTCAGACATTTTTCCCTGTCCGGGGAAAGCACTCCAGTTCTCTAACACAAGAAAGCAGATTTTACCACTGAGAACACTTGAAAAAGACCATATGAGAGGCCCAGGTCACAGATAACTGACTATCAGGATGTTCTGCATCCTAAAACGCTACCACTAGCACTTAATACACTGACAAGGTCAGTGATACCCTGCCATTATCACCTGGGGGCTTTCAACTCTCATAAAACATACTCAGAGGCATTTTCAATTTCATAATGATGCTTTAACGTACATAATATAAATAGACATGAAAAGACATTCTTATTTAAGCCTGGAAGAAGAGACAGCAGCAGCTGTATTTCTCTATTATAAATTATTGTGCATTCTGAAATGTAAATAAAGCAAGCGATAGTGGTGGACCGTATTCAGGACATAAATAACAGGAAAATTAAAGTAAGACTTATCTACGTGAACTACGTGAGCAAATGATGAGTTAAAACATTCCTTGCACTATTTGGTGTCATGAGGAAAAAAACCAAAACAACTTAATGTGTTTTCAATTTTGAGCTAATTTTTGGAAGACAGTTCTGCTTGTACAGCTATTTTTGTGCAGGCCTTGGAGCACACATAGCCCTTCATCTATTTCAGTGGGGCTCCAGGAGGACACTGCTTAAGGGCTTCAAATCGCAGGGCAGAGACATTACAGATTCACAGACTCTTGCTGCACTTGCATATCCACACCAATTTTTAATAAAACAAATAGTTTTTAAGGACCTGGTACTATATTTACAAGTAGAAGGATAAGAGGATACTCTAAATAAATAAATAAATAAATACACAGCATAAACTATAAAATAATTTTAAAGGCCATATTTTTTTCATACCAAAGATTATAAGCTGAAATTTCATACAGTACACTAGCACCAGAATCAACAGCATTCTCTGAATATTCTGTCCTCGTGGTCTCTTTTACTCAGATTAAGGGGTGACCTAAATTTTCACTGCATTAAAGATAACACAGAGACCTCCAGCAGTAAGCAGCTGAACATAAATCTGGTTGTTTCGATTACTGTTGTCACAACTTCTCATAAGGAAGAGGCACAATATTCCCCTGCAATTCTATTAGGACTGATTCTCAACCCGAAGAGGAGGCATTTATTACCGTTAGGTAATAATACACTCATGCTCAAGACAGACACTAAACCTTTTCTTTCATGGTGACGTCAGACTTCCTTCTTGTATCATTAAACCCCGCGCTTGCCGGGATCCCATCCACACCCCCACCCCTGCTGTTAGCAACCACAGTAAGATTTTATCTGCGGTCTCGGCCAGAGCCAAGAAGATGCGCTGGCTATCACAGGCTCTGATCAAATGGGCTTAATTAAGTATTCCTCCTCTCGCTGCTCGCTGACTTTGACAAATCAGGGAGCACTGTCCCCACGCCGAGCACTCCTTATTCTCATGTGACATGATGAGAAATTTGGATTTTCCAGGGCAAGATTCAACAAAATAAGGACAGGATTCTTATGATAAATTTGCATGAATAAAGCTGGTGACCAAAATACAAGGGGAATCACCCATGTTTATGAAACAGAACAGCTATGTACCACTGCTGAAGCAGAAAAACGGGATAGAGGCGCTCACTTCATGTTTTGCTGGCCATGAAGATCTAAGCAGTTTGCGTTGGAAATTGCAACTCAAGCCATCAGGTTTTTCTGAACTTCTAACGCCGTATGACCCATGGTTTGAAGTTCAGCATCTCCTTTTTAAGCTTCTCTGGCTGTTGTCTACTGATTTCATAGCTCCCGAGAAAGCTCCTAACATTATCTGACAGAAACGTCTAGGCATAAGGATAATCGTGAAAAGTATACTACATGCAAGAGTAATGCCAAAAGTATAAATGATGAAGTGCTACTATATTAAAAACCATAAAAGATCCAGCAAAAATAGAAATGCAGATAAAATTTCTCCCTCTGCTCCTTGTTACCATTCACAAGTTATAAACTCAGGTTTTATGCAGGGCAACTCAGTGTTTGTAAATTCAAGAGAATAAAACTGTTGGACTGCATTGACTTCGAGTCATCTAGCACCTAGGCAGTGAAAATATATCATAATACATTTATCTACATATCAATGTTATCTCAAAAAAAAAAAATTACCTATTACCAGTCATAATAGTGTCATTTTTACAAATAAACATACCTCTGGAAAGTTACACCAGAGGACTGAATTACAGAGAAGCATCCAATTCCTACTTAAAAGTGAGACCTAGTCAGTGGTTTTCAAATGAAACTTTTCAGTAATGTGTATATTGCCACTGAATGAACACAGATACTCAACTTAAGCACTTCTTTTTTTAAAAAAAAAAGCACTTCAGGACAATTTCATGCCCAAACATCAAAAAATATTTTGTTAACCTTGACACTTACGTTATCTCAATATCAACTTTCAAGTTAAATTTTTCTTTCTTCGTTTGGAGGAGAGATGACTCCAACTGTAAGGACAATAGTAATTTTCTTAAGTAACTCATTTTATTTTTGCAACATTCCTTAGTCCTTGACAATAGCTGGTAAGTCAGCGTGTAGCCAAGTATGTGTCAGCAACCTCAGCCAAGATGCCCAGAGCCATTTACACAGAAGAGAAACTCCCCTGCTGTACGCAATACCTGTTCCAAAATTAATCAACATCAGAAAATAGCAGTAAAATAATTCTTGAAAGACTACCAAGCGAATACGCTAGGGAAGAAAAAAGGACTTGTAAGGTTAATTGTATTAATGCTACATAGTGACACCTAACAAATAAGTGTTTTGGGACAGCTTCCCGACTATAAAAATTCTAAAAAGCAAGTTAACAAGGAGGGGGGTGGGGGGAAGCACTTGAGATACTCAGTTGGCAATTGCAGTGTTCTGGAAAGAAAATCTCACATTCATTTTTATATTCTCTGATTTTTAACAAGCATTCTGAGGTCTATTCTACCAAGGAGGGCTTCACCTATGCATTTGGGGAAGTTAGGAAATATTTATTTTTTTTTTTAAAATCTCTCTCCATCTGTGCAGGGCACTGGTCTCCAGTTCTACCCTGCTCCAGTCAGACCCTCAGCAAGACAATTATGCAACTGTGACAAACCGCCTGCTATGAGTTTGAAGGCTGCCTTCCATTCATTTCAAATATTTATGGTTTAGCCTTCCAAACTATTTGTAAAAAGTCATATTCTCCCCTACATCTAGTAACAGCACTGGAAATGGTTTGCTTAATTTTGACTTTCTGCCATTTACTTTCTCCTTCACGCATTTCTCCAACGCTGACTTTGCCTCTTCTAGCTAGTTTAATAACAAAGATAGGAAAATAGAGGTTTGCGTGCAGGAAGAACTGGAACATGGTACTAAATGTACTGAAGCATGTAAAATGTTAATTACAGTGAAAAATACTGAAATACGTTGCTCAGCCTGCTGCAAGATTGCTAACCAAAGTATCTACAAACCTCTGCAGCTCTATACAAGCATCGCTAAAGCCCGAAGCAGCTGACACCCGGCTGCCCAGCCTGCACTGGTGTTGCAGCTAAACAAGGGACGCAGGTTTATAAGCTCATTAAGAACTCTTCGTTGCAATCTGCAATCAGGCATAACCCAAAGGGAACAATATTCTGTCTCTGCTTAAAGCTTCTGTCCCTGCATTCTGAGCCCATTTGCTAAATTGTGTTCTCCTCATGCCCTTTTTCTGAGATACACATTCCCCATTTATATTTATGTAGGTCTTTCGTAGATCATCAAGTGAAACTTCATGGGAGGTTGCTCTTATGTTCAGGCAAACTTTGCAGAACCAGGAAAAGCAAACATCATGGGAGGAACTTCAGCAAAATTCTAATATCGTTATTTGCAAGATCCATCTCCTCCTAGAATGGAGCATCATTGACCTAAAGTAGTTTATTTCTCTGCTTCTCATCTGGTGGAGATGCCATCATCTCATATGCACACAAGCCCTCATTAGCAAAGCAGAAATAATGAGCAAAACCTAACCTTTGACATTTGCTGTCTTTCACTTTTGACCCGTTGTGTTGCCTTTGATCACTCCACTCTCTTGCTACTCTTGATAAATCTATGGAAATAGAAATGCAAAGTGCGTATTTGCTTCAGATAATAAAAAAGTATTTTCTCTAATGCAAATCTACAGTATTTTCAAAAGATGTGTATAGAGATAGCTAGAAGATCGTTAAAGCAACAAACAACATTAAAAAATTAAATGCATTTGTCTTGCTGTCGGCATATTAATAGGAAACGTTTGATGAGGGAACATTCTGGTTCATAAAAATTAAACTGAAGAACAAACCCTCCACAGTACCAATAATTAAACACTGACAAATTTCAGTGACTATGAAGATAACAGAAGCCATTACATTCCTGAATGAGCAGAAAACTAACCCATGATAGGGATTGTTTTCAGTTTCTTATGAAGCTTAATTTCCTCAAAACGTTCACCCTCTTAACTTGAGATGAAGCCTTGAACAAAGGCTTTAAAAATGCACCACAGTTCTCTCATTATTTGAGTATTTAACTCACAAACACAACCAATGGTTGGCAATGAGAATAAAATGACAAGCACTAAGTACACATTATACAAAATATAAAGATAAATAAAGATTAGCTGTCTGGGTAGCGCACAGAAGTCAGAGAAGCCGAGAAGCCTCACACTTCCTCATATTTCTTTTAATGGAAAAAATTGACATTAGCTGAAAAAGTATTGATTTCCTGTGCTGCAATCTGTGGGAGCCTAAAGAACTGAAAATCATTTTTGCAGCATCCTAGACTGTTTGAAAAGAAAAACTTGAGAGAAATCTGCTTGAATGACTTGCTGTGGATCTCACAATATATGTACACATTTCTTTCTGTTCAGACTTGTCCTTCTAAATGAGAAGCTCGCATTTGGAAGTTGTACCGTTAGGTTTAAATCTGCTTCAGCATGCTTGCAACGTGTAACCCACCTTGACAGAATCACCAACGTAAAGCGCGAAAATATTTCACTTGCTGCCACTAAGAAATGTCACCTCACACTGCTATTAGGCGTAAGGTCCGTTAGGAAAATAACTCATTTTCCTTGGTATGCTTAATACTGCGAGTTTCCAGGCAGTAAGTTTTAAGTTTCCAGGCAGTTTTTTAAGATAAAAAACCATGTTCACCATGGTTTTTTATCCTTTCATACTCCCCAGCCCCTGACAGCCCCCACTGAGGACCTCCTGAGGTGACAAAGGACCCTCAGGAGAAGAAGGGGAGACTGCTTCAGCCAGGATGCACAAGGGGCAGCTGGAGGGGAGAGCAACGGTGTCCCCATGCCATGGTGTGCCCAGGGCAACCAGTGAGCCTGGGCACAGGACCGAAATTCAGAGGGAGGTGTGTGAACAGCTAGGGAGCGACCTGCGGAGGAGAGGCAGAACCATAAACAGGGCAAGAGCTGGGAAAGCACATCTCAGGGCTGTAATGAGAAGTAATGAACACACTCCTGGTGCACTGGTCTTTTAAAAAGTTAGCGTCTAAATTAGTTTGCGCTCATTACATTTCTTTATAAGAAACTAAACTTCATCTATAAACAGATTTCTCTAACATTGGTGGTTTTCTCAGTGTTATATCACATAGCTATGACACATTTTTCATGGCAAACTACCCAAGAACTAGCCAAGAAAGCAGAACTACACGTTCCTCAAGATATCTGTGGCCTAAAGAGCAGTTTGTTTCCATCAGCTTTCAACCCAGGAATGTTGCCAGAGATGTTAAAGTAGGAAATTAATAAAGCTGCCATGCCCTCCACGAGCCTGTTCTGCTTTTCTCAGCATGGAGCATGGTGTCCACAACCAGACAAAGCAGAAGAGAAGAAAGAAGAAAAGAGAGAGAGCTTACCCCTGAACACATCCAGTGGCATCACAAGATAAAACTTCTTCATTATGAGATACTGTCGCTTTTCTAGAGAGGGCTATTAGCCTGATTTACATCAATCCCAGCTTAAACAGTTCTGGTTTACTGTACTTAAAACCTCTTCAACCGATATAAGTTAGGATACTGCCCTCAAGGGAACATCACTGTGTTCATCAAGTCCTTATTGTTAGTCTCTACCTATTTTTTACATAGCATTATCTTTACTGCATCTTTGAAATTATTTGTATTGAAATTATTATTACTACAAATAACACAAGCGAAAAAGAACAAAGAAAATGCTGAAGTCAATATATTTAAACTTTACAAAAGAACGCTGTGTAACTTAAAAATAATTCAAATAGCAAATAGTATATAGAATAGTAAAGAGATACAGCACAGGTTTACGACTGACATTGTTTGACAGCTTTATGCAAAATGATTGGGCTAATGTGCTCACAAAGTTAAGATGAAGTCATAAAAATTTGCAAATACTGAATAAGTCTCTCAAAATTCTAAAGCACATCGAGGGGGAAATCTAATAATGAATGTATCATAGAGGAATTATACCAGAAATAGTGTAAGGTTGCAAGGGCTAATAATATCACAGTGTATTTGCACCACGAGCTGGCAGCCACGGCCAGTACAGCTCTGGGATGGAGAGCCAGTAGGTATCAGAGCCAAAGGCAAAGGTCTTTCCCTTCCACCCTGTGCACAGCCCCGGTACGATGCATTAACAGTTTGAGTAACATTTCATATATTAGGAATCGCACACATCACAGAGGACAAGTATATATTTGGATCTATAACAGTAGTACAGTTAGAAGAAAAATGAGGCAATCAAGAAGGCGCAAAACATCAGGAGAACTATGAACGGCGGCGATCTGTTACACAGCCTCTGGGGAAATGGTCTGGGCATTTCAAGTGGGAAATCTAAAACCTAAAGGTATTAAGAAAAATATGACAGCTTTAGGAAAGGCCAAGTGATTACAACATGGCTGTTCTACCATCTCCTCTACCTGAACATAGGTTCATGTTGCACTGGTTTGGCCAAAATACTATGAAAAAGGAAAGAAAGTTATGAATTGGCATTTGTAAATTTTAAAGGCAAAGAATCTGCCACTCTCCTCTTCCTAGTGTAGCTCACAGAATTTCGCTTGAATTTGTAGCACGTTTTCTCTTCTTCAGGCAGGTGGACACACAGCAGCGGTTATGGAAAGGGTCACGACTATGAACCCAAGCTGCCACATTCATTATTACAATTAAGAGCAACCAACTTGTTGCAGATCCAACAGCAACCTTTGCATCACCAGAAACAGAAATTAGGAAGCATATGACGTATGACTTTTGAAACTGCTTCTATTCGTTAAACTCATGGATACTGCATAACCGCGTGGAGCTGCTGGAGAGGCCTCTAAGGGTCTGAGGGTCAGTGAGTTTGGCTAATTCTAGTCCTCACACTCTGACCCGGTTTGAGGCCCACCCCCTTAAACCTCAACTCACATTTCAGAAGAAAACACAACCATTATTGCACTAATTAGAGACAGAAGCCACTCTAATTATTAATTGTAAGCTCTGTCACGCAACAGTACTTAGAGTGACTGGGCAAGGGGACAGAGTGTGCAGCTACTAAAGAAAAGAGCTTGTAATTTTTTTTTTTAAGATTATTTTGCATCATGCGCTGCAAATTGACTACATATTTTATACTTAGGCTACGCTACCAGTCATAGAAAGGACTGATAGAGGCCTGCTCAGTGGACCACCATATATTTTACAAGTTTGCACACCCACACAAATACAGGTGACACTTAAGGAGGGTTATAGAGCATTTTTTTTTTCCCCAGTCAGAGAATGGGTTCTTTTTATCCATGATTATGCCAACCAAGAACATTAAAACAGGTAGCGGCTACAACCTGACCATAGTTACCAGAAGTTACATGCACAATAAAGCACAGTTTCAGCATTAAGCATGGTTGTCAGGTTGAACTTGGAAACACAACTTGCATTTAGCTGACACGAACAGGGGAAAAAGAACACGGATTTTACGCATCAACAACCACTGCAATGAAAGACACAGAATTTGTATGGCTACAGAGCTAACCTTCCAGTACCAGTGCCACACCGATACTTTACATCCAGACTCACCCTCTGAGTACCCTATAGCTCCATTTCATATCATTCCCATCCTTCTGTTTTCTGCAAACATCTTCTGAAGAAAGCTTGTTCTCCAGAAACAGCATAAAACCAAGAAACACAGACTTTAAACACAAGAGAGACATAATGACTTCCCAGGGGGATGCGTGTGTCGTGCTCATGTTGGGGTCAGAGGGAACCCCAAGATGACTCAACACCAACTGCCAGTTTTCAGATCTCAACAAGCTGTTGTAGTTTGAAGCTTATTCCTTTTAACCAAGTATCATTTCCACCATCAGTCGCCACCTTGTCACCCAGCTGACCCACTCCACTCTGAAAGAAACATTTATCACTAAGCTAACTTTTCCAGCTTCCTATTTACAAGCTGAAAATTCCATTTATCTGGGATGTTTCTTGCCATTTCTGTAGTTCTCCATCAGTGATTTTGCCTTTCCACTTTCCCCAGGATATCAGTCCTTACCAGGTGCGACATGGTTAACTGGCACCCTAAATATAAAGGCATTAAAAAAAAAAAA
>VXBO01000657.1:41927-66435 GCA_013400135.1 Rhinoptilus africanus
GTGGGATCCGGTCCCTAATTAAAGCGGGAGGCGGGCGGGCGGCAGCGGGGATGCGCCCAAGGAAGAGGGAGCTCGGTGCCGCCGGCGGGAGGGCGGCGCCAAGACAAAGGGCCGCGGGGCCGGAGCGGGGCCGGGCGGGTGGCCCAGGCACGGCGCTGCGCTGTCACCCGCCCCGCCGCTCGCAGCGCCTGACCCCGGTGCTCCCCGTCGTCCGGTAGCGGGAGGTCGTTGGAAAAAAGGCATCGCGTACGCTTGAAAACCACCGGAGAAACCATTCCCTTAGTTTAATCTGTATTAGCTTTCTTTTTTTTATCTGTAGATCCTTCGTGACAGCTTTCCTGACACCCTTGATGGCTTGGACACCCCTTTGGAAACGGGAAGCCGGACCGTGTGGTGTAGGGAAAGTCCCAAGCGACACGGGTGTCCCCGCTGCGGAGGAGACGGGTTGCAGGCTCACCCGCCTGGCTCCTGACCCACCTCCGGCACCCTGGTCCTTCGGCCGGCGCCTGGTCACCCCCTGTCCCCAGGGCTGGCACCCCGTCCTCTCCTCCGGGGGTGCCTCTGGGGCCTCTCTTAGCAAAGCAAACTCCTCCTGGCTGTCCTGTTTAAGTCCTCCAGCTTGGCCCTGCTGTCTGGTTCGTGGTAACAAGGTGGGAAACATATTTTGTCACCCAAGAAAATCAACTGAAATCCCTGGAGAACTAGATGCCACTGCCCAGCAAATTTCAATAAGAGAAAGGGAGAAAATGGCAAACTCCTTGGAAAAAGTAGAGATACAGGATTCTAGAAATCTAATTATTGAGCCTACACTATTCATTAAGCAAAGGCTGTATGATGCTGGTTTAAGTTTTCCCCATTTCTGGACAGGCAGTTCCAGATTTGGCAGCATCACTGTGCAGCAAAGGATCATTTTGGGGACCCTGGCATATAAGCAGCCAGGGCTGTTTTCCTATCAAAGCAGAGACTTCCAGAGAAGGTTCCCTTCACACAGTATTTTTAGAATAATTTGCCGGGCGTGTTGCTCTGAAAAAAAATGCTTTATTCTCTCAGCTGAACCTCCCAGTCTCATTCTGAATGGGGTTGAACAAAGTTAGGGTATTCATTAAGTAACACAATATTTTATTTTCTGTGTTCAGTCTCCAAGACTTGAAGCAGGAAAAACATTAAGCATGATTTTGGGAGGTGTTATAGTAAGTGTTCATATAAACTCCATAGAAAGATTAAATAACAAGCCGCATACATTATGGAAAGCTTAATAATATCAGGAACGTAGTTACTTTTTTCTTCAAAGACGTAACAGGGCAAGGAAATAAAGGACACAACTCTTAATCATGTCTTAAGGAAATCATTCAACACCACCATTATTTGTTTCAGTCAAGAGGCCACTCAGCATCTGCAACCTGAGAGAGTGAACCACGGATAGAAAGAAATTACAGAAAACTGTGTTGTTTAATCAGCTGGCTTGTTTCTGAACAACTTATTCTTTAATATTTTCTAATGATCTTGATACCAAATTCTAAAGTGGCTCTTATACAGAGACCTTTTTTTTTTTTAATAATTTGCCTAAGCTTAAACCAAAGAGAAACAACACATAGAAAGGCATTTTGTTTAAATTATACAATTATGTTACGTAGATAGTGGATGACAAAATACTAGTAAAGTGTATGCACACAGATACCCTCCTCATCTTCTAAGGGTTTATCTACATAAAACTTAAGTCCTGAAATAAGGCGTTATTTGGATGGATTCATATGGACATTTCCTGGATAGCTTCAGAAGACTATAACCACAGCACTTCAGAAACACTGGCAAAAAACGTCGATATAAGCCAATCCTCTGTTGTCTCACAAACTTTTTGAAAATCAGTGTGGTTGTTACCCAATGACGCGAGATTTTCTTTCACTGATTTTTTACTCATAATTTACACCACCAGGAGGAAAGGTTTGAACACCTTGGTGAAATGTTGAGGTGAGAAGGTAAACACAGGAAAGGAGCAACACTTTATTTTGTCCATCCAAGAACTTGACCTGTTCTCCTCAAGTTTAGTCTCATTAACAATGGGAAGGCATGTTCTCCAAAAGAAAGCTGTAGAACATAGTTTGATTCTTCGTGCAAAGATAAAACCTCCACAGGTTAAACCATAGAATTCTTTCCACAATTCTTGGCAAGACACAAATGCCTTTAAAATGTCCTATTCATTAATCCAAGCTGCAGGGGAGTTTACTAAATATAATATGAAATGTTTGCTTGTTGCCCGTACACTGAGGATAAGCAGATCTAGGGGCATTGAAAATATTTACTTACTGAATCTTAAGAAAATATTTTTATTTTCTCACCCAGTAGGAACATTGTTGTTTCTTTGCTGTTGTTTATTGTTAACGTTTGCGTGTATTTGGCAAAACGGTACCCTTAGGCAAGGCATAGGTAGAAGACACATGTTTTTATTAAAGATCTTTGCAAATTACACCTTGTCTTTTTTTTGCAAATTAATTCGAATTATGCAAAACCGGGAGAGTACAGCAGTAGTAACCAGTGAACTGGAAATGCTTTGAGGAACGAGCATGAAGTAGAGCACCAAAGAGCATTAAAGGGGGTGTGATGATAATAAAACAAATTAGGCGGAGGGAGAATTCAGGAGGCAGCGGGAGGCTCATAGCAGGTACGTGCTGTGAAGGCAGCGCAAGGCAAGCGCCAGCAAGATGGAAACGACGTGGCCCAGAATGCAGGAGCACCAGAGGACTCAAGAGGCATCTCCAAGAGTCAGAAAGCACAGCTGCCATCAAGACCGACATCAGGCAATTCCATTCTCGGTAGGAAACCAGATCAATGTCCTCTTTCTTTCACAGATACTGCCCACCCGATGCACCATTATTTAGCTGCTTCTCCGAGTCCTCCGTAGGGCTGGATTACTTAGAATACTTCTGGCCGAGCACTCTTGCACTGAAATAGCCTAAAATTACTTTTGTGAGGACCAAGGATCTTCACAGTTGCCTGATGATGCAAAATTTCTCATGGTAAGCAAAACGAAAGCTGACTCTGAGCAGTCGTAGAAGGAGCTGACGACGGTGAGTGATAGGGCACTGAGATGGCAGCTGAAAGTCTATGTCAATAACTGCAAACTAATGTAAACAGTAATGAAAATAACCCTGACTAAACATACATAATAACGGGCTCTAAATTAGCCTTTATCATTTGGAGTCATTGTAAGTAGTTTTCTGCAAACATTAGCTCGCTGCTCAGCAGTAGTCCAAAAGGCAAACAATGCTAGAAACTACTCCAAAAGCAGCCGAGAACAAAGCAGAAGAGCTCATTACATCCCTATGTAAATCTCTCGTGCGCTGGAGTGCTATGTACAGTTCCAGTTCCTTCATATGAAAATGTGGAACTAGAAAATGCACGCACATGCCTAAAAGGATATATGCAAAGGGATGGAAATACATCTGCGCGAGGAGATACTTTCAGGCTGGAGAACAGACTGAGAAAGGATTGCCTTCTGATCTATAAAATCCTGAAAAGATATGTAGGAGGCCGACGGGAAACAATCACACGCTATTTTGCATCACATAAGACTTGTGGGAGTCTTAGTAAATGATGAGGCAGCGGGTTTAAAACAACTGGGAAGAACTTTTCCATGCCAAGTGCTATGAAATCAGATGGCCTGCTGCTGTACGACACTATGGAGTTGAAGAGATGGCTGTTTTTAAGCAGTGATTATACAAATGAATGAAGGATAGCTGTGGTTGTTAAGCACAATATTTTCCTTTGCAGTTCCTGATTAAAAGCTGCCAGCCCGTTGCCTGCTGAAAGTTGCCCAAGAAAGGACACTCTTTATCTATCCTGTTTCAATGCTCTTTAAGCATCGGTTTCCAGCCGCTGTGGAGAGCAGGACAGCAGATTAAATGGACCTTTACACTGGTCCTGTACAGCCATTCAGATGGTTTGTTCTTTCATTTCTGCTCAGTTCGGTGTGAGAAACCAAGGACAAGGAGCAACTCGAGGTATGAAAGCACACTCCTGCCTTTCCCCATCTTCCCTGGGAGTAAAATCAGACCCTTAGTTCTTGATCTTGCCATTTGGGTGTTTTTCCATTCCCCTGAAGAGAATTTGGAAAGAAATGTTTTTTATCTTCTCAACGTTTTGCTCTTCAGTTTCAGTAGTGACGATCCTCGTCTGTTCATTTCAGCACCATTTTTTGCTCTCCTTTATACAAGATTGGGGCGCTCCATAGCAAGGGAAATCCTGAAGCGTAACAACATAAAACATGCATAGAGTATAATGAAAATACTTACCATGTTCATAGAGCATCACAGGAATAAAACCTAAACCATTCCTGGACATCCTGGAAGAGAAAGGGATAGTGATTTATTGCCACTGAAGAAACTGGAAGGGGAAGTAGAACCACCCAGTGATGCTTTCAAAGTCAAATAACAGGTAAAAATCTTACATAGATAATCACAATTTATAAGAGTTCTATTAAGAGTCTCCCTATTAAATACAAGAAACTAGGAATCTGAAAAGCAAATATGAAATGCAGTTTGGCAGAACTCCAGGAATCCCTGAAGACAAGCATATGATAAATCAGCTGTAGCGGTTAAATCTCATATAAACAAAATCTGTATGGTTGATACTCTGTATGGCTAGTTATCTTCACTCAAATATAAGGAAAAGAGTTTGTTTCTACTCAATTTTGGCTAGTAGTCCTATGGCCTCATCTTCAGCAGAAGGCGTACAATGGCTTTACTGCCTAGACTGCAAAACCAAAGCTGTATAAACACTTTAAGCTATGCATTTTGAACGACAACAGCAACAGAAAGAACTCTCTGGTTGTTACTACAATCCTTATAGCCCTGCTGGCTATTACCAGCACTTTAGTTTCTGTTCTAAGCAAAATTCTTTAAAACTTCAATATTTAAAAAACTTTTCTCTCAATACCTCCCTTAGAATAGGTTTAAAAAGGGTCACAGTGGTACAGTTTCTTCTGCACTCCAAGAGCTACGCAATTTACTTTTCCAAAGCCACAACACAGATTAGCCAGTTTCAAACAGTTTCAGAATGCCTCTGGGATAAAATTCCAAGAATGTTGTTATGCACAGGCATTGAGGCCATCTTTGTAACCTTGTCCTTTGAACAGGGAAAGGGAAAACCTACGGTGATACCTACATATGCATAACCTGTGTCCAAAATTCCTGCAATAATTTTAAGTAGCTAAATTGGTACGTTGTAGAAGAACAGCAGCAAATTTTAGTGTCCCACTGCTTTATTACAATAAAAGTGAACCCTGAACAGAAGTGGATTCTGTGGACTTGTTTAAAAGTTTAAAACATCAGTGGGTCAAAACATACAGTGTATGTTTTCACATGCCATTGCCTTTGATTTTGTTTTGCTGATTAAATATAACTTCACTCCTGCTATCCTTAGATGTAACAGACATATTAGGAGGGGGATTTAGTGTGCCCAGGATGAGGACAATAAAAATTCTGATACTTAAAATAACTTTCAGTGATCCTGCAATTTTGTTTGTGAAGTTGCCTATAATTTCTATTTCAGAAAATACTTCCAGCATATATATTTGCATTTCCAATAGGGTTTTGATGTCCACGTAACTGAATACGGTCTGTTATCATTGTCCTGGATTTCTGAAAACGACATCAGAAAAAAAAAAGTTACGCATTAGCACTTTCCAAAGACAGAATTTGGTCAGAGGAGTTGGAAGAATTCACAGGGTATCTTCTGCACTCCCGTGCCCAAGATTTGTAAATGCTTTCTCTAAATATAGAGTAGGGTCTGGTGAGCGGTTAACTCCCCAGTCTCGGTAAGGTCCTGCAGATATTGCGTGTTAGCACTATGCTGGAACACTTCACGCCGGGTGAAGCACCACCTTCCCAAGCCCCACAGAGTTTGCAGACTTTCAAGAAAAGTTCATAAGAAGAGAGCTAAGGCCTGGGAGCGGGCAGAGGCGTGTTGCTGAAGTGGATGAAATAAAAGTCTCCTGGCAATATTTAATTAATCTGACAGTGCCATGTATAGTTCAAAACAACACCCCCACCATCTAGGAGACATGTGGATTGTACAGTACTGAAGCGTTATTTTCAAGCTGTGATTTATGATGTTTACAGAGTACCAAGGGCATAAAGGCCATCATCCCTCCAAGCAACTCCTCCTTAAAGCTTCCTTTAAAGCATTCGTAACCAAGCAGAACGAGCAGCCGAACCGTGGTTTGTGTTACATTCAGCTGCACATTCCTCTTCGCTCTGGTACCCAGCAGAGTCGCCTGACACAGAGCTGCCTCCTTTTGTCTCCGCGGCTTCAGCTACCAGAGCTCCCTGAAGCGTCTGGAACCACCCGGAGTTTTTGGAGTGCGATACAGCACCGGGCTGGCTGCAGGAGGCCTGACCCCACCTGGAACCCAAGCTTCTCCGGCTGGGCTTGTCCCTGCCGAAAGCAGAGGCTGTGGATGAGCAACCCGATGGGAATTTGCGCTGCAAGTTGTTCCCTGAACTCAAGACAGCTGCAGCAGGAGGAGGAGGAGGAACAGAACCACCACTCAGTAGAGGGATGAAGGAGAAATTGCCCAACAACACAAAGGAGCTCAACAGAAAGCACCCATTTTTTTTAATAGCAGATACTGCTTTAAAAGTAATCCCGGTGCCCTAATATTCATTATGTGCATATGAAATGTGCAATGGTGCAGGGCAATTAGTGTATTTCAAAACAAAGGAGAAACAAGACGCAAAAGAGTGACGTTACTACAGATTGACATAAGGGCTTCTGTGGTCTGCTGGTGATAGACATCCATCCAAAGGACTCCATATCCCCGCACCCAACCTAATCCTAAATCATTTGGTTTCCAGAGCACCACAGTGCCCTCCATCTTCTCTGTCTTAAGGCACGAATCTCTAGGATTATCCTGCTTTTCCCAATATCCAAATCGACTTGCCCCCAGGAACCCCTCCCATCCCTTACCTCTTATTAGACTGTTTCCTGTTCTGTTGTCTCAAAAGCAGAACTCCTTTTTTATCATCTTCCTTAATTTTCCCTTCATTTTGTCCCTCTTTCCTCTGGTTCTCTTCCTAGATCCTGCTCATTATCTCACTCAATCTTTCACAGAGAAATTGCAAAAATACCAAGAAATGATCCTGTATGTGGTGTTTTCAGGCATCTCAGAAAATTTTCATCTAGGCACAGGAATTTTAAAACCATTTGGTTAATCCTGCATTTGCAAAACTATGAAAAGCCTCTGGAACAGCAAGAAAAAACCAAAACAAAACAGAAATAGACATGTGAGACTTGTGCAAGCAAAAATAGACCATTTGTATTTCAAAATTAGGAGACTATGAAGAAATTAACGGTTTAAAAAAATAATTCAGAGAACAGATGTAAGTTAAACTAGGACTCTCTTTTCTCTCAAATCCTTTTAAATTAACTACTTTAGTTATTTAAAATTCTTTTAATCATTCTTAAATAAAAATTATTATATTATATTAAAGTATTTTAAATTATGTGCTTGAAATTGATACACCTTGAGATAATTCTCCATCTGTGGAAAAAAAAAAAAAACAAACAAAAGCAAGCAAACAAACAAAAAAACAAACCAAACCCACAGCTTTTCAGTTAAGAACTTCTATGCATAGGGTCGATTACCTTGGAAGAGGGTTAAGATTTTCCAAAGCGGTGTGATGTTTGAGTTGCAGGCTCCATCCATACATCCAGGAGACCAGTGACCTCTGCTGGAACAGGGGGGTTGCCTCCCAAGGCAGCGGGCTCCGCCGCCACCCCTTGTCCCTTTGCTGTCCTGGTGTTAAGAGAACCTGGCGTAGGGAACCCTCCTTCTCTCATTTGTAATTGTTTCGCCTGTTTATTTTGGAGAAAATTCACCAGCCCAACCACAGTTCGAATCTGACGCTCTGTGAAACGCTTGAGCTGAACCTTTGACAAATTTTTAAGTGAATGTTTAACAAATAGAGATGGAAAGTTCAGAAAAATGGTGTGGTGAGAATATGAAATGAGTAGTTTTCCTGCACTGGAGCTGTGCACGGAATTGCGTGCTCTTTTCACCTTCAACAGCTTCCACTTACATATGATTTTTCCTTCTTCTGTCTCTCACTACTGCTACAGTAATTGAAAGAGCAGAGGTGCCTGGCATTGCAGACATCAGATGGTATCTCTGTAGACAGCAGAAAGAACATAGCAGAGTACCCTGGGTCAGAAAAAGGACCATTAACAGAAAGAAAGAGGAAAGATGTGAAAGAAATCCAATTCCACTGCGGGTTGCAAAGCTGGGCTCTGCCCCCAGGAGAGGTACTCAGGAGCTGCTTGTGCCACCAAAGCAAAAGGGTAGAAGCCACAAGACCAGTGAAGGGAACTAATTGCAATCACCGACTCACAGATCCCATCTGGAATGCACAGCCCGCTTGAGAAGAGGCTTTTTTCACTCAATGATCAGAAATACTCTAATGTAGACATTCGGGCAACACAAGCAAATCACTATCTTTCTCCAGCTACACAAGCAAAAGGCTCCTCTGCTGACCAAGTGGTTATGACGCAGTATACAGATAAAATAATTTCTACTGGATGTCATTAAGCATAGTGTATGAAATATGTATTATCTCATTTTCAAAAGGTGCAAAAGCCCCGTTAAATGCCAACGGAAACTACGGCTGATGAACACAGCTGAAATCCAAGTCACTTACAGATGAGCATACTAAATTCTACTTACTAACTTTAACGCGCTATTACTGCAAAACAACGCACAAAAAACCCTTTAAGGTTTTAGCCAATTCACTAACCACCAGCAAGAAGAATAAACATGACACAGTTTTTTCCAGTGTGGGATCCTGGTGCTCATCCTCTCTGCAGACAGTTTTTTCTTACCAATGAAATGACCTAGAAAAGCAGCAGTAGTGCTATACAACAATTAAAACAGGGAGCAATTAATATCATATCCAATCAAAAGTGCTGGGGGACTTCAGCAAAATGTACACAACCGGGATTTAGCTGGAAAAGAGTAGTACAGCAACACTTTCGGGAAATGCACTGACCTCTAAGGAGGGCAAGTAAAAATTTTGCTTTTCAGGGTCTTCTAAAAAACGTTTCAATGCTACAAATGACTCCACGCAAGTCACCAAACAGACTGGTTCAACAGGACTAAAATGAAAGACGCTGTCTGCTTGCGGAGTTGCTTCTTAGGGTATCTCAAAGTCTCAGTACTTAAAATGGGGAATTTCTTTCTTCTGAGTACCAGCCCAACTCACTTTAGTTCAAGACCTGAACAAACAGGGAGGGAAAAGAGCTCCGTAGCCCGAAGGAGAAGGACATACAGAGCACTGATCTTCTGTGCCCAGGGGAGTGCAGTGGCCCGCTGCTTCCACGCAATAACAGAAACAGGATTGAGAACAATCAGAAAACAGCACCCTTCTTTCTACTTTGCAACATTGCTTCAAGTTGTAAAGGGTATCTTTTAACCCCCTGTGTGCGCTGAATGCTCCCTCAAGAAGCTGTTGGGATCATTCTAACGGATGACTCTTCTTTCCTGAGAAAGATGGCTAAGCTCAGGCACCAATCGTTTCATTTTTGAGTGTTCACAGCACCTAAACACACAGGCATCCACCTTCAGTGCCGTATTAAACTGGGGGATTGTGACTCATCAAAAAGGCCGATTCGAACACATAAATGAGGTTTTTCTTTTTTCCACTGTCCATACAGAGATTCTCAGCATTTCACCTGGCACCTCAATAACGTGCCCACCATCATCATGTATTTTAAAGCACTCTCTTCAATAAAGACAAATAAAGACGGTAAAGACCTGCACATACTCTGAGAAGACGCTGGCATTGGCACAGTACGGCACCCCTTGCAGGCGGTGTTTTCGCTTACTCCTACACGCAGATACGCCGCACCCCACAGGTTCAGCAGCCTGTGTCAGACCCGCGGTTCGAGCCCCGTGCCTCTGTCGCGTTGGCACAGCAGGGCTGATGCTTTCTAAAAATACTAGACTCACTGTAACTCTGTCAAGTTAAGGCTGCAAAGGTGCTGGCTTGATGGTTCCGGAGTTTTGGATCTACGGCAACCTGGACAGAATTATTTCCCCTAAGAAAATACAGGAAAGCTCCAGATTCTACTCAAAAGTTATGGTGAGGATGAGCAGAACCCAACAAAACCCAAAACAAGCCCACACCCAAACCACTCCCAAACAGGACTTTTCCAGAGGAACCCGAGAGAAGCGTCAACCCCCCTCACAATCTCTGATCCAGAGTCGGAGATAGGATCCCATTCTCCAGGCTCAACCATAAGCCCATTTTATCAACTATATAATTTCTAACCTCTACAACAAATTAAGGAGGAATTTTACAGCCTGCTTTGATTGTGCGGCCCCGATTCAGTTTTGTTCTTTGTGCTGAATGAAACAACTGCTCTCGGGGAAGAAAGCTGCTGGTGAGTCATCAAGGACTGCATCATAACACGTACAAGGGGAAGGGAGGTTTCTCCGGCAACGTTCATTCTGCAGCTTCCCACCGTTTGAGCATTCGAATACTAATATTCTTTTAACGTAAGAAATAACCCTGCTTTGTGGCTTTTTAAATACATAGTTTCTGTCACTTAAAATTTAAACTTCTGAACCAATTGCAACAGCAGCGCTCATTCTCATATACACTAATGCAAAAATATTTTTATTGATAATTCTTTTTATAGGGAGCAGGAAATAAAGAAAAACTAGTTGAATGTGACTGTATCTTGTACGAGAGACCAATTTACTAGATGTTTTAAAATATCTCTGCATAAGAAGGGTTACATACTTTGCAGGTAAATACTCTTCTAATGGCATTGATTTGATAGTAGGTGAAGTCTCATGACATTACTAGATGGCTCATCTAGGTTTGTATTCTATCAGTGTTTTAAGACTGTAAAGCACTGAATGGTAAAGTTTTCAGTTTGGAGTATGCTTATCTTCCAGTTAAAAAGATTGTATCAAAGGCTCTGTTCTTCTGCTCCCTCCTCTTCCCCCCCAGCCAGGGCCATTCCTTAAATGGGTGCATGACTTGCCGTTGTGAACAACGGAGAAGAGTTAAAAAGGGTTACACTCACAGCTTTCAGCTACTAACAACTGGAGGTATTTCCCAACACCTTCTCGATTCCTCCTTCTCTGACAAACACAGAAATGAAACAAGAAAAGGAGGCAATAATAGCTTAAATTAATAAAGAGACACAAGACAAAGCCAGCAACCAGAAGGCGCTGGGCTTCTGCACACTCACTATTGAAACTGGGAAAGTAAGGGGCTTGGAGCACCAGAGAGGAGGCTGCAAGGAAGGTTTCTGGTAAGAAGGGGCGTTCTTGGAAAGAATAAGGGGCTGGAGAAGCAGAAGGTGAGAACCATGGAAGGAGGGGTGATCAACTCACTGAGCTGCATAGAAACAAGTGCCAAAGGCTGCCCAGGGGCACTGGCCAGTGGGAGCTGAAGCTGGTGGTTGCGAGCGGCCGCAAGGCACAGGCACAACTTTGTGCCCAGCCCTGGACAGCAGCACATCTCCCTGCTGGGCCCGAAATCCGAGGCTACGGAAGCCCAACACTGCTGGGGGGGAGGGGAGAAAAGCAGGTAAGTGCATGAAATTACAAAGTAGGATAAAAGCTCAAATCTTGTCGGTTCTTAACCCCACTATCCAGATACACAATGGGTTGTCATTCGCTCTGTCTCCCCTGTGACCCAGCCCCCCCTTACCAATAGAAGTAACTCTCCCATCACACTCAAGTTGTATACACTGGCTGTATCTACTCTGAAACCCAGTTCACCAGCCCCTGCCTGGTAACTCAGGGACCGAGACCTGCATTCTCACCCCTGCTTTCCTGCAGGCTTGGGCTTTCTGGGAAGGAAATCTGCCTGAAGGTGCTCAGAGCCAGAGGAAGCTGCAGGATGCTCCATTGTCTCTCCCCACACCGACGACTGAGGGACCAGGACTGGAGATGCTGGGAAGCAGGATGCATTCAAGAGCATGCTTGTCTTCTACTGTGCATACAACTAGAATTTATCCATTTTATCTGTATAAATTATTTTAATAATCAGGGTATTTTCAATTCAACAAGTAGTACTCAGGAATACACAGAAAAGTATTTGGCATTCGGAAGTTATCTGTGCAAATACTTGTTTGAACTATCTTCATTTACTCTTCATCAGTGCCGAAATCCTCTTCATCCTGCTGGAATGCTAAATTGTCCAATTCTTACTCAAACAACATATGCATTGAAAGCTTCTTAAAACAAAAAAAACCACCAAACCTCAAAGAATAAAAAAAAAAAACTACTAAAATCCCCAATCCTTCAGAACAAAAAAACCCGCCCCTAGAGTCCAAACTTTCCCCACAGTTAGAACCAAAAGACCTCAGGATAAGAAAGGATAAACGTAAGCAGCTCTGGTAGTCTGACCCACAGTCAAATGTCCTTTTCACTAAACAGCATGCAAAGCACAATGAATACTTTTGGCCCAAATCAACAAAATATTTAAGAATGTACTTGAATCATTTTCTTGATTACAGCTATTTTCTTAAATCTAGCTTTATACTATCAGATTTGCTAGCAGTTTTTGAAACAGTTATTTTCTTTGAATTTACTGCTGTACTTCAGTTTTCAATGCAATTTGGATCATGAGAAATGTTGTCTATTTTAACAGTTATAATAAGAATCATTATCAATTAAACCAGTCAACCCACAAAATGCTGACTCCTTTTATTTCCCCCATCATTGTAATTTCCAACTTAGAGGAGGAATTCAGTTTAACATGAGACATATTTCTGTAATACAAGATTATAGACTACTACAAGAACAACCACCAGTTTACAATTTTTAATGCCTAGATAATTTTCAAAACTGCACGTCTGCATTTCCAAAACCAGAAAGTACCATATATAGAGAGAGATCAACTAAATAACGATTAAAAAAAGCTGTCACTGTCCACAGGAACCATGTCTAGTCACGTTTTCAGTCAGTCAGTCAGCTAGCTGAGGGTCATGTCATTATTTAGTTTCTGCAGAAAAAACACAAGTACAAAAATAGTATCAAAAAGCAACATACCTATTTTAAAATATATATATTCTAAAACATCATTGCTACAACAGCGTATAAATAAGGCTTTTAATATATTTAGAAGAATTTCGATACATGATTCTCTAGCATTTAAAGAAGTACCTCTTCTTCTGAGCAGTGTGTGAAAGCCAGCACTTTTTCTGCGGTCTACTGTTGATACAAAATACAGTTAACTTTTTTATTATTATCGTGGAGCATATTACTTTTTAAAAAACATTTTTACACAGAAGTAAATCATTATAACTATACATGTTAAACTTCAGGATTTTTATAGAGTTTTAACTAAAATAAAAATGAGTGCATATCAAANTTTGATACTTAAATAGAACTGCTAGGTTGCAATGAAGAGATTAATCAGAATTCCACAACAGCTTCTTCTGAAAGATAAAAAATTCTTCTCTCCCTCTTCTATTTTTGAATGATCTAATTTACACAACAGGCATCAGACAACTGCAGCGAGGTTCTCACAAAATACTCAAAGCAATGCAAAAACCTGAGTAGAGAGCACAAGCTGCCCAACACCGAGGACATGAAGATCGCTTCTGCTTTTAGCAACTGCCTAGAAGTAGGCATTGCGGTTGTCTTCTCAAGCCTACACCGACTCAAAGATGGTTTAAAGTGACTATTTCAATCATCAGAGAGAGGATATAAGAGAGAACCTCACCCCCAAAAAAGCTTACATTAGAACTTAAAGTAGTTACAGACCAATAAGGTTCTCTGATTTCCATCGTTTCTCTGCTACTTTTAACTACTCATATAAACAACTCAATTTTCATTGACTTGTAGGAGAGCCAGAGCCTGCAAAATTCATTAGATGGGTTAGTTTAGAATATTAATACACATGTATTTAAATTTTCCTGATAAACAAAGGTTATTGTAAGATACAGTCTATTCTTATGATCAGAAGTTTACGTTGCAAATGTAACATACCCATTACCATAAAATATTTTAAGAAACAATTTTGTAAATGATATTTAAAAAAAAGATTAGACAAGCAAAATATTATTGGGGGAAAAACTTCAAAAAGGCAGATAAAAACTGTGTTGGAATAAATACTTTCTTTAAATTCAATTGAATTAAATTTATTTTCATAAAGATTTTATTGAATTCGCGGATCTTATCACGAATTTCAATCAGAGAACCTTGTATAGAAAAGCCTATTGCAGAAATCCAGTCACCTTGTTAAGAGAGAAGACGCAAGCAATACAACAGGACTTTAGAAAGGTTTTTTTAATTTTTTAAGAGGCAATGACTTCCTTAAGTGAAAATTCACAGAAGTTTTAGCTAAGAAGATTATTTCCTCCATTCAAAAATAACAAAAGTTAACATTCTCACATCTTAAAAAAAAAAAGATAGTATTTCAGATGTAGAGAGAATTCCATCCCCTTTCACGTGCACACTTTAAAGCTTTAATTGAAAGCAAATTACAAGCCTCCAAACTACCGCAAAACTTCTTTGTCAGTCAGTCCAATGCAGTCACACAGTGGTAAGTTTGATACAAATGAGCAAGCCCTTTTAAAAAGGAACACAGCTGGAATGTTTCTTTTTGTGCACCATTTCATTTGAATTTGAGAAACTGGCCAAAGAACAAAAAGAGAGCAAGTAATTTTGCCTGGTTTTCCTAAAAAGATATAGATACTAAGCCAACCTGCTAAGAGGCTCAGGATCAGGAACCCGATGTACAGGACGTAACAAGATGTAACACGATACATTTAGAAAGCTCTTCTACCTGTGTTACGGCAGGGACACAGCAGATGAAAGGCCAACCAGAAGGGAAATACTCAGCAGTTATCTGCACCAAAATTACAGGTAATCTGCCCAAGACAGATTTAAGGTATCCATCTCTGAACAAACTAAAACTAGGACTCTTTATTATTTGAAAATTTACAGAAATTTTACAAAAACTACTAAAAGACAAAGAGATTATTCTTCAAATATGATCTTATTTCTCCAGTATTCTAATTAGGTAAAATGGCACAACAGCAAGTGTGTATGTTCTACCCTCACCTTGTAAGTGAGTTCAGGTTTTTAAGTAGTCAATAATAGGTATATATTAGAATTTTCAAACATCATGTGAAATATTTAAGTTTCAGCCTTTTGAAAATCCCACTGGTGACCAACTGCACCTTTTGTCAGCTGGAGACCTTAAAGAATCTTCTCAAAAATCTGGGAAAATGCATGCTTGCATATGCCTGCACACGTGTGTGTATAAATTAAAAAAAATACCCAACAGTTTTAGATTGACAATCAAAAGAGAACGTCCCAATCTTCTCACTCTTGTCTGTCTTAAAAACAAAGAAAGAAAAAGTAAGGATAAATCACCTTTCTAATTTTGGACACGTACCGTATCTACACTTTTCTAGTAAAAAGTAGTCAAGACAGACCCAGTATTACACTACATTTTACATCATAGTTTTTCCTGTAGTGACCAAGAGGCTGGCCTTTTATTACTGGAACTAAGAGTCACATTAAAAACAAACAAAACCTTTGTACGAAGATAAGAGCATGGGTACATGTTACTTAAAATTGCATTCACCAGAGCCGATGATGAGAAAAAAGTTTAGTTTTAGCTACAGTTCAATGCAGTAAAATAAAGCTAGAAATCCATTTTTAAAAAAAAGCAAGCTTTACACAAAGACCAGGGCCACATTTAGTAACTGCTGCTTATCAAAAGAACAACATCAAAGCCCTTAGGGAAAAAAAGGAGGAAAAGAACACTGTGGGCAAAATCTTTTTTTGGTCTTTGCATTTCCTGGGTCACAAAGAGTAGATACAGAAAGAAAGGTACAAGGAGTGAAGGTCAAAAGTAAAATATTGATGTGAAGAGAGCCAGGATTTCATGTGATGTTTTCTGAATGAGTTACAGCAAAACTGCATGACCCTCATGAAGATAATATGGCTACTGAAATTATTAGGAAGCTACAGTAATATTTGGGAGTTACTTTGTCGCAAACAGGACTTAGCCTTCTCTCCCCCAACTATATTTCTCTTTTAGTAATAGTCCTAATGCTAAAAAAAATAAGAAATGTTTTAAAAAAATGTATATAATTTGGATCAAACCAATGTTTTAAAAGAACGAGTGAATTTTGGTCCCTGAAGTCGACAAAAACCTCTCTAGGAGCTCAGACAGCTTTTACAAGGCCTAAGCATCAACTAACACATTCTCAAACCAATTATCTTAAACATCCACCTCAATCCCACCACAACAGGCTCTGCCTTATTTTCTTCACTTTCACACAGTCCAGGTATGCCTGATTTCCAAGTACCCAGATGACCCAAATATCCCAAACCTTTGATTTCACCTGGCAACCTTCCCTGTCCTTCCCATGGTTTTTTAATTTATCCCTTCCCTCCTCTGCCCTTCAAGGACTAAACTCCGCATCTTCATCCGACACCTTTGTGAGGGCACGTTTTTTTTAATGAAAGAAAGACACACACAAGCTGATCTCAATTCCACTGTTTATTTTTGCATACTCTTTTCAATGTTAACTGATACTTATGTACATAAAGAGATTATTTCTATGAACATCCAGATTGATGTTAATCAACTGGTTTATATTTGTTCAAAAATTATAAAAATAGATTTTTACTAAAAGTGTACGTGTGCATATATAAGCATACACACACCCACATATACATATATATGTAGACACACACATATATCACAAATTAAATTTCAAGTTGTTATCTAAAAATCGATTTAAAGTTTATCATTACACATTCATATCCAACTTCAAAATACTTTGCCTATCACTGTTTCAAGGAGTTGAACATCAGTTTAAGTAACAGCTCAGACTGGGTACTCACCTGCTCAGTAAGTTCTCTGCCGTTTGTTAGATTCTTCTGTAGGCGAGTCCGCCAACCTTACTTTAAGTCTGACACCGTTCACAATCTTGCCATGTAACGCAGTTATGGCATCACTGGCACTTGCTCTGTCTGCAAATTTTGCGTAGCCCACATTTTTTCCAGCCACAAGATAAACTTTTATCAAGTGTCCAAAACGACTGGGAGGGAAAAAAAAAAAAGATAACTTACAGGTTTTGCTGCAACATAGATACTAATTATCCAATAGGAACTATATATGATTTAGCAGCTGTAAAAAATATATTCTCATACGTATGCTGTATTTTCTTGTGCTGCCCTCTTGCAAAACTCCCAATTTTCTTATTCCCTTCTCTAGAATTCCAGGCAGGCATAGGAATAAAATCAAAAGCCCATAGGCAAAGTTTTCTATGGAATATTACAATAGAACCACAAGCACCAGTGATTTATCTCTTATTTAAAAGACCATGTAAAGCTAACCAATACCATAGTCCCAAAACACTGAACAGAGCAGCTGAACAATAGATTTGTTTTTAAGATGGCAAAAATTGTCTCTGAAGTCTTTGCTCCTCATAGGGAGGTAGTGTGAAAGTACGGTTGAAATAGCATCGGTAAGATGCAAACAATCAAAATGTTTCAGGATATATCAGGAAAAAAACCTCCCTATACTATACTTACTAAGTTACTGTGGAAATTTATCAAAATACTAAAATCCCTAATTAGGCTATAAGAATCTGAAGTACTACATTTTTTGGGCTAAAAAAAAACCCCAACCAAACAAAAATCACTCCAACATTAAGAGACTAGACATTTTACTGTAGATTATGTTAATTAATAATAAAGCTGCTGTAACTGATGAGATTGCAGCTATGCTTCAAGGGGAATTCCATTACACACTTGTTTCAAAAAGCAACTGTTACACATTGATCACTTATTGATCACTGTGCACTGTCTTTTCTGGAAAGAGGTTTCATGATGACAATCATCTTTTATTTTCAATCTTTATTTCAAATATTTCATGGTTATTTTTTTGGTGCAAGACGACTTATTTGTAAATGGAATCTTACCAGAACACATCCTCCAATACATTTACAGGTAAAGGATGGGGATGAAAAAGTATGAAAAGCCTTTCCTTCACAGAAGTGTCAGGTGGAACTTTTTTTTTGTGTGGTGGAAGTATGGCATCTGTTTGGGGCTGAAGTAACTGTGAGCCTGAAGTTCCTCCAAATGCCTGCTGAAACAGGGGGAGAAATGCAAGTATGAATTAACCAATAGGAGGGGAAAAGTCATTTTACTTTATTTACAGTTTTTTGTTCCTATCACAGGATATAAACAGGCTCTTCCAGTTCTCATCTTAATTTGATTACTTTGGTTATTTCATTAAATTGGACAACAAATCCAGGTAAGGTCAGACACTGTTACAAGCAATAAAAATGTACCAACCAACCAGCGGTACATCTTAAAAACGTAGCATTTAAAACACTTGCAGAAGAAAGCGAGCAGTGTTCTTCAGTAGCACAGAGAAGTTTCTCACAACAATTCAGAAGAACATTAACAGTATGCGTTATATTAACTTACAGGAGGTGTCCGATACTGCTGAACAACTGTATTGTTACTCCGCAACACTGATGACACATGTGCTGTTACCAGCTGTGTGGCCATTTTTCTGATGAGTCTGCAACCAGAAGTCATAATAAACTATTTTTAAAAAAAGAGCTAAGCTATGGTAACCTTAAACCCAGCAAGAGAAAGTAAGTTTTAATGCATATCTAAAACTATCTCTGGAAATCTGTAAATTCATGTACATAACGAAAATCAAGTCATGCTTTCATGACACTCTAAACATGATCTGAAAGTATGCATGCTACCTGCAAATCACTGAAAACACTCATACATTTCTACATATAGAGAAACAAAAAGTCAGCTTTTTTAATACTCTAGTGGGGAAAAGAAAAAATATCAACCCTACAGAGCCCACTACAATTTGTGAAAGGTGTCTAAAAGGCAGAAGGGACAGAAAAATTTCACCTGTTTCAATAAAAAGCACAGAGATTCAATTCAGAAGTCAGAATGCTATCACAGAAAGTGCACATCCAGCTCCCATTTCCCAGTGATTTTTCTTTGTTCTGTTGCAAAACAAGAAAAAGCAATTGCACTTTTTGCATACATTCACAGCCCATGTTGTAGGACCATGAGATAGTAGGAATTATTGAATGAAGTAAATTGTTTGCAGGAAGGGTGGTTGCAATGAATTTTATTTTTTTTTAGTTTAGATCAGACACGCACTTCTGAAGTGAATCTTCCCATTGTCCCCCCCTTGCTGTTCTCATTCACATCCCAGAGTAGGTTTGACATGAACTAGATTCCTTTAAGATGAAACAAAGCCAAAATATTCACTGTAGGTGCATACGTAAGCCACTCCAACTTGTAATGAGCATTCAAATCATAGCAACAGATTAGATGGGCAAAACCTGATGATCCCCGTACAGTGGGGATATCAGATCCTCAGCACCCAACAGTTTTACTCTACATATGTGCCTCACAAGGCTACTATTCACAGTACTGCAAACAAACCAAGAGATCAAGTACATAAATCTCGATTTAATACAAAAAAAATCATTAAAAACTCACATTCCAGCCTCGTTTACTTACTATAGAAACATTTACAAAGACTCCTGCCAAATCCAAGATTTCCCACTGTATCTTAAGAATATATATTTTAATTTACTATATACAAGTATGAAGCAAGATCACAGTGACATTGCTGTTACTTCTTTTGTTAAAAATCTATTTATTTAAAATAAATTTTGCTCTCCAGAACACAACTTACAACTTTCTGTCTCTATGCATAGGTACTTACTCTGAGCTATCACTCCCATCTTCTAGGAAAATGACAGTTAATCGATTTCCAGGAGGATACTCAAAACCATGTAACTTATACTTGGCATATATCGCTGACGCAGCAGTACTGTACTGAATCACAGCGTACCCTACAAATACAGTGCACACAGCTTCAGTATGATATGGGTAAACCCTAAGAAAAAGCGACACTCATATAAAGCAATAGGATTAAACTCCACATTAGTCGTGGCTGATATGAAATTCTTAAGTCTTTTTACCACACATTAGTTAATAAGAACATCAGTCATATTTTCAGTGGAATTCATTAGTGACATATCAGCTCTATTTATGCTAACTTGACAAGATGGTAATAAAGCAACACAAGTCAAAACATGTCCTCTTCCCCAAGGCTGAATTAGAAACAAAAACATACACAGTTTCATTTTAAAATGCAATTATCCCATCGACAGTGAATCTGAAGTACTGTAAAGTTACATTTTAACTCTCTGAATCATTTCAAGCTTCTTTGGGAAAAGACCTCTTGAACATTTACCACAGCAAGAGCAAAACAAGTAGACTAAACCAAAACAATCCTTCCAATACCAGACATGATTTGTTTTGGAACAATTTAATCCAGTTTACACCCCTCACTCCATTTCAAGATGAAAACTGAAGAGATGTGTTTAGAGAACATTTAAACTAGATGTCTAATAATTTTGGAAACTTTGTCTCCATTTATTCTGCCCAGAACTATTAACTTAATTTGACCAAAAAACCACTTCTCATGGTTTTCTGTCCTTCTTGAGATTATATTATCTAAAAGTAAAGGTATTTAAGGCTATCTGTAAACAGGGGTTCAAACAAAACTGAATTTCTGGGTTTATGCATCAGTGACAGCAGCAACCACTGATAGATAAAACACTAATTCTTTCCAACAAGTGTACAAATGAATTGAAGGAAAATTAAAAGGTATTCCCATCATAGAAAGAAAAAAAAAAATCTTTTTGTACTTTTACTTACCACTATTGGTATGAGGATCTCGCTGAACATCACAATATTCCAGTCCCGGGACGAGATCAAAGAGGGCGAACAGCTGCTCTTGGATAAGGGGAAGCCGAGATACCACAGACAGACGTTTGGAGACTGACTCTTGAATTCTGCTCTCGTTTTTTTCAAAACTACAAAACTCTGGCTGCCCACCTCAAGAATCAACATAAAAATAAATAATTCAAGTCATCACACTAGCACGCCTTCATTTCATACGTATTTTTCATTCTTCATTCAACTTTTAAAAGTAATCCAATTATATGCTAAAGGTAGCATATTTATTCCACCGATATAAGTCACAAAATAATCTACCAACTAGAGCAGAGTGAGCCATAAAAACAGAGAAACTAAACGCCCAGCTTGCTTCTAACTCCAAAAACCAATCTACTATTTAAGTGTTGACCTAAGCCTCTGTTAGCTGCCCTTCTTCCAAACTGCATTCTTACTTTGTGACCATACTCAAGATTACAATTCATTTTTACTATAAAAAAAACCTGTGACTTACAAAACGGAAGCGTATTTCCTCTTGGTTCTTGCCTTGTGTTATTACTATAATAATCGTGTTCAAGAGACTCAGATGACTTATTTTTAGGTTCAGCCAAAATGGCCCTGTAGCCTGAAAGAAACAACCACACACATAGCAACAGTTCACCACATCTGAACTATCTGACCAGATCTGCATTCTTCATGTATTGTACGTAGAAATATACTATTCAGAAAACCCAGCAAGTGCTGGCTTTCGGAAAATTACTGATTTATAACTCTTGAAGTCTACCATAATAATTGTGTGAAAGTTAACAACTTCCACATAGAAGCACTCCTAGTCGCAAGTTAAGCGCAACAGAACGTACTTGCTGTGAGAGTGACTGAGCACCCAGAGGCCATCATCTGCACTTCCATACTCTAACTGCAGTTTATGTATGTTTTGCGCTGATCTAGGTTCTGCTGTTATGAAAGAAATAGGTATTACTCACAGGCTAACTAACTAATTTCATTTTAACCCCAGAGGAGAAAGGAAATAAAATTTAACTCTCAAGCAATGTCAGACTCATATTCCTACGCAAGAATTGTCACAAACATAATTTTTGTAGAACAATGACAGACATGATGTGGAACCACCACATATATTACTGCAGAAAAAGGAAAAAAAAAAAAAAAAGAAAAACCACTGAAAAAAAACATCTAAAATACTCCAACCACTCCCACGCACCAAGTTGTTTCATATTTGTGATTAAGTGACCATTTAACAGGAGGCTGGACTGGAAGGCTGCTGTTAGATTTCCCCAAAACCCTTTCTTCTCCTGGATGAGCGAGTCCGGTTTCCTCCAACTCTCCTCATGTGCTTCAGCCCCCGACCACCTTGGTGGCCTTCCACCGAACTCACTCCTATTCATTAACATGCTTTTGGTACAAGAGTGTTTTGTTGGTCATAAAGCACACAAAAACTTTCATTCTGTAACAGATTAATCATGACATTAAATGAAAACAAACAAAAAACACCTCACCAAACTTGAATTAGGATGCATTTGTCCTTAAATAAATGCAATCACAAGAGAATCCCTATGGATTATCAAATATATTTTTACATATAAATTCATTTTATATCATATATATTTGATTGAAAATGCATATTCCCAGGGGTACATTAAAATGAGGTTTTCCTGTATATGAAGCCTACATTACAGGACAATAATAGTGCATGAAAGAAAACTGGAAAGAAAGAAGAAAACTTTTCCAAACTCTTTTCACTGATCTTACTTGCAGTTAGGTTCTGCAAGAGTGTAATCAGATGACTGTTCTCAGTGACCATTAATAATACTATTTTTTCATTTGCAATAAAACTTTGTCTTAAGATGTGTTTACATTATAAATAATTTACCTGCAAACAAAACTAAAAATTAAAGGTACATTAATGATGATTCACACTTACTGAGAAAAACTTGAAAGAATTCAGCCAGATTCTTACCTCGATCACACTCTTCAATTGCTCGGGCAGCTTGGGAAGGTTTTAAATACCTCACATAACCCAAACCTTTGCTTTCTCCAGTAGTCTTGTTTTTAATAATGCTGCAATATTCAATGTCTCCATACATCTAGAACAATTAAAAAGCATACTAATTTACAATATTTGAAAATGCATTCAAGTTCCATGCGTTAAGCCCTTCTGACAAATTAGGACAAAGGCAATTTTAAGTAACAATCAACAAATAGCAAATCACTACCTTAAACTTCTCTCGCAGATCTTCCTCTGTATAGAATTTTGGTATCATGACAAAGATTCGTGTAAGCTCCTCATCTTCAACATCTCGGTGGCTTCCAGAAGCTCTTGACTGTGCAATAAATACCTAATGAAATAATCACACAGACATTAATTACTGGAGAAAGGGTCTTAACCACATAACAGCAAGCAATAAATTTAGTTTGTTTTAACAAGTGTTTGCATTTATCTTTCACATAAGCTAGCTTTCCTAATACGGAAAAAAGAGAAAACTCTGATCACAGATGCATCTGTGACGAAAGACCTACAAATACAATACACCCCAAATGGTTTTCCAAACAGGACAGGGGCCAGCAGAAGTTCTCAGTGGGGATAATGAAGAATGGTCAGGAACGCTGAAGCCTGATTCAGCAGCACTGCCCATGTCACAGGTGGCATGCAAGGTAGCAAAAAATGCATTATTGCAACAGGCCTAGTATAGCAGTAGTAACAAAAAAAACAAAAAAAAAGCAAGCAAACAAAAAAGCCCAGCATCTTATTAAAACCTTGCTACTGCAGCTCACTGCTCCGCTGGGCCAAAATCTGCAGGTTCAGTGCTCTATGAAGGATCATAACATCACATCTTTTAACTGTTAAAATCCTTTTTAATTATTGAAATAAATTTCCTATCAGAAGTGCACCCCAGAAGACAACCAGGCAAAAAAATCGACACAAACCAAACAAATCCAGACCAACCAAATAAGAAAAATACCAACAACTTTCAAAATAAACCTCTTATGCAAAAGCAGCGACTCATTTTGCAGAGCTCTTAAATTATTTTTTTAGTAGTCATGCAGGGGAGTAAGGAAAACAACTCTGATCTTTTGGCTTCTTATCGTAAGTTCTTCAGGAAAGATTTTACTGACTCGGTTGCTTTTTCAAACAAACACGTGGAATCTTCTTTCACTGTTCAAAGTCATTCATATCTTCTCGGTACTTGGGGAATATGAAAACAACTCAAGAGGTTGAAAGCTACCAGCAAGTTCTACAGATTAAAAATAACCCATCGTTGTTTTGGGGTATTTTTAATTGTGCACAAGATACAAAATATACTTGCAAAACCGGTTCTATTTATCCACACTGATCTTGCTTACAACACTTAAAATACACTGTTTTAGGATATTCCACAGAGACTCCCTCACGGTTAAAAAAAGAGAGGAAAAGAAGGAAAAGCTGGTTTCCAGGTTCTGCGCTTTCCCCAAGCCTGCTGCTGCTTACGCCACGCGTGGGGAACTTCGCGCGAGCGTGGGAGACCCACCGCAGCCCCTCCTGAGGAGCACCGCCAACCCTGCCGGCCCCGTGGCCCAAAACGGCCCGGGTTTTGACCCAAAAGGGCGACAACACCCCCACAAGGAGGGGGTCTGACGCTCCCCGTTGCCCCCGCCTAGGCCAACGCCACCTTCCAGCGTCAAGCCCGGGGCGCGGCGGCCGGGGCCTGCCGCTCTCCGCGGCCGCCACGCTGGGGAGGG
>VXBO01000657.1:79063-126308 GCA_013400135.1 Rhinoptilus africanus
AACAGATTAAGGATATCTGAGTTTGACTGGGAAAGAGCTCAATTTCTCCTTCTAACTCTGAATACCTCCAGCCACCTTTTCTTGGAGGTGGGAACGCCACTGGAAAGGCAGTGTTCTCTATTCCTAGGCGGCTGGATTATTTTTCTTTCAGTGTTCACTTTGTGCCCACTTCCCTGTGAAAAAGCTCAGCTACTTTAAACGGTTTATTGTCTGTTTCATTTGCAAGGAAAAGTGAAAAACAATCCATCCAGTTGCCACTCCCGGTACTATTTATATCATACTTTTGTCTGGCTCCCATTCAAAATCGATTAAAATATTATAAATAATACAATTCATTCTATATTTAAGCCATAAGTACATTAGTTGCAGGGAAAGCTCTAAGGCAAGTTCATCCTGTAATTATACCGATTGCAACTTCCCTGCTTTCAGTGCAGTTACTTCTGATTAGTGCAAAAGAAACTTTAGACCTTGCAACTCTAATGAAAGTTTTGCTTGATAATAAAATGGGGGATCTGCTTTCTGTTAAGTTTCTGAGTCAGTAAAGTTTATCTTCTCTTACCTGGCATACATATATCCATTGTGCATCATTAACAGGAGACCTTTCTAATTTAATAGCATAAAGAGCCCTATGGAAGCCCAAGTACCTGCGCGTAAAGAAGTGACAGCTGTTCCATTTCAGATCATCGTAGTGCTCACAATATAGCACTTTAAAAATTAATAAATGTGTTGGTATGATTTTTCTCAGCATTGCCACTGATGATGGAAACATTTAATCAACCGTCAGGTAAAAAACAGCACCACCAGGAAACTTTGTCAGGCTGACAGATGGAGTCGGAGAAAAAGGGGTGACAGCACAGTCAGGTGAATGTTATATGACTGATTCAAAAGTTGCACATTTTCATTTTAATTTCATTTAATTTTCATCAGAAATTTTATTTATTACATTGTTAATTTAAAAAACAAGCAAAACAACTTTAATTTAGAGGTGTTCATCTGACCTAATATAATAAAAGCCCTTTTCTTACCAAATGGGTAGCATCAATGTAAACGCTCTCTTCAGTGGACTAAAACACAAGGTTTGGAATTAATATTATGTATTAAGGACTGTATAACAATCACTTCTTTTAATACTAAACAATAACTATGTCATATCTCGCAGTAATTTAATTTGAATGAAGTGACTGAACAAACTTTTTGGAGGTTCACAGCATCAGAGAATTTGACAAATACTTTGAGGTGAATGTTAAATGACTGATTCAAAAGTTGCACAATTTCATTCATGACATCAGAAACTTTATTTATTAGATTGCCAAGTCATGTGATGAAAGTGAGTTTATAATTACAGCAGTTTGTAAAATACACAATCCCATGTGTAAGAGTTGGCACTCTTACAGAGCGCACAGAAGATGCGAGAACAGGAGAGGAGATACAGACTTTCTTTGCGTTTCGGAGTGAGCCTAAAACCCTTTCTCCTGGAAGTTACCCAGTTGACTTGTAAATCAAACTCCTAATCAGTTCAAATTTTAAAATAAGGCTTTAGGTCTTCCCCTATGTTAATTTTGGGGAACATTTCTGACTCCTTATGTGAATAATGGACTCTGTCTCGAGCACGCTTGTTGGAAGAATCCGATCATACTGGCAAGGAAATTTGGGACTTAAATGCCCTTTGAGGCTCCTTTGAACAGAGCACAGATGTGGCTTTTGCAGTCATATATGAAGACTATTAAGTATATTTTAAGTACACAGGCAGAGAGGCTATTAAACCTTTATCTGCAGTTCTTATGAGTTGTTTAAAAATTTAAGTTCTTTTCCTATTTAAAGCTATGGATTTTTTCATGTCATCCCTTCTTCTCACAGGCCTTCTATGATGTTTAGCTGAAATTAATGATGATTTAGGTTTTGTCCCGTCTTTTACATCGGTATTTAAATAATAAAATTTTTACATCACAAGTGATGTTTGGTTATTGTTATACCTTTAGCTGTGCAAAAGTTGGGAGATAGTTTAGTAGCATCCCAAGTCCTTCTAACTAGTGAAAGAAAATCTTACTCTTTAGAATAGTAAGTGTACATCAGAAAGTAGTGAAAAATACGTTCTGCCATTTGCTAGTGTCAGCTGAAAAAAGTTTCTGTACACTTTGTGTTAAATTTGGAATTTAAAATGTAGCTTTAAAAGACAGAAGAAAAAATGGCTCACCAGATGGATGTTTTAATAAAGTGCAGAGCAAAGAGAGACATTTCAAACAGGGTCATGCTAAGACATGGGCTTTTGTAAGTTGGAGAATGTGCATAAAAGATGAGCAGAAATTATTTTTCAGTGCAGCTCAAGTCTTTAAAAAAATTTAACCACGTTACTGGAAACAAAAATCAAGCAAAACAAAAGACAAATCGATCTCTCTTTGTTCTGGACTCTCCTGTTACCTTTTTCAAGTTTAGGCCAAGTGTAGTACAGCTAATGCACACACAGCCCTTTCCAGTAAATTTTAGATATCCTTGAGCAGCTAGGTACAGACATCCATTTGATCTTTTTCAGGCCCTCTGGGAGAGCTCTGAGCACTCATTGTCCCCTGCCCTGTCAGGGCAGGACAGGATTACACTGTTATCCCTTGCAGGTGCAAACCTTTCAGCCTGGGAGTGCCCATCTGGGGCAGGTTGTTGGTGCAGAAGGTCAGGAACAGACGGGAGCCACATTTCATTACACAGGGTGGCTGTTTGTTACCATCAATATTAACTGTGTGTCTCTTTCAATTTTAAAGAGCAGTTAAAGCATTAAAACCCTGGGTCCTGGGAGGTTCAGTTCTGCAAATGGGAAGCACTTAGGCACTGTTTTATTCAGCAGCACTTGAGCAGCCAGCACCACCAGCAGCCGTATTCATTTCAGTGATGACTCTTAACAAGGACAGAGGTTGCTCTTTAGAGAGCAGAGAGCAGGAAACCTGCCGAGCAGAATAAACAATGATTTTTTTTAAATTCCATGTAATACAGAAAAAATGAGTTAAAATAAGTTTTGCTGTGCGTTAAACATGACTAGGAAGCACCACAGGGAATGCAGGAGATAATTGCAACAGTAAAGAACTAAACTGGTCTAATGTGCTTTCCACAAAAGGACACTCCAGCACATCACACAAAATTTAGGAAAACTTTAACTTCTAAGTATGAGCCAGTGAATTGGTGAGGGGATGTTGTAATTATCCCTGAAACTGCATCCCAGCAGCAGTGAACACATCCTTCATGCCACAGCGGCGCTGGCCTGGGAGAGAGGGGTCTCCCCACAGAAGGCAGCACCCTCCAGCTTCTCCACGGCAGAGAGCCCTCTGAGCAGCAGCTTAGGAGGTCTCCTCACCTCCCATCATTTGCCTTGCTCCGTAAGTCTTCTCAGGGAAAAGTTTCTAACTGATGTGTAAAATGTCCTAAGGCCTTCCTGGGTCACACCGCCACCACTCTCACCTTGGAAATGTCTGCTGGGGGCAGTGGCTCCAGGTAGATGCCAAGGCTGTGCAGAAGGGCATATGTCCAAAGCCACGCGAGGGCTCAGATAAAGTTTCGTGTTTCCGTGCTCCTGCTCAGGTGGATCCAGTTGGCGGCTGGTCACAAGTACTGTGCCAGTTCTCTTTAATATCTTTATCGATGATCTGGACAAGGGGAGATGATCTGGACANAGGAGCGGCTGAGGGAGCTGGGGGGGTTTAGTCTGGAGAAAAGGAGGCTGAAGGGAGACCTTTTAGCTGTGTACAACTGCCTGAAAGGAGGGTGTAGAGAGATGGGGGTCAGTCTCTTCTCCCAACAAACAGGCCAAAGGACAAGAGAAAATGGTCTGAAGTTGTGCTGGGGAGGTTTAGATTAGATATTATGAAAAATTTCTTCACCAAAAGGGTTGTCAAGCATTGGAACAGGCTACCCAGAGAAGTGATGGAATCGCTGTCCCTGGAGGAATTAAAAAGATGTGTAGATGCAGTGCTGAGAGACATGGTTTAGGGGTAACTTGGCAGTGTTAGGGTTAACGGTTGGACTTGATGATCTTAAAGGTCTCTTCCAACCAAAATGATTTTATTATTCGATTCTATGATCACCAGGACAGACGGGGCTGCACAACACAGTGCATGTGGCTGGTGACAACCCTTGAGTATGGTGAGGGAACATACCCTTCCTCTCCACGCTTGCGTGGGGTGGACGAGGTTACCTTACCAACCAGGTAGGCAGTGGCCCATCCTCCAGGCTTGCACAGCCATTACTCCATGGATGCACAGCACCTGCTTACTGCCCCAGGTGTGCCAGCAGTGGCTGCCTCCTGGATTTGGGATGAGCAGCCGGTGGGCTAGTGGCGCTGGGGCACAGGGTGCCCAGGTGGGGCTTGTTTGCTGCAAGTCCTTGTGCTGGGAGCAGTGGGGTGGCAATGGGCTGGGAGGGAAGGAGTCTGCCCATACCCATGTGTAACGAGTTTTCTCTAATTCCCAGTGAGGCTTTGGGGTAATTATCAGCCATTTAACGGGGCTCGCATGCTCAAAGTCAGCACTGAAGGGTGTTGTACTGCCTTGCTTTGGTGGTGGTGGCTGGGGGTGGGTATGGATTCACAGGCGAACACAAGCAGAGAGAACTTCAGTGTGTTAACAGGTTAGTAATTTGGGTGGGTTTTTTAAAATAATAATAAAATCTGGCTGGCTTGCTTTCTCAGTTGCCTTATGGAGGGTGTACTCAGTACCTCAGTGCCGTTGGCTTTCCCGGCGGAGCAGCTGCAGGGCCTGGCTCCCCAGCCCTCCCCGCTCCAGTAGGTTGTGCGGAGCTTGGTCAGGGAAAGCCTTGTGGAGAGCATGGGGGTTTCCTGCCCCCCGTAAGACCATTTTTGTTAAGCTGGCAGACTTTAATCAGTTTATTGCTTAGCCAGTCCATCTGTCTGAAGAAGACGGACTTTTTCAGGTTTTTCCCCCTCAGGCTTCTTTGTGGAATGGGTGTGAAGCTGGTGCCTCCCTGGCCTGTAACTGCCTGGTGAGAAGTAAATACGTGTTATTTAATTAGAGCAGGTTAGTGACTGTGAGAAAGAATTGCATGGTTAGGCCCTTCAGATTGTAGCTGAAATCCTGTTACAAGCAGAAGACTGAGTAAGGCTGTAGCTTTTCTTGGTAATGGGTTTTGCTGTTCTATTGGTTTTCAGTTTTTCAAAACTAATAGATGCTTTGTTTTGCTTATTTGCAGTTGTGTGCTATTGTGTAGTTTTTCTACAGAATAACAAAAGTTAATAAACAAGCATGCGTACATCGTTATGCAACTTAATTTGTTTTACTTATCTAAAACATCCCTATTGACGAACTATGAAATAGAAACAAGTCGAGCTAATGCCTCAGCAGAGTTTTGTGTGTTAGCAGGGTATAACAGCAGCGGTGTGTGCTCTGAGCTTAATGTCTCTACAGTGCGCATTTAAAAATGAGTGTGGCTTAGTTAATAACACTACTGCTTTGTCACAATAAGATATTTTCAATTTATTATTCAAGAATCTTACTATATGGCTTCTGTAACACTTGAAGCCTTGTGTTGCTCACCTGAGTAATTACCTGCAGCTTCTAACCTAAATGCAGGAGTCTTGTTGGTCTCTTTGCTCAGAGGAGTATCAGTTTTTTAAAGCCACCCTCTGTGTGTGTATATTTTATATAAGCAATCATTTATATTTGGGGACCAACATTAGGACCAAGTGAGGTTGGAACAAGATGGGAACATGGACATGGTTGTGGTAGGCTGCCGGCGGAGTGTCGGTCAGGTCCAGCACAGAAAGGCCCAGAAAACCACTGTGATGGAGCAAACAGTAGGGGGTGGGTATTTAAAATTACGGGGAAAATAGTTTTCTTTGTAAACAATTTTTTTCTTTAATAATGCTGCAGGCAGAGCAGAATTGCACAGAAGCTGCCTTACGTAAGACCAAAACTTGATTTACTGGTGATCTAACAAGAGTTTGTTTTGAAGGAAGAAAATAAAAACCTTAACCTGATGGCTCTGGGTAATGTTGTCCTGCAGAGGAAACTCTTCTGATGCCTGTTGTTGATCAGTTCAGTCCATGAACCGTAATTATGCTTACTAGTTTGGCAGTCATGTCTGCAAACTTGCTAGTGCTTATAAAGTTATTTACTCCTGTCTAAGGAAGATTAACTATACTATTTTTTCCAATTAATTTTGTGCCAGTCGTAAGATAACACGCATTGTTACTTATGTCTGTTGGCTAATTAATAAATGAAACAGTGGTCAGAAGAGGACATCAATGATGTAACACAATCCTGACAATCAAAAAGCCGCAAAATACTGACATCCAAAAAATAAGTCAAAAAACTTTAGTATTGCAACAGTGCTAAGGAACATCTTTTTTGTTGGTTTTTTTTTTGTTTTAAGTTCAAACTATATATGGACGTACTTAGTTTTAAATCTGGAAATTAAGGTTTTTTGAGGGTTAATGTTCCCTACTTTTTTTTTTTTAAAGAACTGTTTTGGGAGTGAAGGAACAGAGTTGGGTGAGCTGTTTTGGATGTTATTATCTGTTTTATTCATTTTATCTGAAAAGAAATATTGCTATCACCATATAAATAGTCGCAATATAACTGGACTGTGTGCTTATTTACTTGGGAGAATTAGGTTTGAGATGCTGGTGAATGGTACTAGTTTGTTCTCCTGCCTTTGTCTCTGGGGCTTTAGGGATTTTTGGGGGAGATGACAGGAACAGCTGCAGCAATCCTTACACAGAAGTCTCTTCAGGGATTGCTTTATTACTTGTTTTTTCTGTGTGAGTTTCTTCTCTACAAGGTTTTCCCAATATCTACTGTAGTGGTTTGTTACTTGGTTTCTGTTTCTTGTTTATGCACAATGTAATTTATACCATATGTGATTTTTTTAGAGAAGAGTATCTAGAACAGACTGGATGCCTTCCTTTTTTTATTTGCATCTAGCTTTTTTAATGTTATGCTTTGAATCTGGATAACTTGGTGTCTTTTGGATTGCTCTTTTTGTTTTCTATAAAAATTTATGTATTGTACACTCATAGGAAGCAGGATTGAGAAATCGAATAGGTCTTTCCCAAATTCAATTTCTTTACTTCTGTAAACGTAGAGGCTCCTGCAGGATGGCTTCCTATGAAGTCAATCAGAAGTACGTTAAGTCAAACCTGTCTGTCACGTGTAGTTTGGTAGTACAATAATACTCGGGTTAACAATGCTGTCAAACACGCTACTCTTATTACCTGGTTTTGATACAACTTAGCTAACTCAATCAGTAATTTAAATACAGTATATTCAAAGGAATTTTGCTGTGAGTTTCCTCATTTTATTTTCTTGAGCCCTTCCAAACCGGGTGGGGGGGCAGGAACCAAAACAAATAACCCCCAACTATGAGGTCAATGGTAATTGACCAGTAGGCCAGGCTTGTTTATTGAGCACCTCTTACATTCTTCTGTTCTGTGTGATTAAAAAGCAGTATTTTCAAATCATAAAAAAATCAGAAATGTCTCTTCCTTGTAGCTGTCAGCTTTCGACAAGTCACTTAGTCCATTTCACTAGATTAAACACTTTCTCCTTAGACTTTAGAGAAGGAAAGCAGTGTCTTTGTCTTAAAGACATCCTTCCTGGAAATGTATTCAGGCAAGTTTCATCCTCCATCACATTATTTGGCTCTTAGCTAATGTGGTTTAGAATTACACTTTTTCTTATCAAAATCGTGCTGATAATACTCACAAATACAAATTGTACTAGCTTTAAGGATATAAAACGACATATTTTCTTACCAAGTTCAAAGAGCTATCCTATTAAAAAAACCAAACAACAAAACCTGTACCTTTACTAACAATATATGAAGCACCTACTTGAACTGAAAATCAACACTCAAATGCAGTTGGTGAAACTTTACTCAGAAATTAAAACTGGTTTCATTTCTAATATAACCTATTCTATTACTTCAAATGTCTTGAGAAAAGAAGAAATATAGGTTTAAGTAAGATAAAACAAGAACAAAATGCTTGTTTTGACTGTTTCATGGGAATTTCAGAGACCCTTTATGGCCTTCTGTGGAACAGTGCATGTCACTAGAATTTTTTGAAAAGGGATTTATTTTTTTTAGTTGGTACATGCGTAGATTCTTTTAGTAAATGATAGAAATAGTGACTTTTTAATGATGTTTTGCCTCTTCTTCCTGGTCAGCATGGATTACTGTTTTTGTAGGCTGCCTCTAAATGTATCAGTTTAGGTTTAACCATGATCAATGATTGTTATTTATTGACCTCAGATCTATGGTCAACTTGCTGTTGATATCAAAGAAAAGAGGATTAAGCCTTAATGGATTTTTCTTTTGTTTGTCACTTCTGTAATACAGTTGACTTGACTTTTTCCAGTCTTTTCCCAGTATCTGTGTAGCTCTGACAGTCAGATTTACAGAGTAATGTTATGAATACAGAGGTGAATCCAGAGGACTTGATGTACAGGAGATAGGCATTACTTGGTTAGGTCCTGATTCAAATTGCTTGAAGCCTCAGCTACATCAAGATAATGAGTATCTTATAGGATCAGAGCTTGTAAGCATGGTCAATATTTTGAGTTTTCAGCTGATAAGATGAAGGTAGGGAATCTAGAAAAGTAAATTTGAATATATCAGCTCACTGATAAGAGCTTACGCTGCTTAGAATGTTCCAGGCTCTAGCATTTCTGACCCATAAGCTCTTGAAATTTCATATCACACTTCTAATGTTATTGTCGGTTACAGGAACTAGAAACTTAATATTATTTTTCTTTTAAATGGAAGTTGAGATTCTGATAACACTGATTCCAGAACCCTAGGAAAAAACCAAACTTGTCTGTACTTTAATCTGCTCTTGTAGAGAATAAAAGCATGAAGATGTTTCTCTGTTATCACTTACTGACAATCTTTAAATATGTCCAAAAAGAACTGGGACTGCAGTGTCACTGCACAGGCAGCTGAAATACCAGCACTTGGATTGATAAATCAAGCCTGGTCTCTTCTGTGTCTTTACTTGATTGAGTATCACACTTTACAGGGTGATATTTCCCCAAAGAAGAATTTACAATCAATAAATAACTTGAGACAAGGATAAGGCTTATCCTACAGAGTAACTTTTCCTTGATGGCAGTTGTGAAATTCTAGTTATAAGTGCCTCAATCTTCACATATTGAATATCTCTGACATCTAAAAATCTAATTATGTAGAACCAAAGCAGTAAAACCAACTCTGTTTGCTTTCAGTTATGTTTTAAATAGTCAGTAGAAGACTCTACTTGTAATTCTTGAGTGTTCTTCCATGAAAGTACTGCCATTGCAATTACGTACAAGTGTGTCTTGTGCCTGGTCTGTCCCTAATTTCTGAATGTAAAAGAAACTTAAAAGCAAGTGCTGCATTGCTACCATCAACATTGATATTCCTTACTACCCAGGAGCCTGGTGCAGATGAGCCTGGTGTGCTGCAGGCTCTTCTAACGTGTGGAATAATACAGTTTGTATCTCAAAAGTTTTTTGCAGGCTGACAGAGGGCTTTTCTGATTTAGCAGCTTTGTTATCTGCTGCTAAACAGGCCTCCTTGCTCAAGGTTACTACCCTTTGAAGAGAGGTAGACATAAATTTTGTACAAGCTTCTCAGCCATCACAGTTCACACTTGGGCACTGAGGTTTTTATTGATGCTGTTAAACCCAGTAAAACCTCTCAGCTAGATCCTGCCGCAAACATCCTATTATGACAATAAGTGATGGAAGAACGCAGGTGTGGGCAGAAAAGAGGTTTGGGACATAACACGGGTCATCCAGTCATTCAGTTTCCATAGATGTGAGTTTGCATGATTCAGTAATGTTAACGTTGCCAGAAATAGTATTTTATTTTGTTAACTTGTATATCTTTTCTCATCACTTTCCCAAATGTCACCAAAATAAAGTTCTTGCCTGCTTTTCCACAGAAGGTTAGGGATAGAGTTTCACTTCACATCTTGATGATTTTCAATTTCTACTGAGTTCTTGCTGAGGTTTTCCTTAAAAGTGTCTCCCTTTTTCCAGTTAAATGAATTAATTTCCCTATACTGTGCTCACTGGACCTTTAGCCTCTGCTCAGGAGATGTAATGCCCTTCCGCAAAAGGTAGTCTTGTTCTCTAGCATAAATGGCTAATCTGATATCAGGTGGCAGTAAGACCAAAACGTGTTGTTGCATCTCTGAGTGGAATGCTTCGGGGACTAAGGCTGTCCGATTGCTCCAGGGTCCCTGTGCTTCCTTGTGCAGAAGTCCCAGCAAGAGATACAAACAGGAAACTTCCGAAATCCCCTTGAGCAGAGAAGCCATATAGCAGGAATGAGTTGTGCTTTAAAAAATTCTTTCCAGATTGCTAATGCTTCCTATGTCTGTGGTTCTCCATAGCATCCATTAAGGAACACAGGATTCATAGCTCATCATTAAGTCTGTTCCTGACAGTGGCAGCTGTACTGTGTATTTCCCGTTCAGACAGGTTTGGGACCCCCTGTCCTGTGTGCCACCATCCACCACAGGTCAAGCAGCACTTTGTGTATTAATCTTGCAGCCTGTTGAAAAGCCAATGACCGCATATGCCACAGGATGGTAAATTACAATTGCATTAAAATACCCGCTACAGTGAACCTTTTCACCTAAACAAAAGAAACTTTCAGATAAACACAAATACCTCTTCCTGATTCCCAGACCTCTGTTTTGTTTTACAACAATGCATCTCTTTTCATTGCATGTATTCAGACAAATTGCAGCTCACTTCGGGTCTATCCAACAGCTGTCCTTTTTCAGTTAAACTCCCCCTTAAAGGTTTGCTTCTTTTATAAGGCCCACAAGATGTAAATCAACACCAGTATTACTAGTCAAGGCATGTTGTCATTTCAGTGTTTCCCCATGTACTCTGTTTTGCTTTGAACAAAATCAGCGGAGCAGGGACTGTCTCTTCAGTAACACAAAGGATATCATCAATATTTCAGTAATAATTGCTGATTCTAAATAGTAGTTCACACATTACCAAGAAGCAGTTGAAGAAATAATGTTTAATATATTCATTGATGAAGCCTAGCATGTGATAATCACACTGCATTTCACTTTCTTCTGCTGTAGAAGAACCGTCCCTTGCTAGGCAGGATTCTCTACATTGCAGAACAGTTCAGCTTCTGTTGAAGTTGTTATGAAGCGTTTAGAAGCATGTGGAAAGATCACAAGATCAGGAAGGTCTGGAACCTTGATGCCATTATTAAAAACCATCCATCATGGGCGTTCTGGTTCTCCTAAGGAAGTTGTTAGGCACAAATAATTCAAGGGAATCTCATCAAAGCCTTATCAAAGACTGCATATTGGTAATCTGGTCTTTATGGAGGCAGACTGTTTAATACACTCCAGAGGAAGAAATAGGTCTGAGGAAGAAGAACAACTGCTAATGAAGTTACAGAATTAAAACAGAACAAAAGAAATGGTATAATAATAATAAAAAAAAAGCCCGGACCTTCATATTCTGTGGCAGGAGAGTGCTATAAACTGTATGTGAATACCCCAGTTGATATTAGTTCCTTGTATTTGAAAGGATATAAACTTGCAACAAGTAATAAAATAGCCAAATGTATATGTTCATCTTTATGATTAGTGAGTGTGGAGCATTTCTAAATCATGTTTCTTTTTAGGTGACTAAACCAGTCTATTTCTATAGCATCTGCAATTCACAACGAGGAAATAAAAATAGAAATAAAATTGCCAGCAAAAAAATCTGTCAGTTTTTACCATCAGTAAAGATGTAATGAATAATCTCTTCCTCACCACAATCAAATCGTGTCTGGGATTAGGGACTGTATGGATTGTTTTCATCACCTGAGACAAATATGGACATTATTGTCTAAATTTTTGAAAACAAAGCTTGTGCTTATTTTTGTAGAACAGCTCAGTTCCCTCATGTTAAGGGAGTCAGAACTGGCTGTAACTATTGTCTGCAGCGTAAATGCCAACTTCACCCTGGAGGAACAGAGCTGCTGCCAGTAAGGAGCAGTAATTCCCTCCCTGGCTGATAGAAGAGCTGTTGAATACTGTTCTCTGCCAAGATGCACAAAGATGCTGTTAGCACTACCTCTTCTGAACTTTGCAGCCTCCTTTGAGTCACTTTTGTGATCTAGAGCTTGAGTTGTATGGTTCCAGAGGATAGATTTCTGCACACTGCCATGTAAACAAATGACCCATGTTTAGTTCAGTTCCCTTTAGTTTTTGTCAATCTAGATTGAAAGTCATTTTCTGCTAAGACTTGAATTTTGCGCTCAGTTGTTTGCTTACTGCAAATGTTAATGTATTTAAGAAAAGCTTCAGACTGATCAAAATTACTTGTAATGATCAAAAGTACTATAAACTCCTCCTGCTTTTCTGGCAAGCATAGAAAGTCATATAAAAAAATACCTAATGCATCTTTTAAGCGATTTGTTTGTGTATACAGTAATCTTTCTCCAGAGATAACTAGCTGTATATATCCTGCAGGAAAAGGTTAAACAAACTGCAAGTCCAAACAATATACTCCTTGAGTCATGTCTTTAGCTAAGCTATATGCCAAGTATTATATTGGCATGTGGGGGAGCTTTTTTTTAAAAAAATAGTGACTTTCCTGTACTTAGTTTTCCAGAAAGAGCTGAGATTTTATTGTATTTCTTTGAAAAAGCATTTATATCCAAATGGAACACTAGCCCATATAAATATTACTTGATGTACTTGAATTTAAAGTGCAACAGACAGAAGTGGGGCCAAAAAGAGTCTCTATCTACTTGACAGAGAAATCATGAGCATCTACAGAATATAGATGGGACTTGGCAGCATGGCCTAGCACAAGTGCGTATGCGTGATCACGTCACTAATAGTGGAGACCAGGCTTTGCTGGGTGTCATTCAGTAGCAGTAACCTATAAAATTATGGCATTATTTTTTAAATGGTGATCAAATTTAATTTGATCTCAAGATGTAATATTGCCACCCTGTGTGTGGCTTTGCACAACTAATTATGTTTTTGAAGGTGGTAACTTATCTTTTACAATGTAATACATTCTGAAATTCCTACAAGTATTAAAGCACTTGGGCTTCCACTAAGACACCAGACACTACTTCTTGTGCTTTTGTGTAAAATGTGTTACATCAGTTGCCCCTAAACCTGAACTTACTTCTAATCTGAAGTGAGAACTGTCTAAATGCAACGTAAATACATTTTTGATGCATTGGGATTAGCAGTACTACTACTAAGACTTTAGTACCTGAAAAGCTTTGGGGATAGAAATATACTCTATGTACAGCACTGTGACCCCACATAGAATAGGAATGACAAGAAGTAGTATGAAGCAATTCTAATTTTAATAAAAGATTTGGATTTTGTATTGAAAAGTGAAGTCCTCTTTGAATGTGACGCAAGCATTTATTTATGTACATATCTCGGTAAATTTGTGTAACCTTAGGCACAGTCATTGCTTTAGAAAAATTTTGAAATAACAAAATAGTTGCTGCTGTTACTTCAAAGAGCATCTTCTTATTAGTATCTTTACTCTTCACCATGATATGTTACGAGCGCTGATATTATTTGGTTGTAAGAGATTGATTTCTGTCATTTTATTCTTATACTCACAGCCTGTGGGTTTTTTTTAACCAGTGCATGCTTTATGATCAGTAGGATTATACTGCATATTTATTCAGTCATGATTTAGAGATTTTATATATGTGTTAAATAAAATAGATAAGAACCTTCATAGTTAATTATGTATTAACATTGCTTAAAAAAACCTAAATGCAAGTATATTCAAAAGCATATGAAATAATACAAAAAAAATTCTACAACAACAATAAAAAAATCTTGATAATGATCATATTGGATACATTTATTGGCTAGCAAAATTTGAAAATAAACAAAACCACAAGAAAGTATGCTTGCAAAATTCTTGAATAAATGATTGCTACTTGCTGTGTAAAGCTTAAGGGTAGACTTTTTTTGTGGAGGTTCAATTGCCCTGTTCTGTTAACACCATTGAGTTGTGTAGTTAAATTTGCCCCTTGGAGCACTACAGACTAATGAAAAAATACTCTGGTTGATGTGTAGTACATTTTAGGAATTTCAGACTACCCAGATACTTGCCCACACGTTTTCAGTCTGCTGCACAATGATTTAGTTGGATGTTAGTGTTGTGAGAGAGTCTCCATTAAATCTTTCATTGTTACATAGTTTATGTAGTGTTTAACAAACATAAATTTGTAACTGTTGCAACTTCATATTGCATTTATGTCTGAAACTGATTTTTCCTGGTATTTATCATGGACTAGCTATCAGGTGGTATAACTGATAACTTACGATGTGCAAGAGAATTCAGAAGCTGTCTCGTTTGGTGTGGGTATCAGGCAGTAGAGTAAGTACAGATCAGTAGAGCAACCTCTATGTGAGCTCACCTCAATCACTGATTGAACCGCCATAAACTTCTGAAAAACAGGTAAAGGCTTAGGATGAATATATATTGTCATGCTGGTATGCTCCCTATTTTACACTGAAGTCCTAATTCTGCAACTGTCCATACTGTATACAGCCAACGGACACTCTTGCACCATTCCTGGTGTAAACATGGTGATTTTGTGGCCAGTCTAGAAATTAGTACATACCAGATCCCTGTGGCTCCCTCTCCTCTTCTGCGTTCTCAATTAAGGTGGCACGGCACTCATTGCAGCTTGTTACCCTTTCATACCCTTTCTGCATGCTTCATCCACACGCTATGGAAACATACATCTGGTGAGCTGCAAGCAGCTCTTTCGTGAGTGTGTGGCTCGGAGGAGCGCAGGGCTCTCGGCAGCGCCCACAGGGGCCATGTGGTTACCCACAGCATCACTGGTAGGAAAGTTTTTTGGCAACAATATAGAGAGATAGCGAGCAAGTGTTATCAGTTAAGGTTGAAGAAACTGAAAACTGCCTGTGATCATGTGGTGGCCCAGAACCAGACCACAGTTTCAGCCATTGATAGTTTCCTTATCTGTATTGAAACCTATGGGCAAGGTGGGTCTGACCATCTATGGCCAGTGCCAAGGCCTGTCCTGCTGTCATGGAGCTGTGGAGGACCCTCTACTTACAGATGGCCCCAGAGCCACCAAAGGAGGTGCAGTCATGGTAGCTGTGGGTATAAGGAGCTTGTGCTTTGTCAAAGCCCTAAGTGTGTTATGTGGTCCCTCTATCACGTTTTTTTCTCTTCTCATATGATGATTCCCATATGTTTAATTTGTCTCAATTTTCCAGGTTCTCCTGGTAGCCACTTTGGTAGTGGTCCTTTAGGTAGGTCATTCTTCTAACTGAGGTATAAATGTGGGACTTGAGTGAATACAATTATGTAATGGTAAACCATGTACTGATCCTCTAAGAAAACTGTTTTTCTTAGTATCCCAACTGAGGAAAAACAGCTAATAAAGAGTGGGGTAATAACAGAGAAGCAACAACACAACACTGCCGAAAATACTATATAAGACATTGAGAAAATAAAGTACTTTGCCTGAAGAAAGCTTACATGTATGACATGCGTGGTAATGCTTCCTTATTTTTCTTTTGAAGGATCGACGCTTTAATGATGAGATTGACAAACTGACTGGATACAAGACGAAGTCACTCTTGTGCATGCCTATAAGAAACAGTGATGGAGAGATTATTGGTGTTGCCCAAGCAATAAATAAGACTCCCGGAGGTGCCCCTTTTTCTGATGATGATGAAAAAGTAAGATTACCTTTACTTTTGTATTTTTTAAAAAATTCCTTTTGTAACTCACTAGATTCTGTTCTGAAGATACTTAATCCAAATAAGTAAATGACATGGCTCTTGTGTTAATGATGGAGTTTTTTAGAAGGGCTTAACATAAAATGTTCATTTTTGTTGTTCTTAACATAAAATGTGTATCTGTTCTGTAAATGTGGGAGATCTTGTGGCTGAAACTTCAACTTAATGGTCTCTAAATCTTATGTAGGCTTTTTTTCGTGTAGTAGATCTTGATAGGAGGACTTTTTTATTCTTAAAGTTATCTGTAAGAACAAGTTCATGGGGGAAGACCATCACAGAGACACTTCTAAGCTTGCTAACTTTAAAAATCACCACCTTCTCAGTGATATAAATGCCTGTAGTATATGCAAAAGAAACTTTATTTTAGAGGAGATAATGCATATACAACTTCATGCTGTTCTAAAATAGAGCAGGCTTACAATGTGGGTGAAAGGATAAAAGGAGGCAGGAAGGGCACTAGATGCATATATGAAGTGAAATTTGGAGAGTAAAGTGAGCTTAAAAGGCAGGAGAATAGAGGGACCCACAAGGAGGGAACTTGAATTAAAAAACTGAGGAAAACAGGAGATGGTGCTGTTGAAGGCAGCTGCATACTGCTGAGTGTGGAGTTAAAAATGTGCATAAAGCCAAAAGATGACTGTGGAAAAGAATGGTAGAGAGCAGCAAACTGGGAAGGAACAGAACAACTCTCTCTGCCCGGGGGGGGGAGAAATGGAGTCTCCTTCAGGCACGTAATAAGGAAATATACTTCTGTGTATTGAATTAGTATTGAGTCTCATTTTTGTGGCTCTGTAGTTAGTCTTTGTCCCCAAAAGCTCTTTATTTTGATTCGAAAGCAGTTAATATTTGATGCAGAGCCATTGTTGGTGTATTACATGCTTGTTGACATGTCTGTGCCACGACAAAAAGATGTTAAGTAATGCCAGCTGGAAGGGGAAAATCTTGTCTCATTGGTTCATCTAAATAGATGGAGATGATTTTTAAAATCAAGATAGCTTGACATGAATGAAATGCATTATAAAGCTAAACTAACAGTGGCTTATAAAGGCTGTGAAATATTGAATAAATCAAACTCATCTTTCATAGAAGCTATAGTAATTGTATTTTTGAATATTTCTTGAAGTTGCTATTACATTGTTATTTTTACTTGTTATATACTTACAGAAATACATTTAGAGCATTGTGCATAACCATTTCATAGTTTGAAACAACTAGTGCAAATAATATAAACCTTTATATGACTAGTATCTGTTAATAGCATCATACTCTAGTTTGTTGTGTACTGGAAGTAATTCAAAATGGATTGCCTTTTTGAAATCTCAGTGTGTGAAGGAACCTTTTGCAGTCCAGGTGGGAAAGATCTTTGCTAACTGGAAATATTAATAAGTGGGTACGATAAAGTTGAGAGAGAGTAAAAAGGAGTACTGATTATTTTTACACCTTGTATTAGTTATCAGATATCTTCCAATAGAAATTTAGGAGCAAATAATTCTTTATATTTGTGTTAGATTATTTAACATAGCACAACTCTGCAGCAGTTTGGAGGTCTTCCAGCAGTTGTTCTTAGCAACACCTACTTACACGTGAAGGGCCAGCCTGCTTGCCCTGTACCACTGTTTGCCTTTGGTGCTTTTCCTAAATCTGTTTCAACTCTATATTCTGATCTGATGTGCTCTTGAGCTGCTTGTTAACTTCCTGTTAAGCTTCAAGCTTCAGATTCTCACTAAGACCTAGCCATTTGGGTCCAGGATGAAAGACTAGACATTTTTGGATTATAATCTTCTTTAAAGTACGTTCAACAAATAAAAGGAGTGGAGGATAAATTAGGCTAACAGTAAGAAAGCTTATGGTTTGACAGACAAACAGTACAGTTTGCCCAGTTACACGTGGTACCATAGAGTGAGATTTTAAAGAAGTTTTGAGTGCCAACTAACTGTGGTTACTCTTCACACCAACATTATTAGTAATTTTATAAAACTGAAAAATTAATTACAAGAACAATACTCACTGCAGTGTGTATGTATATCCAGCATCATCACTTGGTAGATGTTTTCTTTTAAACATATGTTGAGTAACAAGGAAGAAAGTCAGTCCTATCTCTGGCAGAATCACCTATTCTAGCACCACGTTAAAGACAACTTTTATGTGAGAAGCTTCTAAAAACTTTTTTCCATGAAAATAATTAGCTTTAAATTTCTGTTTCTGCAAGATGTCAGTGTAACTGGTTCTGCATAGTGATTTACTTTGAATTACTTTAAAAATAACTCTCAATTTTCAGATGCTGCTTTTTCAGACATCTGAAGTGACCCAGTACTTCTCAAATTGCTTCTTTAGAAATTATCTAAACTTGTGCAACCGTTAGTTTGCTTGTGAAGTGCTTTCGATTCTTGAAAGTCTTGGCTGTTGAATATTGATTTATTAGCATACAATACAAATCTGGCAGTGTATGCTACACTGGGTAGCCAAATGGAAATTAAACAAAATGAGACCTTCCCTGAATAGATTTTTTTCTGCATTTCTTTTTATTAGTACTCTGTGTCTACGTAAAGAGAACTTTGTTTAAAATGCAGCCTTTATCATGGATGCTACATTTGATTAATATGTATTCAACTAGCCAAATACCTGTGTATGTGTGAGTTGTGTATTACATAAACATGTTAATGTAAATATTTGATGCCAGTACTGAGGCTGTAGCGTTTGCTTCCATTCAGTGACTGCTAAATGTTATTGCAAATCAGCAAGTTGCCCATAATTTGCTATCTTTATATTATTTTCACTAGTCATTTATATCACTGCTGTAATTATAAGCCTGTATGTTAGAACTCTTCAAGAGTATATTAAGTCGGTTATCACATGTAGCGTTTATGAAAAAAATTAATGAGAACATAACCATTTTCATGCCCTCTAATAGATCTTGGATTTAACGAGGCTTAGCAGTCTGTGTACTGCTACTTCCAAATCTGTGCTTTTAAGTTTCTTCCACTGATAGCCTAGAAAGCATGATATACCTCTGGGAAGCAAGAAAGCACATGTTTCCAAGAGAACATCTTGCAAGATTAGCAAATGGGTTTGGCGTTTTTGTCATAATATCAGCAAAAGTGGTTGTGAGGAAAGGGGGCAAGCGAATACTGGGAAATCCTTTTCAAAATAAGACAAGATCTACCTGGGTATTGAGGTGCTTTGTGCAAAAAAGCCTGATGAGTAGCTGGCAAAAGGCTAAAATTCAGCTTTATGTTGATGTTACAATTTCCGACAATTAGCAGCTTCAGAATGGTTAGAAAATGAAAATGTAAATTAGTCTTCCTTTTCATCCCCTCAAACAAGCCCTCTCAAAGAAATGACAGTATCCTTTAAGTCTGACTCTAGTTTGCAGGCGTATATCCTCCCTTAGTATTTTGAAAACCAATTAAAATAATATGTTGGGCTTTTTTTTTTTTTTAAGCTACAAGACTATATTGTATAATGAAATGTCACTTGGGGGCACTACTGTCTGGAGTCAATAGGAAACAAAGAATTATGTTTTCAATTAGAATTAAGTAGATGCTAGCATCATTTTTATGTACTCTTAGTTATTTTCAGGAAGTTAAGAGCAAATAAAATATTTAAGATTTGAGGAGTTTTTAATGCTCCCAAGCTGTAACCAAATTTATACTTTGCAATATGTAAAATGGAGTTTTGCAGTTCAAAGTTTTTCTAGTTTTGTTTTTCGTGGCAAATTTTCAAATTTTTCTTTTACGTATCTGACCATGATGATAATAGAATCGTTATTACTGCTGTGTTAAGTGAATTTTCCACACGTAATGATTGTTTCCCACTGCCAAATTTCATTTTGGTGTAAGGGATGTTTGATCCAATTCATTGTTTAAGTGCAGAACAAGACTTGACAGGCACTGGCATGAGAGAGAATGTCTGTCTCACATTGAGTCTTGTCTCCGCTAACATCAGTGTCTCAGTTGAACAGACTGATATAAGATATTTCCAGCTGGATACAAACAATAGTAGAATACCTTATTACTTTTCTATGGCAGCCATCGCTATTACATTATGTTGTGTAATTCGTAACTTTTTGGAAAAAGAGGCTGGTGGTATACTTCTACATGTATTTTGCAAATGAAGACACCAGTTCACCTGCACAGACACAGAGTAGGAAGGTTAAAAACCCAAACCTCTGAAAAGAGCTGTATGCCCTGCATGCGTTCCTAGTGCTGTCCTGAAGATTCATCGAGGTATTTGTGCTGTTTGCTGGTGAGTCATACTTGTTCCAGGACTGGCGAGAAACTCAGCCTAACAAGAGCTTGACAGTCTGTAGTTTAGATTACTGTATGCCCTTTAGAGTCTTCTGAGATGTAGTGCCAAAACAAATCTAATCCTCTGCCAGAGAGGCTCAACAAACAGCAGCAGCTCCACTGTCACTTAAATGGGCGTCCTGGTTCTCTGGCTCTGATGTCCTCCTGGCCTTATAGAAGTGAACTGACTGCGGGAGAACTACCCAGGACGGCCAGCTGGAATTAAATCCTGCTTGACTTACTGAAAAGCAGTAGTTTGAATGCAGTGAGATCCCTTCTGGGAGGCAGAAGGAGGAACTGGATTTGGTTGCTGTGGATAGTTTTATTAAGAAAAATATGTCTGTCTCTGGGTGCCAGGATTCAGTTGGTGTATGCCTGATTTGTGGGGGCTTGAAGATATTTTTCTCTTATATTCCAACATTTCTATTTCTTACATTCCTAATAGCAGTCCTGTGATTCTAAATTGCCCAATTTAATGTGCTTTTTTTGATCCATATTAGTTAAGGCTTAATATATTCTACACGGGGTCTACAGTAGTGATGAATGATTTGCAGGGATTTTGCTATACCTGCTAATTTGTTTTCTGTGAGTTTGTGTGATGGGTTTAGTCACACTAGTAGGTAGCGATTTCAAAGTCAGTTAGGACGGTTTCTTTATCTTAGGGAAGTAATCAACTGTAAATAAAACTACTAGGGAAGGGAGTGATCCAGAACAGGCAAGCATGTCTGACTGTTGCGAAAATGATGAGCCCAGCTCTGTGAATATGTGGAATTTACAAAAAAAGTCACCTAAAAATTATTTTGATGAGTCCACTGGAAAGGAACATAAGAAACAAATTAGATAAAGATTTTTTTCCACGTGTTTTATATATTGCAGTATGCGATGACCTCCTGCTAACACATCTACCTTGGTTCTCTGAAAATCTGCATGACAGTGAGACTCCAAAAGCTATTATTTAAAATTGGCGTAATCTGCAAAGGTATCATGTGGCCCTTATGTCACTTATGTCCCACTGCTAGAGACAAATTTGCTGAAAGAAAGCAAAAAATAACAAAGATATTTGAAGGATGAGGGTGCTGAAGCACTACAGCTATCTGGGAAAACTAATGGTCTATTAGGCACAGTTCTTGAAAAGTACATGCTACATGAATCTAAATTAAAATAAATCACAGTAACTGAATTCTCTTGCTGGGTGAGTTTAAAACAATTTGCCACTAGAATATTGGCTCTATCAAGGCAGCTCCACATCGCTGGTTTGCAAACAACAGCACCAAATGACTGCAGTGACAAATATGTGAATGGACTTTTCGTCTTGCATATGTTCAGGGGTGCTTTCAAGTTAAGCTGAAAGTGTAGATTTCTTTTTAATTACAGAACTCTATAAATGTGCTTGAGACTTAACAAAAACTTACCTGTATCAACGGCTGTGTTATGAAACTGGCAGTAAATATTTGAATTGGACATTATCTCTGAGGTATGGAAACATGTCTAAGATGTCTTACAGTGATATTTTAGTGAATTATTTATTTTTTCAATTATAAATGTGTATGTTCCTAGGTGCGGGGGCTGCTTTGTTGCTCTGTTGCGTTGCTCTGTGTTTATGGTATGTATTACACAAAATCCTTGACGCCACTCTGAGGCCTCTAGGTGCTATCATAAAACAAATAAACATGTCAGATTTGGCATCAGGAAGAGCTTATCTATGGAACAGTTCAGTGAAGATTTTAATGGGTTTGGGGTTTTGTTCTTTACAATGGTGACAGTGGGGAAGGCATCTGGATTCTTCCTGCAATTGACAGCAGGGATGTGAACCTGTTGGCTTTTTCCCATATTTCTTGTGCTCATATCTTCTTAAATAATTAATACAGAGAGCCTAGAATAAATAAGAGCTCTTGTCTGTAAACCTAGACTGTCATTTGGCTAACGTTTGTAGTGTTTGACTCAAAGCTCAATAAACTAAGTGGAAGGATCCCTGCTGACTTCATGGGCTTTTAAACATCAAACCTCTGTCCACTTAGAAATGCATATGATCTTTTCATTAAATCCAGCCCCCAAGTCTATTTTATGAAGCTTAAATTCATTTGGATCAGAGCACTGTAAAGAAATTGGTTAAGGATCAGTTTTGGGTTCTGTATACTTCCACTGATGCAAACGGGCTCCAGTGGTCTGAACATGGTTTGTGGTAGGCTGTGCTGTTGATCAAACACCTCTCTGAGAGATCTTGATTCGCTAGACATAAAAAAGATGACTGCTTAATTCCTTTGGTGAGCATTCACTGAAAAATCAGAAAACTGGAGTGGTTGTTACGCCAATGTTCTCCTCCCCCCCCCAACCCCCGCCGCCTGCTGCAACAAAGATCAGTCTCCCTCAAGTTTAAACTTTTTTATCTGGAAGATGTTTTGTTAGCTGCCTAGAGTCTGAAGGTGCCTCTGAACTTGGAAAAGATGATGACATTTAGAAATGATAGTCAGTCCTGGAAACTGAGCCACACAAGGAGCCATGAGATAAAATAAAACTTTAATAATATTTGTTCCATACTTGTGGTTAAAACAACGTGATTGGCACATGGAAGAACCCTGGATGCATTTCTTCCCGTATTGAGCCTCATCTCTGTTCAGGTCTACAAGAACTGTGTTGAATCTAATCGCAGTACGGGAGCTGCTGTTGTTATGTACCCAAAGCTATGCGCGGGTTGTGTTAAATCCATCCAGTAGATACATTAGATGATCTTTCTGTCTCTTGGATCAACTATTTCCACTAGATTAGAGAATCGCCAAGGTAGCACTGGAAAGGTTATTGTAAGGCAGCTTCAGCAACTGATTTAAGATGTTTTTAATGTCTAAAATACAGACACAGAGAGCCCTGAGCCTTCAACAGACTGATGGTAATAGACAGTGCTTCACAGCCTGAGTTATTAAGGATTTTTTTACAGTTCTGTTTGTTAGTTTGTGGAAGCAGCCCAATCGATTTCCTAAGAAATCGTAGCCCTTTTCTTCGGCTGTGATGGCACAAAGCATTTGTATCTAAGGCAGCATTTGAGAACACTTATTACTGCTTTCCTTCATGCTTAATTCAGTCATGTTATCAAAAATTATACTTGCAATGATTGTTATTAATTGTGTCCCTGTTTGACAAAACTCCAGAGGAGTTATGAGGATAAGTGATCCATTAGAGACGTTAATTATGAAGCATTCAGTAGTATCTTGGGTCTAAGTCCTACTAAAAGACCTTTGGGTCTTCCTGCTGGAGCTTTTGCTCTGTTTTCCCCTTTCATTGGTATTCACAGGGGGTTGCAGCAGGCCTGGAGAAAAGGAGTCTAGATCTGCACTGGTCAAACAGAGCAGACTTCACAGGAAGACTGGTAATGCAACAAAATGCAGTGATCGTGGGACTCCTTTGCTTTGCCTGAGTGCAGCCATATTACCTTCTTCAGTGAGAAGCAGAATAAAGTTTTCAATGGGAAGCCCAGAAGCCAAGAATTCTGCAATTCCGATGGCAATTTTCAGACACTTCCGTAACTAGAAACTGTGACGTTAATATTACTTTTAGCTATTTTTAAATGCTATATTAACAGAATTTTTACTTAACTGCTTTGAACACCAAAACAACAATAATACAAGGGCTCAGGAGGATTAGAACTTTGTTTCATCTGTCAGCAGAAAGAAAGCCTGCCACAAAAGAGTCTGAAGGCTATGACATGTGTTTGTGTTACAGCTCTTAGGTACTGTCTATATAAGGAATTGACTAAAAAAGCTGCTTTTTTGTCCCTTTCCGGAAGAAAACCATGTTATTACATTACCTAAGGAATAAAGTTTTTACCTTCAGCTGTCTTCCTTTTCTTGGCAAAACTCCCTTAAACCAACTACGTTATTTTTGATCAAATGGCTCATTAGAAAAATCTTGTTTGCTTCAAGTGAAACCTGCACGGGGGCCTTGTTACAGAAGCATGTGAAAGGAAACCTCTCTAGTCGGCAGCTGGTGAGCCCTTCATTTCTGGCAATTACTGGAGATGTGCCCTGGGGGCTGGATGGGGGGGACTTTGTCCCTAGTGAAGTGTTTTCTGAACTTCTGTCAGTCTGTTCTGTTCTCCATAGCTGTTCCTCATAATAACTTCAAGGCTTGATACGCTTTTAGAAAATATCATTTCGCATCTCCTGTGAATTGCTTATCTTTCCTGAAGCAGAATGAAGTGTTCATACAGCAGTTCCTGCCATCAGAAGTATTTCCCGCTGGAATAGCGATGCTGAGCCTGTCTGTAGCTATAGGTTACATGATGAGATATTGAAAACTGCTTAGCAAATCACTTTACTAAAAATTAAGTCCACCTCTGACCTTCAACATGTTATTCCAGGCTTCATAAAAAACTGTAATTAAACAGTATTCTGTCATTCTAGCACTGACTCACAGTATGTCCTGGGGCAAATCACTTTACAGTGGTCTCTCTTCTGAAACATAATTCTAAAAATTAACATGGTGGTTCCATGTGTAGTATCAGATTTTCCATTTTAAGCATTCTTTCTTTATAATAAGGAAATTATTTTCCCTCTCGTTGAACTCAGCCTGAGCTTTTGAAGCCTTGTTGAATGCTTTCTTTGCATGTGGCAGCTGTAATCTGGACAGATCGAGTTAGAACACACCAAAGCAATTTCACAAAATCCAGTTTCAGCTGTTTAATAGTCCCAGCTTTACATATAATATATCTCATCTCCATGAAAATTGTGTCACCCTGCTGTCCTTGATTGGTTTGCAAATGTGTAGCTGGTCTATAATTGGTGAACTCCTGATTGTACATTAGAAGGAACTTGGTCCATCTCCATGCTGTCTTTGCAATTGCCAGCCTGAGAGATCCATGTCTGCATCCCAGCAGTTGGAGTATGGAAGCAGTAGTGTAGCTGTAATGCCTGCTAGGAGCGTATAGGGATGCATTTCTTCTATGTCTACAAAAGTGGCTGTTTAATTCTGTGGACACAAATCAATAAAGCTCTTGTCCTCTTCCTTCACAGGAACATAAGAAAAGATTGGCCATCTCAGATGAAAGGTCTGTCTAACCCCGTGACCTTTCTCTGTCAGCAGCTGAAAGCAAATGCCTGGAACGGAGCAAGCACGGGATGGTATTTCTCTCCTGTACTCCACCAGTTTCCCGTGACTTGCAGCTCAGGGCCAGAAGAGGTGCCTTTGTATTTAATACCACCCCAGGGATTTTCTATTTAGGATTTTATTGAGGCATTTCTCAAAGCAAGACAAGCTTCTAGCTTTCACAACATCTTGCGCATTATATGAAGAAGGGCCACCTGACTTCCACTAATTCCTTGTTATTCCTCCTTGTTTTGCTTATAGTGAACACAGTGAAGGGTCATTCCCTATTCATTTTCATGCCAGTTGTTTTGCCCTAAATGTCTTCAGCTTTTAAAGGCTGTGAAGTTCCCACCTGGAGCAACAGTCTTCCCTGCAGTCAGCCGTTTGCTGTGGCAGAAAGGATGCCTGCTCCGCAGAGCCCTGGGCAGCGTTTCTGCTCTGCTGTGTCAGTTGGTACTTTCCCTGTCTGGAGAAGTAGAAGTCACTCGAACCTTTTTTCTGTACACTCAAGCCTGGAAAAAACCCAGGAACTGCACATTTCTTGGTGTTCTAAAACTGTCAGGTGTGCCCAGAACTTCTTTTGGAAAGCCAAGGCAGATCTGCGTTACTGGAAAATATAAAAAAAAAGTTTTGTTCATCATCTAGCCTAGCTAGTCTGCTTTGCAATTGTTAACTTTGGCAAAAAACGTTATTGTTCTTATGCAAGATTCCAGAGCTCCCTGAATCATTGTGGATGTCGGGAAGTGTCATGTTTTTAGTAAAAACCCACTTACAACAAAGCGTAAAACCCAGTGAAAGAAGATTAACAATTACTGTGCAGTAAAATTTACATGTTCAGAGTAGAGGCTACTAGATTTATGAAAGCTAAAGTAGTTTCACCAACTAACGATAATGATTTTGAATCTCTTGCCTAGCTGGCAACCACTAAACTAGGGTTAAACCAGTCAATATTATGGTGATTTTTTTCAGTCGGAGCGTTGTTGGAGCTGTCAGAGGTAACTGAGCCCCATTGTTAGTAATCATGGATGGTGGTCAGAGATTTCAGCAAGGACCTTATGCAGTGCACTTCAGGTAACTCCTAATAGGGTAAGCAAACCGTGTTTAGAAAAATGTTTCCCGTGAACAGCATACTGATACAGGCAGGGGCACCAGGAAGGACGCTTCATTTACCAGTGCTTTGTGAAAGCTGTAAGCAAGCACCTTAATTGTCCATTCAGTCTGTGGGGAAGCCTTTTACTTAGAATGTTTATCCACTTACATTTTTAGCGAAACAAAAATATATTTATACTGGCAGCTATCAAGGCTACAGACTTTGGACTGAACTTGACATGAATTTAACCTCAGTATTAATTTGCTGGCAATTTGCTCTCCATGTGGTAGAATGGATAAAAACAAATCTTGATTTTTTTTCTTTTCTGCTTTAAAAAAAAAAAGGCTTTTGCTGTATAAAAACAGACTAGAATTTTGTGGTGCTGGTGTCATGGTTACAAGGCAAATTCAATGATAATCGCTCTCTGGCATGGTAATAGTTCTCTAGTGTTGTGGCATGGTTTTAAACTGGGAGGTGAGTGGAAATGCCCTGGAGTTGTAGAGGACAGGGCCCAGTCTGTAGGGTTGTGTCGTGGGGTCCCAAGTATGGGAAGGCAAGTGCCAACTGGTGACAGACTTGTGGAGATCCGAGGATGTCCTAGCTGCCACGTGGTGAGGTGTCAGCGGCATGTCCTGCAGGGGCAGCGGGGCCATGTGTTGTGATCTGGGCTGGAGCAACCCTGCAGACTTGTCCTACCGAGCAGGATAGCTATGAACGCAGTACCCCTTTCTACTAAGGAGAGGATGAGGAGGCTTTGAAAGAAGGAAGCTTGCCAAGACGTGCTACCATAAACACAATCTGAATTTTCCTTTTCTGTCACACACAGTGGAAAACACGTTTAGTGTGGTTAGTAGGGGCTACATACTCACTTTTGTGCTTGACTCATGAAGGTTTATAATCTGCTCTAGCCTAGGGTTTCAGGGCATCTCCTTCAACTCAAGGTGTAAAATCATGAGCTTTTGATCCCGTATGGCCAGAAGTTTCAGTTCTCAGCTGCTGGACACGCACAGCAGCTGAAATGTGGCCCGAGTAACACCACCGTTGCAAGGGCGAACTCTGTTCTCTAGTCTCTTAAAGAATATCAAATAATTCTGAACTTCAAGAAGCTGGCAAAATACAATAGAGCAGTAGGGACGTGGATGGCTTATGAAAGCCAAAGTCTGCCTGCAGAAGTGCTAAAACCAGCAGGTTGGCAAGAAGCTTCTCACTAGCAAATTAGAGCAACAAAATACTGCATCTAATTGAAGTTTTGGAAAAACATGCCACGTAGAGACTGTAGTTTTCCTTATAAGTGGAGAAATGATCTATGTTTTGGTGTGATCTCATGAACATCTGACAAAATCTGACCACTGAGTATCATCAGTATTTGTTGCCAGTGCAAGCAGTTCCTATACAAATGAAAGCATTTTATTTTTCTGAAGTGGGTCTTGGGAAGTCTCTGTACGCAGGAAGCAGAGGCCATTTCAGAGAGATGTGACAAGGTGTAAGCCACCATAAGAACCTGTAAGAATGAGCTTGAGCATTTCATGTCCTCAGCTATCAGTCTTATGAGGTTTGAAGTTGCTGCATTGATGTTTACATTTGGAAGAATAAATGCAGGTGGGTTTTTTTTCTTTTCTTTTTTTTTTTCCCCCAAGCCTATTACAGCTTTTCACATATTTTCTAAAAATTAGTTTCCATTTTCAGAGTAGAAATGGTGGAAAAGAATGGTGAGAATATTGTTTTATAGGCCTCTGTGTTCTATGTATAAGGAGGATTTAATATGTCTTCATCAATAAAATGAATTCTCCCACTGATCATCTTCCTCACTGATATAATACTAAACTAGTATGTTCTGAACATTAAAACAAAATACTTCAATTATTGTTTCATCGTGTACTTAGTCTTTTTCTTTTAATGAAAACTGAACTAGAGATGAATAATTTTGATTGATTCTAATTTAATTTATTCTAATTTGCATGGCCTTCTGTTTTGCTTCTGCTGTCAGTTTTGTGGATTTTATGAGAACAGATATGTCAAGCCAGATAGTAAGATCTATTTTTGCTTATATAAAAAGATTAATTGAGATGTTAGGTGCTTGTAGTAGAATATGATGTTGAAGCTGGAAATATATAACCGTTAAAAATATCCATGAGATACTGTTTTAAACAGAACCTGCTTTTCTGGGAGAGTTCCTGTAATTCTGACGTGAAGTTAATCAGGCAGTGTGATTTTAAGTGAATATGATTATGAAAGCAAGTATCGGGAACAATAACCAGAACATTGTGTATCTGGATCCATCTTCTACAGTGGCAGAGTTATAGCAGCAACACTGTCTTGGTTTTCTTTTTCAGTGGTAGTATTTTGCATGTACTTTTCTCTCAATATTTTAAATTTTTTAATCAATCCTGCGTTCTGCTTTTTCTGGAAGACAGAGGCAGCAGCTCCCGCTGCTGGGAGTATCTGTTTTCATGCCTAATGGTATGGTTATCCTATTCCTGTTAATTCAGTATTCCCAATGCCAGACTAATACTCGAATCTGTGGTCTTGTGATTGGTACTGTTTCATTAACCAGAGCTGCATACTGATACCTTATCACTTTCATTTGCAGTTACTCTCGCACAAAAAAACCTGAGCATGGGCTGATTGTGAAATGGCATTCAGAAGCACAGGTAGAGTGCTCTCTTTAAGACAGGTTTTTGCAACCTGGAGAGGAGAAGGGGAGGCAGGAAAAGGTAGGGCTGGGGGAGTGAAAAGCTGGGGTGGACCGAGGCTGAGGGCACAGCAACTAGCGATGGAGAAAGCAAAGCATCTTGCACTTCTGCATTTCAGTCCAGCACTCATGCGTCCCCACAAAAGGGTCTCGCCCCCTCTAGTGGCTTGCATTCCTACTTGGTTGTGATAATCATATAGAATTTAATGAACATGTATAACTAGGGTAGTGTATCCCAAAGATAACTTGTGACTCTCCTTTAGCTTGGTGTTTCTGGTATTTTTAGTACTTTTTTAGCACTGAAAGATGGTAGCATGTTCTGTAAGTGTTAATTAAATATAAATCCAGTTACCCATCTTCACGCCTCTTCCACGTTTTCTGATAGACAGTTGCTCCACATCAGCCCAGCTTTAGGCGAAGAATGCTCCATGTGTTTGCAGCTTTTCATGGCAAACCAAAGCTTTACATTTCTAGGAGAGGAGTGAAACCTTTCAGTGGTCACAGTCACCCTATGTAAGCGGTAGCAGCCTGTTTACACTGCCATCAAGTGGATGCAAGGCACTACGGCACCAGCGTTGCCTCTGAACTTTCTCATCACCTTTGCATTACGTTAAAATCTTAATAAACCTAACTCCACTTACTCGCACGTCTGATTCTGACAACATCTGCTGAGGCATCTCCTTTTTCCCTGCAATGCTGAAGAAGCAGAGCTAGTTCTCTAAAACCACGCGCTTACACGGGAAGATAAAATTAATTTTTGTGCTCCATAGTCTGCAACTGACTTACCGTATGAGGTTGATTTTGATATCCACATCCTTATCGCATGTGAATACCTGAGACTTCACTCAGTGCAGACGGAATTACTCAAAGATTTAGTAACTGCCAGAATTGAAGTCATATTCACAACTGTATTCAGAGCTTTCTGTGGGTCCTGTTTGCTTTATGAGCAGTGTTTTGCTATTTCTTTTCCAGTGACTCCGTAGTGTAGCCTCAGACCTTGCTGTTCTGAAGATGACAAGATGAGATGATCAGGTCTAAAAATGGACTCAGACACCTAAAGCAAGATTTTAAGTGTATTTCAGGCATCTTCACTCAAAAATAGTCTTATGGTTCCCTGAGAAAAGAAATACCTTGCATGCAATAGCTACCTCCTTGTTCATCCCCAAAGTTATCCAGTGTACCTGCGTACATTGCTGCTTCGGTATGGCAGTGTCATTAATTATTAAAAACTAAACAACCTTGTCTTTTGTTAGATGCTGAAAGTAGCTGAACATTTTCCAAGATGATAATTTTTTGATTATTTATAGCTTTATCACATTTTAGATGTTTAAGGGGAATGTTTCTGTGCTGATTTTTCCCTCAGGCAGAAAAAAACACCTTTGAATTTTGCCATTTTTCTTTTAATCTCCTCAAAATATGTTTTTCTCAAGCTGTTTTTGAAACTGTTCTGTTTATCAAACTTTGGCACACCAAAGTTGTAGAAAGCAAGCCTTGCCACTTGGCTGTGAGCTGGGATACACATGGCTGGATACTCGTAGCAGGTGCTGTGAGGAGCCCAACACTGTCCATGTGGTTTTAAAAAAACAAAAATAAAAGATTTTTTTTTAAAATTACATCCTCAGAAGTGTTTCATTCTACTTTCTAGTTTATGAATTTCCCTCTAGTTTATGTTTTCCCTTGAACTTCAACAGTTGTATCGTCCTTTTTGCAACAGGCAGTGTACCTTGGTGCCATACATGAAGCCTGTCTTTCCTCAGTGTGTTCATTTTTTCTTGTCCTGTTGCTGTCCTTTTGCCAATGTCCGCTTTCTCTCTCTGTTTTGTGCAGATAGGTGCATCTGTGAAAGGGGCAAGAGTCTCAATAGATGAGCTGTTTGGTAGAGTTCAGCATGTATCACTTCTCACTCAGGCACTTAACGTGGTGGTGGTAGAAAAGGGAATTCCATAAAGTATTTCAGCATGTTCAAAGGGCTGCTAGATTTCAGACCAATGAAAATTGGTACTGGAGGTTATCACGGGCTGGCACTGTTTGTGGTACAGCATTGTACGTCTCCACTTTCAGATATTAGTAGAAAAGAGTACAAGGATATAGAATATCCTATGTCCCCACTAAATAGTTTGCTAATAGGAACGACTAAGTTTACTTAGTTTTATAAACAAAATCTATGAGAGGGAGGATCTGAGGGGCTGGTTGTATGCTCTTGAATATGCAAGGAGAAGGAATGTGATGTGGAGGAAAAAAAAGGAGAAAGGGGAGAAAAAGGCCACCCAAAGAACCAACAAACCAACCCTGATATCAATTGAGCTTTGTAAGATAATGTTTGCTTTCGCACCCCCCTTTTCAAAGGCAAAATTGGCAATAACTTTAATTCAGTTCAGTCTTGTAAATTTGGTTAGAATACAAATGTGTCTTAATTTGTCTTCTTGCTGTCTTTTGGTCAGTACTAATACTTTCAGAAGGCATTTGCCAGGACGCTAAGTGTGAAAATACTTTAGAGTAGTTGGTTCTTTGAACTTGAGTTTTAACAAACTTCTAACATACCCCGGGTTTTGACCTCTCCTCTCTCAGCCGTAGTGGTCTGCAGCAGTTGGTGTTCAGAAAAGTGGCAACAAGCTTTCATCCAAGCTTATGAAACTCTGCAGGAAGTCATCTCTTTGTTCTCAGTTTTTGTATGTAGCTGGCAGCTTTAATTACCAGAACATGAATGCCTTTTCCAGAGCCCCAAATTTGGTTTTTTTGTGTTGTAAAGATGAGAACACCTCTTGCCCTAGGTTAAATTGTGGAGGTCGGGGAAAATCTATGAGAGGGAGGGAGATCTAGTAGTCAAAAAAGAGTCAATCCATAAAACAAAGAGGTAGATTGGTGTGCTTAACTAGGTTGTCCAAGTGCTGTGGGATATTATATCAGCTTAAAAGAGAAAAATAAAAGGTAATAGTTCTGATATGGAAGCTAATGTGTTTTTAAGACCCTTAAGTGGTTTTTTTTGTTTAAACGATTTAAACTGTTTAGCAAATACTACCAATTTCAGGTAGAAATGAAAATAATGCCATTTATTTCTTGGTTAGAGTCCCTAGTTTATCCTGTATTGTTTCTTAACTTTCTAAACTATTGTTATTAGCCACTCTCTCTCCTCCTGCAGAAGACTGCTGCAAGGAGAACCTGAAGTTAATTCTGTGTTTAGATGTAATCACTGTGTCTATATGGTATTCCTAGTGAGCCCTTGAGTGCCAGAAAGTGCTCCAGGTAAAGTATACTCTAGATAAAACTCACCAGTTAATTAAAAACATGGAATCCAGGGTTTGAGCCGCGTTGGTTTAACCATGGCAGCACCCAGATTGGGGTCTGGCATGGCGGGGGGCAAAACTTCATTTCTGGGCAGTGCAGTTCCTTCATGGGTGCTCCCTGTGTGCAAGTTCCAAGCCAAACCCATAAGTCAAGACACAATGTGTTTTGCATCGTCATTAATATGTGCTGCTCTTGAACAGTCCTAAACTAAGTATGTTGTGATTTCTCTTTAGGCAATTTTTTACGTTCTCTCAAGAGAATAACAGGATTGGTAATTCTAATGAGAAAATTTTCAATGCAAATGTTACGGAGATGATGAATCCTTGGCTTTTATAGGCACATTGCAGGTTTATCTTTTTTGAAAGTGTGTGCCTTTATTTGCTGTGTCCATACGTTATTAATGTGGGTTTTTTTTAACTTAAAAGCCCCGCTCATGGGCCCAAGAGCCCAGTACGGCAGGTGCTGTACAGGTAACGAGCAGGAGGCAGCTTCGCCAAAGAGATGGTAGGAAGTATTACAAAAATGACAGATGGGATGTTGTAAATACATGTCTGCTGACCTTTTAATAGGCTTCTGTAGACCTTTTGGACACTTTGAGGGAACTTAATTTTTGTGCTTTATGAATTTTTCAGTTGAAAGTAGTCCAAAAAAGGAATGTCAAGGGAAGAAGAAAAATCACATAATAGTAGTCTCAGTCAAGAAACTGCATGAGTGGCAAACTCATCACCTCTAAGAGCTAGACTCGATTTGCAGATTGGGCTGGCTCAGGTAATCATAGAGTGGTGGCAATAGGCCAAAGTTGGATCTAGTCTTTCCAGGGACACAATGACAAATAGATGCCTCTGTTTGCCACATTTCGGCTAATGCAGTTGCATGTTAGTGGTTACAATACAGTAGAGGGGTCCTGATACAATGTTCAAGATTCCTTTCTATCAAAAACATACTATGTGTTTTCCTTATGATTATAGTTTAATACGTTAAAACCGAAACAAAACAAAACCACCCCCCACCCCCCAAAAAAAAATACTTTGGAATACTTTGTTTTCTCTGAGCAGGCTCCATAAATTCTGTTTTGTTCCCAGTTAATATTTTTTGGATCAGCATACTTAAATTCACCTTTCTTTCTTGTACTCCTTTTGACATACCATATGATGACATACTGGGAGCTGGGTCTCTTTAGTCTGGAGAANTCATCATAGGCACTATGTGTCCCAGAGCACAGACACAGATTAACACTAAGAAAGTTTTTCCTTCCTTTTCTCGGAGACATGTGGATCCTTTTGGCAGGAAATTTTCCTTCACTCTGGACAAATACAACTGAATTCTTTTGTAAAAGTTAAAAAAAGCATTATTGATGAATTATGCTCTCTTAGGAGTAGTATTAAAATGTAGTAACAAAATATTACTCAGTGCTGCACAGGCATAACAATACAAACCCTACTGATGATAACAGGAACCCAGGGTTAAATCCATATACATTATTTCAAGAAGCTTTCAGTATTGTCTTCTACTGCCATCTGTTTTCCTTTACTGTCTGTTTTTTTTGAAACATTTTTTAAAATTACTGAAGGGAATAGGTATAGCCCTATTGGGTTGTTAATAAAGCTGTAATAAATACGTAGCATAAAAATTATGTTCAAAGGATCATGCAACTGAGGGTCATACAATGCACTTTATAGGTGGTTGTAACCCTTGATTATAAATGGCCTATTTACTTGTAACTTACACTGACTTGAGAGCATCCCGAGCCCAGTTTGATTCAAATCTGCAGTTCTTTTTGGCAGAAGCCAAATTGCAGAAGCATTACAAGGAGAGCTCAACCTTGGAGGTAGAGGAATCAGGGATTGTTTTAAATTTTCAAGATTGGTACTCTGGAGGTCACTGCAATGTTTAGTAGACATTAGAAAGTCAAACTCAGCAAGTCTAATTTATTGCAGCTTCTCTGGGCTGTTTCTGCAGTCTGCAAGAGCTCCAAATGCCAACTTGCGCTCTGTGCTACTGTCCTATCCACTTATGCATACAGTTCTCACATGTTTATGTCTGATTTCCACCTATATGCATCTTCTGCTATGACTTGGGAAGAAGAGGAGGTNCCTTATGATTATAGTTTAATACGTTAAAACCGAAACAAAACAAAACCACCCCCCACCCCCCAAAAAAAAATACTTTGGAATACTTTGTTTTCTCTGAGCAGGCTCCATAAATTCTGTTTTGTTCCCAGTTAATATTTTTTGGATCAGCATACTTAAATTCACCTTTCTTTCTTGTACTCCTTTTGACATACCATATGATGACATACTGGGAGCTGGGTCTCTTTAGTCTGGAGAAAAGGAGACTGAGGGGTGACCTCATCAATGTCTTCAAATACGTAAAGGGGAGTGTCAGGAAGATGGAGAGAAGTTGTTTTCAGTGATGACCAGTGATAGGACAAGGAGTAATGGATGTAAATTGGAGCATAGGAGATTCAAGAGGGATATCAGGAAGAATTTTTTTACTGTGAGAGTGACAGAGCACTGGAACAGGCTGCCCAGAGAGGTTGTGGAGTCTCCTTCACTGGAGACATTCAAAACCCGCCTGGACGCGTTCCTGGGTGATGTGCTCTAGGTGACCCTGCTCTGGCAGGGGGTTGGACTAGATGATCTTTCGAGGTCCCTTCCAACCCTATGATTCTATGATACTATTCATCATAGGCACTATGTGTCCCAGAGCACAGACACAGATTAACACTAAGAAAGTTTTTCCTTCCTTTTCTCGGAGACATGTGGATCCTTTTGGCAGGAAATTTTCCTTCACTCTGGACAAATACAACTGAATTCTTTTGTAAAAGTTAAAAAAAGCATTATTGATGAATTATGCTCTCTTAGGAGTAGTATTAAAATGTAGTAACAAAATATTACTCAGTGCTGCACAGGCATAACAATACAAACCCTACTGATGATAACAGGAACCCAGGGTTAAATCCATATACATTATTTCAAGAAGCTTTCAGTATTGTCTTCTACTGCCATCTGTTTTCCTTTACTGTCTGTTTTTTTGAAACATTTTTTTAAATTACTGAAGGGAATAGGTATAGCCCTATTGGGTTGTTAATAAAGCTGTAATAAATACGTAGCATAAAAATTATGTTCAAAGGATCATGCAACTGAGGGTCATACAATGCACTTTATAGGTGGTTGTAACCCTTGATTATAAATGGCCTATTTACTTGTAACTTACACTGACTTGAGAGCATCCCGAGCCCAGTTTGATTCAAATCTGCAGTTCTTTTTGGCAGAAGCCAAATTGCAGAAGCATTACAAGGAGAGCTCAACCTTGGAGGTAGAGGAATCAGGGATTGTTTTAAATTTTCAAGATTGGTACTCTGGAGGTCACTGCAATGTTTAGTAGACATTAGAAAGTCAAACTCAGCAAGTCTAATTTATTGCAGCTTCTCTGGGCTGTTTCTGCAGTCTGCAAGAGCTCCAAATGCCAACTTGCGCTCTGTGCTACTGTCCTATCCACTTATGCATACAGTTCTCACATGTTTATGTCTGATTTCCACCTATATGCATCTTCTGCTATGACTTGGGAAGAAGAGGAGGTTTCGGTGTTCTCCTGAGTTGTGACTGGGGAAGAAAAGGTCAGAATTTGTCCCCTTTAAGTAAAAATCCATCTTTTAATTTGCAGGGAGAAACTCCATTACTCTTTGTGAGAAATACAATGTGTTTTCCACATGAGGTTTTAATTCTCTCTGTGTCTTTTAATGCTATTGAGTTAGGACCCTGATTGTATTTTGTATTACACAGGATAATACAAATAATTGGGTTTGATATTGTCAGCCAGTTGTATTAGCAACTGTATGAATGGGCAGCAGCTCACATCCAAAAAGCTCTCAGACACTCAGATTATAGACTTTACGCAGCTGGAAGTAAATGAATGTGTTCTGCAGTATAGTTGAAATCAAGGGACTTTTTATGCAAGATGACTCACGCTGTAAAACACAGGGAGACAATCACAACACTCTTCTTTTTCATATCTAAACCAAGGAGAGTGCTTTTCCTTTCATTGGTTAATGGAGTAGTAAGTGCGTTATGAATGTGCATGTTGGTATTGTCAAATGTTGGGTGAAACCTTCTTAAAGTTGGTAGTGTTAATCATAGAGTCATAGGATTGTCAGGGTTGGAAAAGACCTTAAAGATCATCTAGTTCCAACCCCCCTGGTAGGTGTCCCATGGGCAGGGACACCTACCACTAGATCAGGTTGCTCAGAGCCCCATCCAGCCTGGCCTTAAAAGTTTCCAGGGATGGGGCTTCCACTATGTCTCTGGGCAACCTGTTCCAGTGTCTCACTGCTCTCATGGTGAAGAACTTCTTCCTAACGCCCATTCTGAAATGACCCATCTCTAGTTTTAATCCATTCCTCCTAGTCCTACCATTACCCGACATCCTAAAAAGTCCCTCACCAGCTTTCCTGTAGGCCCCCTTCAGATACTGGTAGGTCACAATAAGGTTTCCTCAGAGCCTTCTTTTCTCCAGACTGAACAACCCCAACTCTCTCAGCCTGTCTTCGTGGGAGAGGTGCTCCAGCCCTCTCATCATCCTCGTGGCCCTTCTCTGGACACGTTCCAGCATGTTAATATCTTTCTTGTAGCAGGGGCTCAAGAACTGGACGCAGTACTGCAGGTGGGGTCTCACGAGAGCAGAGCTGGGGGGGACGATCACCTCCCTCGACCTGCTGGCCACGCTTCTCTTGATGCAGCCCAGGATATGATTGGCTTTCTGGGATGCAAGTGCACACTGACGGCTCATGTTGAGCCTCTCGTCCATCAGTCACTGAGCTCTTCATTTGTTGATAGCCATGTGAAGCAATTGGGCTTCTTTGTGGAACATCAGGCTCAAGTCAGCAGATGTCCCCAAACTGATGTGTGCTTGTCACAACCTAAACCAGATGTCCTTACGTGGTACATGCCTGTGTAAGCAGAAATAAGAGAGGTTTGTGAGCACGTACTAGTGAGAAGTAGCAGAGCCCTGAGTAAGATGGGGAAGAAAGTTTTTTGGCTGATGTCTCACTTAAAGAGGGTTAGCACTTAAAGCAAAAAAAAAAAAATCTTATTTTCTGCTTGGCTCGATGTGATGAGACTTAACTCCTTTATATAAAGTAACGTGTCTTACGAGCAGTATTTGCTTCCTTAATCTACTTCTCCTTTTAATTAAACCAACTTGCAGTCACAATTGAGCTAAAAGGGCCTAAAAAGAGAGGGCATCACTGCATAAAATCCAGTAATTTCTCATGATCAGAAGTAGCTCCTTCTCAATGAAACGAGTTGTCTCCTAACTCATGTGTCTGAAGAGTTTCCCCACACACTTCTAGAAATTGCCCAAGTGTTTGTGGTAGCCATTCATGACCTGACTTTTGCCTTCAGAAATCCAACTAGCATAAGATGACTCGTTGCTCCCCTTTCACATTTCTCTTGCATTTATGGGAACACACAACATAAGCACAAAGTATCAGTTTGCTACTGGTAGTGTTAATGAAGGCTGGTCATATTGTCTGCCTTCATACAGTGTGTGGGAAGGGAAAGGTTTTTTTCATAAATAAGAACTGTAAATTCAAGTGTAGCTTGCCTTCCCACCCCCCACCCCCCCCCAAGAATGTAAATGGATGCTGAACACATCAGCAGGAAATTGATTTTTAAATTCAAAATTAACCATCATGGGTATTTATTTTTGTATTTATTGCATATATTTGTATTTATTGCAGATAATCTATGAAAGTCTGTTTTCAGTATGCTTGTCCACATATTGGGTGAAGGTCTGGCATGGAAATCCATGGTTTCCGTTTCCTTTGCCTTTATGGCACTTCAGTTACCAGCTGTTATCATCTGATCATAGTATGTCTTTATGGAGACATCTCCTCCCAAAGCAGTGTTACTGCTACCGACAGTCCCAGGGAAGGGAAATGTTAATGCTCCTCAGCTGCAGGATAAGGGGAAGGTCTGGCACTTCTGAAGAAGCCGGAGGCTTGTGAAGTGGTAACTAACACAGAAAACACGCAATGCTTGTCCGGTGCCTCGGCTGTTTCTCAGTACAGAACAACTGCAGGAGAAAAGAAATAGCTGCCTGGGGGAAGCAGGAAAAAATGCATCATTCTTATGGGCAGCTTTATCTCTGAAGAACTTAAACTTTCATGCTGGTATGGAAGCAGAGGAAAAATCTGGTTTTAAGTGAAGATTGTTTGGGATATGAAAACATTTTGTTCTCTGGGTACTTTCATAATACTTTCAAATCTTCCAGTGATGTTCACTTAGAAGTAGTGGTTTGCAGTGACCCTCCAGGTCAGTGGCAGAGATGAGAAAAAAACCACAACTCTGACTGTTTACTTCTTTGTGCCCAGACTACTGGAACTAATCTTTTCATCCCTTAATAAGAGAGAAAATAATTGTATGCTGAATATATTCTGAGTGAGATGGTCACACTTCAGGCAGCATAAGTGCAGCTTGCATGATGAAAAAGTGAATTGTTGAATTCATTTAAAGGCAATGCCCTGTACTAATTTTAACCTCTTAAGGATCTTGGACAGAACCTTTTTGAGGTACAAGTTTGCCCTTTATGTTTTTTCTTTAAAGAAATACATATATTGGCACAACGATGGGTCTAGATCAGCATTTCATTTTCTGTGATTATGTATATATGAACAACTAGACTGAGATAAAAAATGTTCCAAACCAGAAGTAGCACCTTTGAGAACAATGGCTTTATTCATGAATTCTTTGATCTTAGGAAGCTGAATAACAACATTTGGAAAAATTAGTTAGCACCTGATGCGTTTGAGTTTGTTTTGCTTTAGAACTCTTTTAAAATTTCACAAAATAAAGTTAGAGGCACAATGATACATAACTTTGTTTCATAGAACGGGAATGCACATAAGACAGCGTAACACCTTTGATTCAGAACTCATTTTTCTTAGCAAGTTTTTTTAGTCTCTTGTCGCAGTGAGACCTTGCTTCTGACAATAATTAGGTCTGACCTCGGAGAGCCAAGGAGTCAAGTTTGTCCTGAGCTTGGCAGTGATACTGTATTTCAGCATTAATCGGGAAATGTGAGAAACGCTAATTCTTTTTCTGTATTTTCTTCTTTAATTTCTCATATATTTCCTTTCTGTATGCATGTTGTACATATGGGTACCTGACTTACTGTGATAAAATCATCTTCTGTATCATTTTGTGAAATGCCATCAAAAGTTGTTTGTCTTTAAAAAGTAATCCTAACCATAATGTGTGGTGCTCTCTGTATTGCTCACTTGTGGAAGGAATAAGTCTGAGCTTCTGTTCCCATCTGGAGGCAAATGATTTAGACTACTTAACACCAGCTTTAATGGTTTTATTTAGGTATTTTGTGGTGATACCATAGAGCCAGAATTACAAATATTTTGGACCACAGCCTGTGCAATGCTTTCCACTGTTCAAGCATGGGTGCTAAAGGATTTGGGAAGATCCAACAGTTTTGTGGGTTTCTTGCTTTAACTTTCTGTTTGTGTGTAGTATAATATTTTACTTCATTTGATAGTTGCCAATATTTACATTTTATTCTTCTCTCTTTCACATAATCATTGTAAAGTTATGGTGACAACAGCTCACCCACATCTGAAACAACACATGTTTAAACACAGCAGCTAGACATTCTTTCCTACTCTATTGATGATTCTCCGGTAAACGTAGAAGTGTGCATTAAATGATGCACTTCACTTTGTCTTCCTTGAGAAGCTACAAATCTCCTCATTCTTGGCTTGACCAGCCTAGTTTTCTGAAAGCACAACTCTACCACAAGATAGGGCTGAGAAATTTCTCTCCTGTTCAGGTGATTGATTTAGCACAAGCCACTAGAAACTACAAACCCTTGTAAAATCAGGCAGACCTCAAGAACAATGTAGAAGAAAGATTCCTCAACACCAAACGATGGGAAGAAGACCCTGGAGTGACATGGAATATCAAATGTTACATCTGTTCACCTCATCTGTGAAGTCCATAGGAAATGCATAGATACACCAACACTGATTACTATAAATTAGAAAATGTTATGTGTTTCTTCCCCTCAACTTTTTTATTTACTATTGGTGTAAAATACTTAAAATAATCACTCTAACATGCTTTTGCTATGGGATGTAGCTGTGAGCAACATAGTAACAGCATGAAATATGCATTATTTATACTCTTTATAATTATTTTGGTTTTAAGTATGATGCCCACTGTGTGCTAGCTGAACACACAGCGTGTCTCTGACACAATCACGCCCCTGCAGGTTTTGCAGAGGGAGCTCTTTGTGAGGTGGTTTAGTCCCAGCAACTCTGCGAATTTAGTTGCAAAGTCTTTCATTACTCATGAACCAAAGTAGCATCTCAGGACCCAAAATTTATCCTGAGATGCTGTTGGTGATATATAAAACCCTTTGATTTAAATTTTGCATGAAACTTCAACTCCGTTTTAAGAGGTATTTAATGTAAAACTCCGTAATTGGACTATTGGAGAATTATCACAATTGCAATTATTTTGATGATTGCTACATGTGTGCATGGAGGAGGTTATTACACAGAACATAGTTATCAACGTATTAGATATTATTACAATGCATAACTATAATACAGTGCATAAATTTTGTATGAATATGAAACTGTGAAATATAGTTTTCTTTTGGTATTATTATTTATATTCCTAAGCCAATTCCACGTGTTGTGGTCTGGCTTACCAGGGAGGCAGCTACATTTGTTAGTGTCAGGTTAATATACAGATTGAAGTAAGGTCCTATTTTGAATTACTTAAAAAGAATATTAAAAAGGTAGCATCCATATATCCATAACTGCACTCAGCTAATGTGCTCATTAATAGCATTTTCGCTAGCTAGGTAAGAATAGGAGGATTTTAAAGACTATTTGAGTCCTTACCAAGTAAGTGCTTTTGCGTTAAAGTGGGTAGGGGGAATATATAAAAATGAAAGCATGAATACAGACTTTGGTGAAAGTATAAAATTTTGCATGCTTCATCCATGCAAGTCATACCATTGACTTTAAGGAGCTGCTTGCAGGAATAAAATGAATGAATTTTCGAAGAGAGAGTTTTAATTAAATAACAAAGAAAACCCAATACTACAGCCTATATTGTAATTGTTTTGCTTGTCTTTGAGGAGTTAAACTATTCTTGTAGTCAGGCGGTCAGAGCAAAGCCCAGAGTCTGGTTTTTACAGTCAGGTCTGTTTTTTCAGTATTTCTTGCTCTAGCAAAGGTAAGGAAGGAGTAGAAAAGGACAGATTACTCTGGTTTTGCACCTCCCTTCAGATGGGTATTTGGGGATAAGTAAAGCTATTCTACACAAGTGGCTAAGAACAGTCCCTTAGAGCAGTGAGGGATCAGGGTCAGGTCAGTCTCAGGGATATAGAGGCATCCTCATGTGTGCTTTTGAGGTTTATTGAGGGTTTGTTTGCAGTGCGTGTTGCAGGCCAGCAGGAATATGCCCTGCAGTGTAAGTGGAGCCCTGTGTGCTGCCCGTACAACTGTGTCACTGCTCTGCCGCCAGTGAGACCCTGTGAGACTGCTGGTGCTGCAGACGTTGCCTGCCGGCTGCCTGGGTGAAAGCAGATAAAGCCAGAAATACCCCCATGCTCTGGAGCCTCCTTCCTTCTATCAGTATGGATGTAGTCTTTGGCTCTCCGTGAATCTGCACAGGGGTAAGGATGGATAGATGGGAAGGAAGGAGCAACAATGCCAATGCCAAAAATTGCTAATTGTTTCCCTGTTAGGCCAGCAGCTGTGAGAAATAGGAGATTGAAAAAGTGTGGGGGCTTTTTTGGTTGGTTGGGGTTTTTGTTTTTTTTTTTCCCGTTATGTTTTTTTCTTTCCCAGCATCTGAAATCAGATTTACAGTTGCTACTTAAAACCCAAATGTTTCAGAATCAAGAATCTCTTTGCACAGAAAAAACAGAAGCAAGCTCTTTATTTAAATACCTCAGGCAATTTGTATAAGGATATAGATCTCTTCGGTACTTTGGATTTGATAGTACTGGCACCATCTATTGGTCTTTTTCAGTGAAATCAATTTATGCTTTGAGTTCAGTCTTTCAGAAACATCATAAAATCCATTGTCACATAAGTACTGGTAAGAATTTTGTCATGAAAAATGTACCAAGAATAAATCCTGTTTACCTGCCTATATGATTTTTCAGGACAATTGACAGGCTAGCATACGGAATTCATCCATTCTTTCTTGGGCTGTTCCAGTTCCGTGAATAGAGAAGACTTTCTTTACGGAGGTAGTGAATTTTTTACTATTAAAAAATAAAATCACAACATCAAATGAATTAAAACAAAGTAAGGTAAACTTTTTTTATGGAGAAGCAATAGCTACATTAAAATTGTTAAATTGTTCTGTAAGCAGAGATGGAGTTGGGGATACGAGTGTTGAGAAGAGAATAAACCCATATTAGAAAAAGGCGGCAGAAAAGATGGGAAAATGAGTGCATGTAAGGACTGCAAGAAGTTTGATTGCCTATCAAAAGATAATCTAAGCTAACATTGATAATTACTTATGCAGGTAAAGGTAGCTAAAAATAGTGGGCATCGGGAAAATCTTTAAACTCATGTGGAAAAGGAATAAAAGCAGGAGAGCAAATGTAGGCAGAGGTGCAGTGAGCTGAATTTGAATTTCTCTTTGCACCTCTGTTGTAGTCCTACTCACCTCTAAGCAGCAAGGCTGTATGACCCAGGGCACTTCCCTGATCAGTCAGCTGTGCCTTGGTGAGTATTAATTGCTTGTTTAATGACAAATTTTACAGTCTAAAATTACGGAGGCAAAGAAAGAGCAAGCCTACTCATATCCTAATCAAATCAAGAACACTGTTCTTTTCCTGCATTTTTTTAATAAAATGTCTTTGAGGGGAGAACAGCCCGTACGATGGCAGGAGAGACTGTTGTCCTGTTATTTCTATAGCTTTAAGACCGGATATCCTTACTTAGTTTGTAAAGTGTTTTACTCCTTGGTACTGTAGAACCAAGCTTAAGGCTGAACAAACTATGATTTAAGTCACAACTTAAAGGTTGCAACTGGAGGTGAAGCCTTGTTTTGCTGGGTGCCCTGTAAGTGTTTAGAATAATTTGGTCCTAGATTGAACTGTTAATAATGTAGGCAGAAGTAAGCACTTAACATCAGTAAATTTGCACCAAAGAAGACAGTAGTATATTGATTTTTGAACACAACTCAGCTACCTGAAATCAAATGCCCTCCAGTCTGCAGTTTAACAGCCATATTAATATTAATACCTTACAGTTTTTCTAAGGCACACAATGAAGTATACATAAGTATATGTTTGGAAGAACCTGGTGTTGCTGGAAGCAAAATGCACGTCTGTATAAATAACTGTTACAGGCTTGCTTATAGACCTGATTTTCTATATAATGGCTTGTGTGTTTTCCATTTGAACAGAGCTCTGTTTAAATATACAATCACTTTACTCCAAGATTCAAAACACCATGATTTTCAGCATTAAGGGGCAGGCTGCTGTGTGCTTACTAGGTGTAAGATTAACATCACTGAAAATTTACACTGCAGCAGATCACTGGTTTATATCTCGGAGGATGTAACTCACTGTGTGGTTCATAACGCCGTTCTCGCAGAGAGGTCATTTAGGCAGTTGTTCTGAACTATTTTTTTCTGTGCCCTTCACCAAATTACCCCAAAGAAAGAGAGAAAGACAAATGGCCTCATCTGAAGCTGTAGTAAAAACACTTCATGGCCAGTTGCAGAGGAAGGAGGAAAAAAATAGGTAATTGCTACCGAATGCTGATGCTTCTGCAATCTTAACTAGCAAAAGATTCTGAGCACTGGGGAAGAGCGGCTGAAAGCAGAGACTGTAATGGGAAGGGATGAGTGCTTCTCTGGACCAGTGAGTGAGACAGTTCAGGCAAGGCTGTAATCATAAGCTTGGGGCAACAGTATTTTTGCTTGAATAAAATATCTTTTTTTGTCTGCAGTGGCCTGCAACACGCATGTATCCAGGTATAAACGGCCTCTACGGCAAATAATTCCTCTACCTGCTGTGAGAGAAGATAGGATGTTTTTCTGTGTCCGAGGGACCTTGGAGGTCTGTGATTGTTTACCTCGCAGCCAGGTGAAAAGCACTGCTTTACCACATCAAAACCGTAGCAGTCTGCAAGATAAAATTGCAATGTGGGTTTTAACAGAGGAGAAGCTGCATCCAGTTTTCACAGCACCTGACGGGAGAGTGAATTCAGTGTCCCCAAATTGTCTATGCTTCACAGACAAGTGCTTTAGGTAAATCGTTGTCTATATAGTTATACCGGCAGGATTTGGCCCTGCAGTTGCAGCTTATAAATAACTTTGCCTAGAAATCAGATAGCAGCATGTGCAGGTGTGAGTCATTAGTGCAGGAGACACAATGATGTGTGGAAAAAGCGTGGCTCACATCCAAACCAGCCCACACACTTTCATCAGCCCCTTGAAGTCTGCAGCACAGAAAAAAATTCCAATTTTTCAAGTCAGGCTGCCGTAGCCCATCCAGTCTTAAAACTCAAAGGTGCAGTAATATGGAGTGCAGTGCTTCTCCTGGTGCTTTGCCGATCAGTCGTGCTCCAAAGGCAGTTTTGGAAGACACTAATTTACTGTCTGAGTTTATTACCACAATTTCAACTGAGTAGATTAACATCCCCCACATAAACACACAAATGTGTCAAAACTGCATTCTGTAAATCATTATTTTAGAATGTGTACTTCTAACTTTTAAGGAATTGGGGAAATAGCCAAATTATTACTTGAATTTATTTTTAAAATTTCATTAATTGAAACTGGAAACAGTTAATCATATTGACCTGTCTGATTGCAGAGTTAGTGGAGTCTGTAAGGAAGAAATAAACAAGTACAAAATAGCACTTATGATAAGATGAGGTTTTGGAGAGAATTCCAGGAAAAGAAAAAAAGGAGCTTTTAGTTCAGGAATATGTCTGGCTTACTTCTAGCTGGTCTGGCAAAGTTTGTTCTTCCAAGGCTTTAACTTAAGCTGAAATGGAGTAAATGGAGTACCTGACTGCTGAAGCTTGTGACTCTCATCCATACTCTCATTCTTTCTTACTGATATCTAGTGAAGACTTTGGGCAAAACATTTGAATTCAAAAAGGCTTTAAGTTTGTGGTTTTTTTTTTTTTTCTTTTAAACAAAGATTAAAGACAGAAGTGGATTCTTTTTAATATAAAAACACATTTGCATGCTAGAACTGGTATATTTTCAATATTGCACATTCAATCATTGTTTATCTTCGTAAGTTGCACATTTTACTATTTGCTGGAAAATCTTTTTTCCCCATAGGTGTACTTTTCCTATTTTTGCAGTGAAGTAAAGATAGAAAATTGAAGCACAAGTTTAGACCACTTTCCCTAAAATTATGGCTTTAAATCTTGGCAAAAGATACCATATATTTTTCTTACTTGCTGTCATTAAAACAATGGGTAGGATTAAAAGTTTGTGCAGAGATGGTCACTTCCTTTCCCGTTTTTATTGGCGCATTCCTGTGCGTGGATTAAACTGTAATATGTGAGATTTGAACATCCTGGTAGACATGGAACAGAGAGATAGATAAAGCAGGGAATGTCAAACCAATCAGACTGTATTGCAAATTATGTGATTTCACAGAAATCCTGTAAATATTTATGCTCAGCTGCTTCTGACTGGCATCTGCCTGGAAAGGGTAAAATAAACTTTAATGTCAGCCTGCCTTCTGTGAAATTGATAGAGCCAGAGCTGATGAAAACGTCCTTGAGGCATCAACCACCTTTCCACAGCTTTAAAGATGACAAAATTCTGTAAATTACAACCACATAAATCCAAATTAAGATGCCAGAGGTACTGCTACAAGCTCACAGTGATGTGGATAAGAGCAATATTTCGCTCAGCTACTTTTCTTCTGTTGTTCCTTTAATCTGTGCTCATAATGAAGAGGAAGAGAGGTAACGTAATATAAATGCTGAACACACTTTTCTGTAAATAGTTTTATTAAGAAAACAGTTAAGGAATTTTTTTTTATTTTATGATCTTTCAAAAGCTCCTTTAATTTGAAACTAATAAGAATTAGCATTTTTGTTCTTGTGGTTTAAGAAATCATTCTATTGCCTTGGTATTTTATTAGTTTTTCATCTGTCCCTAATTTAGTAGTTACTAACCTTAGACCACTAAGAATGATACTGTCTAGATTTATAAATTTCCCTCCAGCAAATTGCTTTTTTTCATATATGAGAAGTTCTGAAAATGCTCTAATAGAAATTAATTCAGATTACCTAATTGGTATAATCAGATTCAAATAACAGTAGTCAGATGTGTCCAGTTGTATAATCACTTCTGCTAGAATAAGATTCTGCACTTTTGCAGAAACATTATATTTCTAAGAAAAAGTATATGGGTGAAAATGAAAAACTGAGACTCCACTGTATTCCGTACAATTATTTTTCATCTTAAAACCGGAAAGGAGAATAAAACCAGCTTTCTCAGGAGAGATGTACGAAGAGTAGACAAGTGTCACCAGCATGAAGTGCCATGACATTCAGTAACAATTATATTAGTCACTGAATATACATAAACTGAAAATAGGCAAGTGTAGAACACCACTGACAAATTTTGCAACGTCAAGGAGAAACTCGATGAAATAACATAAGAATATATGTCAAAAATGGTGTGATTATGTTGTGTTGTAACGCTTCTGTGAATTATGGAAGAAAGGGTCAAGGTACAGGCGCATCCCAGTTGGAAAAGAGTCAGAAAATAACATGGCAAAAGGAAAGGTCAGTTATATGCCATTTTGTCCTTTGTGGGATATTTCCACTCCATTGAAGATTTTGTCTGTCTGGGGGTAAAGTTCCTGTAGCCTAAGAAACCCTAGAAATGCTTCGGTCGACAAGCAGTAATGTAAGGGAATGCTGTTGGTGTCCTGAGTCCCTGGCTTTCATTTAAGCTGTCACCAAAATTCTGGATCTCACTTGCATGAGTAAACTTGCTTCACTTTTTTTTCTTTTTTTT